>JAVSCE010008826.1:0-534799 GCA_032199065.1 Smutsia gigantea | reverse complement strand
AGCGGGCCGCCGCGCTGGTCGGGGAGCTGTGTCGTCGGCTGGCGGGTTCTGGCCGCCCACGCGAGTGTTTGCGAAAGCGCTGCAGTTCTCCGCGCAGCACCCGGAAGGCGGACCTGGCGCGCCCTGAGCCCTTGGGCTGGTTATTTACTGTAGAGTTGGCCACATCCCCGCCGGGGCCTCGGTGTTTTAGGTCCCAAGCGTTTGAAGCCAGGCCATTTGCTTTTGCACAGGCATGAAAAGAGGAAATGCAAGCAAAGGTATTGGGTAACCCGAGGCAATGAAAAGCCCAGGTGTCAGCTGTGTGAGACCTGGGGGCTTAACGCCCGCGCTGTAGTATTCCTCACGAAAATGGTGATTGGACAGATGGCCTTCAGAGCCATAGAAAGGCCACCGTTTATAACTCCCTGTTGTCGGGCCTGTTCTGTCATCTTTTGTGGATGGGCACGTAGAGGTTATATGCTCAGCCTTAGGCCATTGAAAGCTGTGTTTACATTGAAAGTTGTGTTGCACTTTGCACAGTTTTGCAAAAAGTCCCATACGTTGAAATATCAAAAACATCTAGATTTAACAAAGCACCTAATATAAATAAATTCAGGCTTTTAGGTACCTTTCTTTTTTTTACGTTCATCCATTGCAAAATAACCCACCACATTTGTGACAATTTACATTTGGTAAATAATGCTGGTAGATTTATTTTTAGGAGGTCCAGTAGTCTCCATCTTTAATGATCCCAGAATTTCGTCCATTTATTTGAAAGATTTATAGTGTAGTGGTTAAATGTGTGGGATCTGAAGACAGAATTCCAGCTGCTTTATTGCTTGTGATCTTTGGCAAGTTAATTCATGAATTGGTTTTCTCATCTATAGAATACATACAATAATAAAAATGCCCTTGGGGTTGTTGTGAGGATTAAACCAGTTACTACAAGCAAATAATATAAAACAGACTATATACGGTGTAAATAAATTGTAATTACTGTTATTTGAGTGCTCTATGTCAGGTGCTGTTCTACATCCTTTTGTACTTATCATCATCTGGAAAGCCTCTCGTTGTTTGGATCCGTGATACTATAAAGGACTTTTCTCTCAAATAAAGCATGGTAACTGAGAATAAAATCACTATCATTAATAATGCCCAGGTCCCACTTATAGAGACCTAGAAGTCTGCCCACAATGATGTAAATGAATATAGCATTGTGACCTTTAATGAAAGGAAGAGAGTTTAAGACAGTTATTTCTATAAATATATTGATTGTTACTCTTCTGTGTTTCTACACTGAGAGAAATATATAAGGGTTTAGAAAAATTCTAATTAAGAGACCCAGATTCAAAATCATCATTCAATGCTTACAAGCTGTGTTGTCATTTAACTTTTCTACACCCCAATTTCCTCCTTTATAAAATGAGGATAATACCTACTTCACATGGGTGTAGTAAAATTGAATGAGAAAGAGTCTAAAATAGTGTCTGGAGTATTTATTACAGGCCTTCAATAAATATTCAATGAGAAGTGAATAAAGAACAAAATCACTATAGAGAGTCCTTTGAAGATAAAAGGTATAATTGGGACCCAGCACAAGTGTTTTCAATGAACTATTATACAATCAGATTTTTACTTTTACCCTTTCTGCTAATTTTATTTCTAGTTATTAGTCATAAGAAGGGCATTAATCTCATCTTGCCAGATAAATATCAAGAAACTTCTTACACTAGAGAGCTATTTCTGTCCTTCAAAATATATTTTATATACATGGCCTCTTAAAAGCAAATAGCAGGGAAAAAAGCCAGGATGCTAACTCTATCCATGATTATTTAATATTAAAGATATCAGCTAATGAAATTAGGTGAGAAATTGTAAGAGGCTTAAGAATTAGAAAAAAGAATTAGAACTACTTATTTTCAAACGACTTGAGAGATTACATGGAAAACCCCAGGGAATAGGTGATGAGATTGGCTCACCTGCAAGAATCAATAAGACTAAATCATAAAATGGTTTCAGCAAGGTAGAAGGCTATAAAATTAATGGACAGAAGACAAAAGTTTTCAGGTACACAAACAATAACCAGTTAGAAGACCTGATGGTAGAGAACATCCCATTTATTCTCTAATAGTAACCATAGTAACAAAGTTACCATTCTCTAACAAATTGTAACAAAGAAAATTAAATAATTAGGTATAAATCAAACACAAAATGTGCAAAACCTGTATGAGGAAAATTAAAACACTCCTACACAAAAGCCACAAAAGATACTTAATCAAATGCAAAAATGTCCCTTATTAATTTATACATTAAACTACACTCCTTATTAAATTATAAATTTATAAATTAGACAAACTAATACTAAAGTTCAACTTTAGTTCTCATGGAAAAAGAAACATGAAAGAACAGCTAGGAAAACACGGAAAAGCTACCATAAGAAGCCTACTTACCAGATGTTAAACTAGTCTATGAAGCCCCTATAATAAAAACAATGTGGCACTGGAACAAGAATAGATAAACAAGTGGAACAGACTAAAACATCCAAAATAGGCCCAATTACCATATCTTAAAGATGGCATCTCAAACCAGTGGAGCAAAAAAAAAAAATGAACGTTTTAATGAATGGGACAACTGGGTAGCCACTTGGAAAAATATGAAAGGAGATCCATACTTCACACCATTCACAAGAATAAAGTCCAAAAACATCAGAGATCTAAGTATAAAATGTGAAATCATACAAGTACTAGAAGACATGTAATGCTAGGCACCTGCCAAAAAACACTGATAGGAATAGATATGGAGTGACTTTAAGAATATATTGTTACATTTTTTTTTAAAAAGAAAGTGCAAACAAGTATACATAATGAAACAAAGGGAAATAAGAAAAATGTATCACATCTGCTTATTTGGGGAAAAAGGAAATGCAAACAGCAAACTAATGAGATTAGTTACCTACAGAGGAGTGGGTAGCAATGGACTGTAAGAAGGGCTTAGGGGTGTTGCATTTCTCTAAATACAACTTTCTGTGTAGTTTTGACTTTTGGAACCAAGTTGATGTTTTACATATTCAAAAAAAATGAAATAAAATTAACAAAGAGAAAGGTTGGACACTGCAATAGAAAACAAACAGAAACAAATCATCCTACCTGTGTCTTAAATAACATAACTTCCCTGAAAAGCTTCCTAGGGAAACTTACTCCAGTAACTTCTGAACACAGTATTTTTTTTTTTACAGCTTTAGTGAAGTTGTCTTAAAACTAGAGATCTTTAAAATGCAGTCAGATTACTTTTACATGTGAATGTACCTGTGAGTTCAATATTTTAACTAAATACTCTCAATCTAAAGATAAAGAGAAGTGTAAACATTAAACTCTAGTTAGTAGTTTGGCCTTTCATAGTGATATGGGTTAGGAATTCTGAAATTATTTTATGTAGAGTGGAGGTGAGCAAGTGACTAAATATATTAATAATGAGAGGGCATATTTACTGTTGAAGAAAATCACAAATACAGAAAGGCAGAGAAACTAGAATGACCTCTTTACTGGCAAACTGGAATTGAAGTTACCAGTACGAACTCATGGTTATTACTCTAAATACAGAAATAGATATGTGTGTACATGTGATAGAAATGTATAGCTTGGGAAAGTGTTAACAATTGGTGAATTTAGGTAAAAGGTACATGGAATTTCTTTATACTGCTCTGCAATTTCCCTATAAGGTTGAAATATATCAAAATTTAAATGTACAAAAAATTAAAATACTACTAATGGTGGAGCTCTTCATGGTCAGTCCAGGCACAGAAGAAAGTCTGTAACCCACAGAGCACACAGCTCCAGGGGAAAGGTGATAGTCTGCAGAGTAGTTTCCTTGTCCCATGCCACATGCCCTTTGGCACCCAGTCAGTGTGCCACATCACCTGGGAAACTGCAGATGCCACCAGCAGTATTGTTTATGATGGCAGCTGTGCCTCCTTGGAACAGGAATAATGATAGGGAAGTGTTTTGCAATGATTAATGATTCTCAACTTTCCAGTTGAAAACAGTGAGGCTTCAATAAGGAGACTGGAACTTGTGCCAAGCGGGAGTTGCCTGGAAACCCTTGAGTTGAACTATTCTCTTAACAACAAACTGACATGTTTCAGTAGTCAATCAAGCACAAATAGATGTTTGTTAAAAATAGGTTGATTGAATTACTCTGCGCCAGTCCTTATGATACCATGGGGAATCAAAAACTAGGGTCTCTGTCCTCGCAGAATTTATAATGCAAAAATACAGGGCAGATGTTCCTCTTTCCAGCAAGAGGGTCCCAAGTGCCACAGTAAATACACAAACAAGGGATTTCAGCACTTAGAGGAAGGTGAAAAAAAAGGAGTGAAGAGATTTCCCTAAAGGACAGGCCAATAGGGTTTGAGAAAGAGTTGGCGGGTGAGCGACAGCCTCACTCTTTACAGAAGCTGCCCTTGATCCTCAGCCGTAACAACGGGGCGTCTACAAGCTGGTTATTTGTTTTCCTACTGGCAACACCACCTTTTCTAGCAGGAGCTAGAAGAGAAATTACTTCCTTAATGAAAGAAACCAAGGGACTTACACTCAGCTAAAGAAGTGAGAAGTGAGATACCTACCTACCTGGGGAATGGTATTAAATAAGCTATGACATCTGAAGCATCAAAAAGGAAATATTTACCAAAAAGTATATATTTTTGTAATAGGTATGATCCCAGCTTGGTTTAAAAAAAATAGATAATACTTTCATCCATTAAATAGATAGATGGATAAATGAGATGATAGGTAGAGAGAAGCTGTGAGATTTGGAAAAATCACTCTAATTCCCTGAACTTCAGTTTCCTTATCAAGAAAATTGAGATAATACAGTACGTTTTACAGAGTTGGAAAGAGAATTCAAAGAGCACACAGTAGCAGTTCAATAAACGTAAGGTGAAAAAAATGAAGGAGAAGGAAAGAAAGAGGAAAAAAATAAAGATAAGAAGGGAAATGGAATAGTCCCCTCTTAAAAATACAGAATCATGTTGGGATTCCAAGAGAGATTTTTTAAATGAGTCATTATTGCACACAAATTCAAAAACTCAGCAGGGCATACAAAAGAAGTTCTTATGTTTTGTCTTTTAGGGGCAATGGGATTATTTTTATATTCTTTTGAATACTTTTTTTCTGAATTTACAAATGTGAAAATTATTTGATAATTAGAAGAGTGCATGTTTTTTAATTTCAGAAAAGCAGGTATGTTACTTAACTAGAAGAGCCTGCTCGCTCACTTGTTTTTCCTTACGGTTGTGTTGGATGTGTGCCTGTCTGTGCACACTTTTCCTGTGTAGTACAACCAGTGATGACCCACCCAGATTTTTCAGAGTGGGCTGGTTTTGGCAAGGCTACCCCAACAGAGTCCTCCCCTTACTGTCCCTAGTGCAATGGCCTCAGGTAGACCAATGAACTTCTAAAAGAACTCAGATGGTTTCCCAGAAGAACATCTGATCACCGGGAAAGTCTGGCTCAAATCAAGGCTGGGCTCAAGGCAAGGCCTAAGCATTCATGAGCTCACTGTTTCCAAGAGACACATAAATGGGTGGTGGAGGGATCAGAGCTTTAACCTTCCTGTTGACAGTTTCTGAAAATATGAACACTTCATCCTCCCAAGAGATCATCCTGGCAGTTCACCACTCCTCCCACACTCTAAATGTCTATAGCTTAGGGTGTGTTTTGAAATACTGTGAAATAACAAATACACGAAATTAATTTTTACTAAAAGTACAGACTATTATCTCAAAACTGACTATTACTAGGAAATGCATAAATAACAGAATGAAATAAGCCAGGGAGAAGTAGGTCAGAGAGTGTTGGTGTGCAATTATTAGAGAAACACAGCCTCAGGACTCCAAATTGAATAGGTTTTTATGGTGTGGAAGAGTGGATCTTAAATGCCATTTCAGGGCAATTGGCTGGAGACTATCTGGTCGACCTCCCTTAATTCATAAAGAAACAGAATCTCCCCAAAGTGAAGTGGTTTACCTAAGGGCAGATTAAACAGGTAATTAAGAAGCAGGAATAAGATTAGAAGTCAGCCATCTATTGCTATATAACAGGATTTTTCTGAGCATAAAAATAATCCAATCATTAAAAACCTTCAACTTCAGTAAAAAATATTCCCAATATAATTTCTTCCCTTAAAGCTAAACATCTCATCACCATTAGGAGTCCTGGGTCAAATATTTAATGTCTATTCTTAGTGGCCCACTTGGATGGATTTTCCTAATGAACCGTAGTGGTGTCTCCAGGGGGATTTCCTCAGAAACAGCCTAGAATGGCATCTGACCTACACTGAAACCAGAAGTGCAACATATTTTGTTCTTAAACCTGCCTTCCTACCCACCTGCTAGTTCAGCCACCCACCTGTGCTTATGGATGCCCATCCATAATACGGTCTCCCAGATGTGAACCATCTCCCATAAGCTAGTTTCTCAGCCATACTGTATGTACAGTATGTTTGGATTTATTATGCATTTTATCTCTAAGAGCTCCTCATCTCAAAAGAAGTGACACACACAAGGTAAATCACAAGTTACTATTGTTGGAGATGCCTCCTTGCCACCTATTCCTTCTTGATGGGTGAAATTTGCTTTCTATTTTTCAGGTAATATTTTTAAATAAGGACACAAAAAATGGGATGTCCACTCTGAGAAATCCCAAGCACAGCAAGAAGTTCATCCACATTATTTTGCCCCAGGTGCCACATCTCCACCTGGCCTGTGTTAATGTTAATAGAAAAAAGACCCAGTATTGCAATAAGAGTCTCTGACAGTACCAACTGGATTGGCATAAAAAATTAACTACAAAAATGCAGGTTCAAAATTTCCTTAGGTTTCCAAACTGCTGGATAATTATTTCCTGAGTCTTCCAACAGCATTTATTTATTCATGTACTTTGTTTTTGACTGTTTAGCATAAGAGGTAAGAATATGGATTCTGAAGCCAGAGAGCATGAGTTTCAGTCGTGGCTCTGCAGTGGCCTAGCTGAGTGATCTTGGATTGGTTAATTGACGTCTCTGTCCCTCCTCTCCCCACCTACTAAAATGAGGTCATAATAGGATCTACCTGCTAGGGTTGCTTGGGGATATTCCTAAAGTGCTTAGACCAATTTCTGATTCAGAATAAGAGCTCTGTTAAGTTTTTTTGTTTAAAAAAGACTATTTACTAAGTTTGGCTTAGTGGGTATCAGGTATTGGAGAATAGAATGGTGTGGCAGACATGCTCAAAGGTGACTCCTGTGACCCTGCCTTTTGGAACTGTATAAGGACCTGTGACTTACTTCTGAGAGAGTAGAAAATGGTGAAGCCATTCCCATGATTAGGTTACGTTATGTAAGACTTCTTGATAGCAACCAACTGCCATGCTGTGAACTGCCGCCCACAGAGAGGGCCGCACAGAAGGGACTTTCACACACTTCTAGGCGTGGAGGAGAGCCTCCTGCCAGCCAAAATACAACCAACCAACCTTGAAGTTTATAGTCCTGCAGCTGCCAGGAAATAAATTCTGTCAAATAAACAAGCTTGGAAGTAGACTCTATGCCAGTTGAGCCTGCAGATGAGAATGCAACCCAGCTGACACCTTGACTGCAGTCTGGGGAGATCTTGAAGCAGAAAACCCACCAAAGTCCTGGCCAACACTTTAATTACAGCTTTTTGAGAGAACCTAACCCAGAAGACCTGGGTAGCTGAACGGGATAGGAGAAAAACACACAGCCATTCACAAAACCTGGCACCATTTAAAATTTGTAACCACTCCACATATACTATATACGACATTTCTCTCCTCTCATTCTGCCATTATTCTAGATGACTATTTCACATCTGTGCTCTCTGACCTTCTCCGCCAGCTCCACTCTGAGCAGATAACCTTGCTTCTCCTTTCACTGAGAAAATGGAAATAAGCAGAAGAGGATTTCCTGCCTTGTTCACCAAATTCCAGCCACAGGGAAGCTCAGATTTTGTCCTGAGAGCAGTGGGAAGCCTTCTATCTTCTCTGCCTATAATGTGGGACAAGACGGCTAATATCACAGGCCTGCATATCCAATGGGCATCTGTCTCTTACACTGTAAAACTGTGATGGGCCTTGTTAGCCCAGCAAGGGCACAAAAGATCCCCGGGCATAGTTGGTGGTGTCTGAGACTCATTTCTTATTTTCCTCTTTGTGATGAAAGAAAACTTAAAAGTGGAAAATTCAAAGACCAGAAACTTTTAGTGTTTTTCAAAGTTTTTCCTAATTTTTTAGAAACATTAAAATTTGGAATATACAAAAGAGAGGAGGAGGAAAGGAAGGAATGGTGGGAGAGGAGTGGAGAGAGAGAGAGAAAGGAAGGAAGAGAGGAAAGGGGGGAGGTAGGAAGGAAGGAAAAAAGAAAAAGTAGAGAGAAAAGGAATAAAAAATCACAATGGCCCAGCATATAAAACAGCTCCTATTAACAATTACATTTTCTACGTCCTTTTTAAACCACCCCCATCCCCACCTTCCCCAGGGGAGTGGGAGGAGCAGTGTCTTCTTAGAAATCCTGACTTCCTGCAGCATACAGCACCCTGCCCTAGCTGAGCTCACTTCTCACCCAAAAGTTTTAGAGAAGACATCCTGGGGTTTGCTCTGAATCAATGACCTTTTGTCATTTCACTGAAATAACTTCTGACTAGGTTTTTCTTGGGCATAAAGCTGTTTTTTAAAAAGCTATCCTGATTCTTCTTTTGATAGGAAAAAGAGAAAATTTAGTTGCACTCTATTCTAAGCAGTTATAACGAATGAGTGACAAAATATAAACAGGCCACCCAAGAACAGAATGAATCCTTTTGATAGAAATAACATACAAACTCTTCTGCTCACCAGAATCCCTCACTAAATTATATCATGATAGAATTCTACTGATACCTGCTTGTGTTTTTTAAAGATTGATGTGTCCTTTTATTTGTCACTGAATATACTATCCCATTAATATTAGGCATTATTAGCTTCTATTTTAACTTTTTTTCTTTAAGTTGTGATCATTTGTATACAGACCATCATTTTTGTTTAAATAACTGTTTAAACATTATTTATTATTAGCCATAGAAGATGTATCTTTAGGCCACAGCCTACTACACAGAACTAGTAATTGGCTGTAAAGGCATTTAGAAATATGAAAATATAAGTGGGACTTTCCAAGTGGCAGTTGGTGACTCATTAAATAGCATCTGATTATAGCTGGTTTGGATTGGTTTTACGATGAGGAAAGCACACATTAAATTAACAAACAATATAAAATATTTCCAATTATGTGCTTGAAAGTTTTCTGACCACAAAAATTAAGAACATTTTCTAGTAGTCATTGTGATCATTTTTTTCATCACTCAGTTCTCTTTACAATTGATTCAATGAAAGTATAATTATGACAGCAAAATACATTTGGGATAAATTAAGTCCAAAATCTGCTTAAAATAATGTATGCACATTCCTTAGCTATTTATAGGTATAAATTTTCAACTATAGATAAATTTCCATTATTTCTTGGATGCACAATGAAACAGAAGGCCTAATATTAACTTTTTAAAATGTTAAATGATTCTATGTTGTCATAACTTTTCTCAGAAAGCAACACTATCAACAAAAGAAATAAAATCACATCTAGTTAATTATGGTTAGGAAACACAAACATCTCTAAATCATTGAGCTTATCAACCTTAAAAATTAAACAAAGATTATCAAGCAGCCAATGAGTTTATTCAGGAATAGCAGAGGAATTGCAATTCAGGACATGCAAAGTATGGCAGAACCATTGGCAAGACTGGAGAACAAAGAGAGCATCCTTTTACAGAGGAAAGGAGAAACATGGATGGGGTTGCTTTGAACAAAAGCTCTTCAGAGGAAAATGAGAGTTCAAAGTGGTGATGGCTTCTCATTGGCTGCAGGCAAAGACAGGTTGCCAGGCTTAGAGGAAATCTCCGTACTTCCTGCTGGTCTATGTAAGCTTCCAGGAGTGGAAATGTGGGAGAGTTCTCCCGTTATGGCTTCCTAACTCCATTTTGAATGAGATTTCCTTTATTCATTTTCACAAGCTCGCCTCAAAGCAACTGAAATTCAGTACTGAATGATGTTAAATTTTATGTACATTTTTTCTTATATTCTCATTTCATCTTCAAAATAATCTATTACTAGGTTAACTTCAATATTATCTTTATTTTATAGCTCAATAAACTGAGGTTTAGAAACATTAAGTGGCTTCTGTGAGGTCTCATACCAGTGGCAGACTTTGAATTTGAGCACATATTTGTCTGACTAAAAATTTCACATTTATGTTTTAATGCATCTGTATCTCCAACCATTTAATTTCCAAAATAGTAAATACTCTCCTAAGCACTCATGTAACATGATAAATACTGCATGGTAATATCTCAAAAAGAAAATGGTGACTGATTAAATATCTGTATTACCTCATGAATAAGCCTTCACACAAAGTTAGTAACATATTTTACCTTGCAAAAAACATTCCTGTTTCTTCAAAGCTCACATCATGTTTAGTTTCACAAACTTTTTTTCACCTATACTCGAGTGATTTGGCCTCAGATGTTTGCATTAAGGACAGGGATAAACAAATGCATTTCTGACTTCTGCAATGTTTCTACAAGTGTTTAAAACAAAAAGAGTTAATTTACGAGATAAATATGAATACATTTTTATCAATACTTAAGATACAGTATACAAACCATAGCAACTTTTAGAACTTACCCATATCATTTAGTGTCAGTTACTCATATTAAGCATTTTTGGAGGACAGAATCTTAACCTGAAAGGAACTTTACAAGCCATCATGTCCTACCTCTCAACCATTAGGTGAATCATTTCTTCAACATCTCTGACAGATCATGAATTAGCTATTGCCAGGGAGTTATAAATGTTACATTTCTTTTGTCCACGATAGATGTATTATTTTATATGGCTGCTATAACAAATTACCACAAACTTATTGGCTTAAACAACAAAAATGTATTATATCACAGTTTCTGTAGGTCAGAAATTCAGGTGGATTCAACTCAGTCCAATACTCAGGGTTTTAAAAGGCTAAAATTAAGGAAGGCTTTACAGAAGAATTTGCTTCCAAAATCATTCAGTTTGTTGCCCATATTCAGTTCTCTGTGGTTGTAAGACAGAGGTACCTATTTCCTTGCTGCTGTCAGCCCAGGACAGTCTTTGCTCCTAGAGGCTGCTGGCATGTCTTCCCAAGCTTTCCATTTGGGCACCTTCCAACAATATAAGTTAGTGTTATCACTGCCCTAAAAGTCCTCTGTGTTCTGCCTATTCATCTCTCCCCACCCCCTAATCCTTGGCAATCACTGATCTTTTTACTGTCTTCATAGTTCTGCCTTTTCCAGAATGTCATGTAGTTGGACTTTTCAGATTGGCTTCTTTCCCTTAGTACTATGCATTTAAGTTCCTCCGTGCCTTCTCACAACTTGATCACTATTTTAGTGTTGAACAGTATTCCATTATCTGGATGTACCAGTTTATCTATTTGCCTACTGAAGGACATTGGGATTGCTTCCAGGTTTTGACAACTATGAATAAAGATGCTACAAACATCTACATGCAGGTTTTTGTGTGGATAGGTTTTCAACTCCTTTGCATAAATACCAAGGAATGCAATTGCTGGATCTTATGGTAAGAGTATACCTCATTTTGTAAGAAACCAATAAACTGTTTTCCAAAGCAGCTGTACCATTTTGCATTCCCACCAGCAGTAAGAGTTCCTTTTGCTCTATACCCTCACCAGCATTTGGTGTTGCCAGTGTTCCATATTTTGACAATTCTAATCAGTGTGTAGTGATATCTATTGGTGTTTTAATTTGCATTTCACTGATGACATATGATGTGGAACTTCTAATGTGCTTATTTGCCATCTGTATATCCTCTTTGGTGATTTTAAGGTCTCTGGCTCATTTTTAAACTGAGTTGGTATGTCTTTTTTTACCCTTTTATTTTCAATCTATTTGTGGTTTTGATTCTGAAATTTATCTCTTATTAACAGCACATAATTGTACCTTGACCTCTATCCAGTCTGTTCATCTCTGTCATCTTAGAGAGTTTAGCCCATTTACATTTAATATAGTTGTTAATGTGACTGGATTTACTCCTGCCATTTTGTTATTTATTTTATGCCTCATATCTTTTATGGTCCTCTGTTCCTTTCTTTTTGTTAAACAAAAGTTTATAGTGTAGCATTTTAATTCCTCTGTTGACTTTTTAATTATAAATTATTGATGTTATTCTTTAATGATCACTTTAGGAAACACAATAGGTTTTGTAAATTATCACAATCTCCTTCCATGGCTAATAGGCCAATTCTGGTATAATACAGCAATTTTGCTTCACTATAGCTTTATTTTCTCATATTTTTAATTTTCTCTGTACTCTTTAATTTCTCATAAATATTACATGTTATAAATTCAACAGGAAAATGTTGAAAGTATTCCCTTATGCAATCTTAGATTAAGATTAAAGAAATTAAAAGAAGAAGAAGTACATTTATTCAGTCTTATATTTATACACATATTTATCATTTCTGGTACTCTTCATTTTTTCCTGTGGATTCAAATTGCCATCTGGTGTCACCTCCTTTCAGCCTTAAGAACTTCCTTTAGTATTTCTTGAAGGCAGGCCTGTTAGCACTGATTTCTCTAAGATTCTTTTTTAACTGGGAATATTTTTAACTTGCCTTCATTTTTTGAAGCATAGTTTTCCAGAATATGAAGTTCACCCATTTATTTCTGACCAAATCTGCTATTTTCACTGACAATGTCATTGGATGTGGTGTCTCACTTTTCATCCATATCAGGCTAGCCCCCACCAGTATGAACTGCTGTATTTCACAGCCAGCCCCATCGGGGTAGCACTACCAAGCCAATGGGGTTGGGGAGAGAAGCAAACCCAGGAAGCAAGACCACCACAGACTTCCACTGCCTGTACAGAAGTTCAGCGGTATCTCATGAATAAATACTTCTTAATTTGTTGTTTTCTTTGGTCTTTTTCAGAGCCCTGAAATAATAGTTCTTGAAATTTTTGTCTAGTTTTATAGTTGTTTTTCTGGGAGGTGATTGTCTGCCAGAAGTTCTACTCTCTGATTATATAGATTTGATATTCTCAAAGGTTTTAACTCTTAGAATAGCCATTGACTTAAGAAGCTTTTATGTTTTGGCTGCTTGGGACACTAGAGGTGATTTTCCAATCCTATCACAGATGCTTGTTACTCTAAAGTGTCTCATTTTAACTTTATATTTTCCTTCTGGAAGTATAGCCAATTCATTTTTAACAGAGATAGTAGGGGACTTAAGAATTTACTAAGCATATACTAGTTTACTGGCATGATATACTCTTAACATGCACTATTTCACTTTAAAATAATGACACTGCAATATATACTTGTTTTTGAAAATTTCAAAAGCAAAGATTTCTCTCTCCAGAAATATTCTATAGTAACACCACCTAGATAAAAACATACTTAATGTCATGGCCTATTTTTCCTGCCCTTCCCCTCTTAATCTGTGTGTGTGTGTGTGTGTGTGTGTGTGTTTTGGTATTAGCGGCAGAAGGTGACAAGTAAATCTCCTACTGTTTTTCTCTCAAGGTCATAGCCCTCTTTCAAAGTTCTATAGTTTATAAAAATCTTTGTTCTTATATCAACTGCTGGGGGTAGAAGAGAAAGCCATAGTATAGGTCTTTGAGCTTGAGCACTGCCTACAACAGTGTGGTTACACAAAGCGAAGATCCTGCTCTTTAAGGAGAAACCAGATGTTTAGTTCCAAAAAAATTATACTGCTCTTTATAGGCAAAATTTGTTGTCCCTGTGAGTGCATATTTTATCTTCTCAGAAATTTTAAAAATATACACATGGATTGAGACTTCTTTGCTCTTAAAAATAATTGTTGACAGTAGGGTAGACTGCCATCAGGAGAAAACTTGGAACAAAGAAAAAAAGGATTTTAATTTGAACTGGTGCTTCTGTCTTTATAGGAAACAAAAAGCCATTTACAGCCAGGATCAGGAAAAAGCAAATGCTGCAGGAACCAGGGGGTGTTGTCGGAAAGGCACAGCCAAATCAATAGCAATCTTAAACATTTCGTTTTTTTAACTTTCAGACATAATATTCACAAGGGGGGAGAAAGGCTGCTCTTGGTTAGTCTGAATTGTGCTCATTCTTTAAGTGACATCAGAAGGAAATCATTGGCTTCACTCACTGATGGGAAAGGGAATTGGAACTGAACATCCCCATCACCTACACTCCAGGTGACGTGGTTCCTCTTCCCCCAGGAGCTGACACAGACGCACAGAAAAGTCATCTTTAGCATCTAGTCAAAGCCTGAGGCACTGCCCTTAAATGCTGAGGAAGACTGAGAAGAAAAGTTCTTTCTCCAGCAGGTGGGACTGGACTTTCCCAAGAGAAGAGTAGCCTCGGGGCCACTCAGTTGAGGGACTTCAGAGGCAGAGGCTGTCAGAGAACAGATAACTAACTGAGGGAAGAGGGCAGTGTAGATGAGGAGACTGACTGACTGGTCAGGGTGGACTCTGGCGAGGACCCATGGCGAGGGTCTGCCCGATTCAGTCCCAAGGGAAGTGATGAGTCTAAGAGGCACGTGAGTACTGCACCAGAGTCAAACGGACCAAACTGTACTGAGGCTGTTTAACACCCTGACATCAACATATATTCATTACCCAAATAAAAATCATCCCAATTTCATGTCTTTGGGTTTCTCAAAGCAGAAAACCAGTGACCACTTGACACTCTCTACCAAAAAAACACAATCTTGAATATACAAGCTTGGCCCCTTACTGCCACATGCAAATCTGACTATCTCTGCAGAGCCCAAAGGCCCATTAAACTGCTTCCCCAAAGAAAAGATGAATTCTGCCTAGAACTATAAAATGCAGTTTGTAAATCTGTAACATCTTTCAAACTCTTTTTAAATGACTGGGATTCCCCAGGTCCCTGGTTCAGAGCTTCTATCTAGGATCATAATTATCCCATCTAGAATATATTTTGTAACGTTTGGTAGCCATTTATTACAAACGATGTCTTTGGAGAGTTACATTACCCAGCAGGCTCATGCTAGACTTGTCGCATGGCTGCTTGTGGTTAGGCAAACTGCCCTCCCCCGTAGATGGGCTTTGAGCACCTGTTGGGCTGTTCCACCAGAGATCCCAATTAGAGTACTCACCCTTGATGGAGACCTTTATTTTTCCACAAAGAGGCTGTGCTTTCAAGTTGCTAAGGAACTCGGGAAGGGCTGAACATGGAGTGGTGCAAGAATAATAACAGGCCTGTGAACTCAAACACGTCATAGCTGGATCTAATTCATATCCTCTGAGATCATCATTATGAGCCTCTGTGGGTGTTGTTTTCCCTTGAAAACTAGAAAATTAACTTCCCAGCTCATGTTTCTGGAACTCAAAAAAATACCATGAGTAATGAATTATGAATTTTATCCAAGAAATATAGTCCATATACAAAGAGCATACGTATGAGGGGCACATATATGAAATTATTCAACTGTGCTGAAGCCAATTGTAAGGCCAAGCATAATTCAAGAGAGACTTAAGGCTTGAAATTATGGCTATACTGGGGATACACTGAATTAGGCCACAAAGCCCTACTCTTGACATACTAAACAAACACTTTAAGAAACAACTGGCCCGCATATGCCCATACCTGTATTAATAGGAACATACCTGTATTAATAGGAAAATATTCTTGGTGAATTAATCATCAGCCAACTTTCATCCTTTAGTAATAATCCTCTTTTACCTACTCACACAGCTAGCTACAGGCTATAAGCAAAATGAAGGGCTCCTATCTTTGGAAGGAAAATATGTTATTAAAAATCCCAAACAAAAACCTCTCCCAAGCTTCATTTAGACCTGACAGTGAAATTGTACTTGAGGTTAACTTTAACATATAGTCATTTTCACATGCAATGCATATTTGATGGTTGCAGTACTTACTTTTTGCCCACAACATCAAGGAGTGAATATGTTTAATCATTTCTTGAAAGGCTTAAGAACTTAGTGAAAGAGTGGTAACAGTGACCACAGGTAGAAAGAAACTACAGGTAGAAGAGCCTTAAAAACTGTGTTTCTGGATCTATTCGTTGACACATTTTCCCCAGTTGCAAGTAGCAACTTTTTCCAAATGTAAACTTGTAATAAAGGTATGGATTTGCCAAAATATCCTGCTATTTGGGATGCTCCTAACATCAAACAGGGTGAGGATAAGCCGTGTACTAAACCAACATGGTCAGAAAAATAGAACACTGGAAGGAAAAGCTTTGAAAAGTTCATCTTGCAGCCTGGCGTGATTAGAGTAATTAGGATGATCAGCAGCAAGAGCACGTTACGATGGAAAAACAATTATTGTATCTGTTACATGAAGTACATGAAGACACCAAGGCTTGTAGAGCTTAAGCAGCTTGCAAAAGTCATACCATTAATGTGTGATGAAGTCTCTCCAACTCCAAAACGGCCATGGAGTCATACAGTCCCTTTATCACTCAAACTTACCTTCCTGTCTTCATCGCCAAGTCACCTTCTTTGCCTGGTCCCCAAATCTCTAATTCTGTCTGTCTCTGTCTCTCCCTCTCTTACACACACACACACGTTTAGCATCTGATCATCTCTCTGTCTTTGACCCAAGTAACTTGGTCTTTGTAAGTCAGCAGATAGCCCTGATGCTCTATCCATAAAGATACTGGGGAAATTAGAGCATTAAAAAGAACAGGCATTAAGAAGGAAAAGAACTTTCTGTTCCTGACCCCTTGCCATCTATGTCCACTTGTGATTCCAACTGATGTTGTAACATCACCAGCACCAGGCAGATCTTCTCTATTACCTAAGGACTAGCCAATTAGTTGACTTCCCTGCCCTTTCCTTTCAACAGAGAAAAGAAAATAATTGTGTCACGTGCACAAACAGAAACATGAGTAAGTGGAGGGAAGCTGTCGGCTCCTCCCTGCCACCAACCCGCAGGGAAGGGAGGCAACACGATGAGCTTTCGAAGACCTGAAAGGGCCAGTCAGGGGACTCAAGAGTGATGCTGAGAGAGCACCTCTCACATTTATTGATCAGTAAACACAACAGAGGTCCAGGGAAAATCATACTACATAATAATTAATAGAGGTCCGGGAAAGACCACATTACATAGTGATTGAAGATCTACTTCTACCTACAGGAAGCAATGTAAGTACAGTCACGTCATGAAAACAAGCATAACCGTAATATACCGTTTTCCTAGCATAACTGTAATATACCGTATTCCTTTATGCATCGAGAGTTACAGGTACAGAAACCAGTGCAGGTAAGAAGCAATTAACTTGTAAGTGATTAATATGAGGTGAGAAGCGATTAACTTGTGATTAATATGATTTCCCACAGAAGCTGTTTTGAGTGGCAGAAATCCAATTTGCTGAAACCACAAAAGTGACCCTCAAAACGCCACTTTGAAGCAGCCTCAGTCAGGGACTATAGCTCCATGCTACCTATCCTCAGAGCACCAGTCTCCAAGTTCCCTTTCTTGGCTGTAACCTAAAAGTCAGAAGCTGAGGTCCCTGATGGATTAGGGTGAACATTCCGTCCCCATTGCTGATGTTCCATGTGGAAGGAGCTCCTTGAGAGTCTAACTAACTATTGCTATCATTGTATCCTTATTCATTTTCAGAGGAAAAGGAGTGAACTAACTGGTAAATTTGGGAATATGCAAAACTCCTACTTGGTTCTGCAGAAAGCTTGGGCTTTCTGCAAATGTCAGCCACTCTGTAAGCTTAGCAGTAAATATTCTGCACTTGAAGGGGAGGCTGTCACCAGTCTAACGCTAAGGGGCAGCATTAGGAAGCTGTTGAAGCCATGCACCTAAATTGCATCCTCCAGCTGTACTATCAGTAGACAGCAGCCATTCGTTCTCCATTTGCCTATTTTACCTCAGTAAGGTCAGGGGAGAAAGGTACCTTTTCTTTTGTTGTTTTTTGTTTTTAGCTCCCTCATTTCCTGGCATAAATAAGATAGCATTCCTATTATATGTCCTTTTAATTATAAAGTATATAAAATTCAGTCACTGCTCTTAGAGCTCTCACATACAATGGGAAGAAAGAGAAAATGTTATTTAGCATGAAGAAATTCTAATAGGGTGGAGCACAAGATTCTTTGAGGCTTCCAGGAAGGGGTAGTTGATTCAGCCCAGGGACCATAGATTTAGAAAGATGGTGGCACATGAGCTGCTGATTCTTAAAGGATGAGAATTGTTGACTATAGCAATGATGCACAGAAATGGAGGAAGTGCTCTAGGTAGACAGTGGAGCCCTGAGTCCAACTCCCAGTGTAGAGTTGGGGAGGAGAGGGCAGGGTGTACAGAGAAGAGTTTGGGAAACATTGGAAACAACTGGAGTGTTTGATAAAAACACACGTGACCAGGCTCTACCACAAGTTTACCAATCTAGAAGAAGGAGTAACCTAGGAATGTGTATTTTTAATTGGCACCCAAGGTAAGTTTTTGATCAGGAAAGTTTGGGAAATACTGCCTAAACCTGGGGAGTCATTAAAGAGCACCAAGAAGTGAAAGAATCTGATCAGAATAGAATTTTTAACTGTTGGCACAGCGGAACTTGAAGGCAGAGAGATTACTGTAATAGTTTAAGGAAGAGACTATGATAGTCCAAAATACGCCCCTGACAGTGGATATGAAACCCAAGGTCTAACATTTAAGGGATATTTAAGGTGAAGGATGGGCAGGATTTAACTTGATTGCTTGCTGACAGTGAGGGAGGGGACCTGGATGGCTCCTGGGTCTCTGACACAGACCACCGGGTAGATGGGCTCTTACCAGGAAAGAGAATCCAGCCAAGGTATTTTTGGAATATGCTCTTGGGGAATGAGAGGCTGTCCCTCTGGAAGCACTGCCCCCTCTCCAAAGGAAGAAGCCACAGATTGTCTTTATATGGTGTAGGTCAGTATCTGGTCAGATTTTATTGACTAAAATGGGCACCTAAATACATTGTGTCCATTAAATATTCCCTTCGGCTCCTATATAGAAAGCAGAGTTTTTATCTGTGGCTGGAATTGTAACAGTCTGTGTGGCAGGCAGCTATATCCCACCCAAGGGTGGGCAAGCAGGGAAGACAGCAATAGTGAAAGTAGTAGTAGCAGGAGGAAGAGGATGGAGAGCCACAGAAAAAGTAGGCACACTCCAGAAGTAGCAGATACTAAGAAAAGAACCAGAGTACCTACCAGCAGCTTCCCAATTTCTGGTTCCTAGCCCTGTAAGACCTGGCTGTCTTTGCTACTCTCATATTCCAAAAACTGTATCCTTATGATAAATTCTTTTGTTTTTCGGTCTATTCAGTTCAACTAGCACCATTTTCTGTTACTTGCCACACAGGGATAGAGACAGCAAGCATATTGAGTATATCAAGATTTTAGGTATCCAAAGGACATCCCCACAGAAACATCTAGAAGGCTGTTTTGATATATTAGTCTGGTGCACACAAAAAAGGGGGAATGGCTGGGATGAAAGAAATATTTGCCTATCTTTGGCAAAAAGGTTGAAGCTGAAGAACTACGGTCATCTAGACAGATCATGGGGAATGAGAATAGCTATGGTCATCTAGATAAATCATGAGGAAAGGAGATAAATATAAGCTATCTTAGACACTAAATGACTCTGGAGCAAGGTTCAGACTTGCTATTTCTGAGGGAGTACAAATGATCTTTTGCTTGTTGTGGCTAAAAACAATTTTTCCTAACTCTTACAATTATTAAATCTGATTAAGGTCTATAAACATTATAACTAATCTAATAATACTAGAAGTAATGAGTACTGACAGACACTAATTAGAGAGAAATCTCCACATGCAAATTTGATACAGCAGCATTTATTTTCGATGAGCAAGTATACTCACGCTGTCTTCCATTCCCTTTCAGGAAACTGTAAGTATGAGAGGACAGCTTTGGGGACCCTACATTCTACATCAAGGAATGCAAAAATTCAGGATGTAATACAACTGTCTTTGCTAAAGAAATTGGGAATGACTTCTGAGTTTAGCTACAAATGAGGATCAGAACATCTCACTGAGTCAAAAACTTTACCACACCTCATAAATCAGGAGTGGCCTGGGTATTTTGTCTGGGATGACTTCCAAACATGTGTTATGCATTATTTGTCATGGAACTTTATGTAATAAAAGTTAATTTTTTTTAATTAAATGATCACTAGGACATTTGTCAATTATGATAGTTCTTTGGACCCTAATTGCTTCTTCCTTTTCCTCTTAAAGTCACACATTCCATTAAAATATTTTTAGTTTAGATCCTGAAACACATGTTATTGTCAGCATGCCAATCCTCTGCCCAAAAATCCATATTTAGTGTCATAGGAAAAAGACAAGAGGAAAACACACTGTTCTTTCCAAATTTTCTCTAAGCATGGAATTTATAAGAAAAGGTGTAATCTGAAACAGAATTGAAGAAATTTATTGTTGGTCTGTACCTTGTTAGCAATTAATACATATGAAATTTTCAAGGCATACTCCTGAAGACAGTTATTTTTTTATGTGATATGTACTATTTTGTCAGGTATATTCAGGTTCTTAGTAATTATAGTTCTGCTTTCCTCTGCAATCATAAGTGAGAGATGCGAAGGATAAAACATACACACTGTCCAGTCAATATTGTTACACACTTTAAATGAAGTGTTGGCATTTATTATGTTACAAGAAATGGAACAGATGTAAAAAATATACAACCTATGCTACCTTCTCTCAAACTGTTCTGCAGATAAATAGTATCCCACAAATTTTCAACAGATTTTAAACACAGTGTCTTCTCTGGGTCCCAGGTAGGAGAAAAAAGGTTATAGAAGACGGTGAGACAATTGAAACTGAATATAGGCTGCATATTGGGTCTTTCTGTGCCAATGCTAAATTCCAGCGGGGTAATAAAGGTAGCATGCTTATACAGGACAATGTCTTTATTCCTAGGAGAGTCATACTGAAATACTTAGGGGTCGAGTGTCATGATATCTGCAACTCTCAGATTGTTTATAAAAAAAGGTAGTTATATTTACTTATGTATATAGGGGAGAAAAGCAAGAGATAAAAGAAATGTACCAACATGTTAACAATAGGTGAATCTAGGTGAAGGGTATATCCCTTTCAACTCTTCATTTAAATATAAATAGATTTCTGTTCAAGACTTCTCTAAGGAAACTGGGGAAAATATGTTGTTATACCCAACCTATTTAACCATGGAATTATTTCCACCCTACCCTGCTTCCCTAAAACTTCTCTTAGTATCGTACCGCATTCTACTAGTGTTTCAAG
Source organism: Smutsia gigantea (assembly GCA_032199065.1). NCBI lineage: Eukaryota > Metazoa > Chordata > Mammalia > Pholidota > Manidae > Smutsia > Smutsia gigantea. The sequence continues at coordinate 513,439 of JAVSCE010008826.1, read as the reverse complement.
GATACAGTTTGGGAAATGCTACACTGAATGCTAATCAGCCATTCTCTAATTTTAACTCGTCCACTTCCTGCTCAACTGAATTTGGGTTTCATTCTTTAAAATGAGCCTTTACAAGCTTGCTCCCTTCTCCCAGGGACCATTTTATATAAACACATTTTAAAATGGAGTTGCACACAACGGTTGCCTTTAAAAAAAAAAAAACATCTAATGGCATGAGTCTCCTACAGGGCTCCCCACTGTCAAAAGCACAAAACTGACAGACCACAGGCTATTGCCAAGTATGTGACCAGTTGTGATGGCTACCTCTGCAAATTGCTTAATTTCATCTAACATACAGTTCTGTTTCTTCTGTGAGCTTGATCTTTAAAAGGTTACTGCAAAACCTTAACTTTATTTTCCTTAATCTATCACTGATCTCTCACTTTGATCTCTCACTAGAGCCTCTTGCCAGATATTCACAACTCTGGGAGACATTTAACTGGAATTTAAATATGCAGGCTTCCATCACCTCCTCAATTTCCTTTATATTGCTCTGTGCGTTTTTATTCCATATGTTGATGAAGATACGCATACATAAAGACATCACATATGATTTGTTAATATACATAATATATACACTACATGGAAACGGGCCTTTGAAAATGGTTTAGTAGTTATGTGTTGCCAACTCCCTCATGTCCCAACCTATTTTATACATCAAGAATTTTTATTAAAAATTGCAGAATAGTGGAGAGAACTACAAATTATAATAAAATGCCTGTTTTTAAATCGGGAATTTGCCTAGCAAGTTTTTAGCACACTCATGCTAAGAAGGGGCTCAAGGATTTGGGTTGTTCAGATACAGTTTTACACAGAAGGAAGTGAAAAACCCCAATTCCTTAACTTTAAGACCATATAGTCTTTCACAAAAATAATTTGCCATACCTTTAAAGTCCAAAGGAAGTCCACCTTTCCAAATTCCTTTGTAAGTTACTTGACTAATTGCCACTTTTCTTGTCAATAGCTTGCATTTTTATGTTCTCTTTTGCTTCAAGTAGAAACCACCAAATTGTCATTCTTTGAAATACTGAAGTCATTTATAACCAACTGGCTGCAGATTCTACACATTCATTTTCAACTGAACAACACTTACTGAGCAATGACTGTAGTTCAGGCATGGTACTAGGTGCTAGGGCCACAGACCTGAATATGGAAATCCAGTCCTTAAGAGTGCCCTACAGGAAGAACAAAACTGTACATTTGACCATATAGGAAATACATATATAGGAAGCACAGGGTTAGCACAGAAGCACTAATGTTTTTGGGGGGAGGAGAGAGGGGGCAGAATTTAGGGAAGATTAGAACTAGAGGGTGACAACTGAGCTGTTTTAAAAGACAAACAGGATTTCATCACATAGGTGGAGTCAGATTGTGAAATGTTTTATATGACAATCACGGGAATTAATACTATTGTGAAGGCAAATGGGCAGAAGAGAGAGGAATATATATATTTTTTATTTTGGTATCATTAATGTACAATTACATGAGCAACATTATGGTTACTAGACTCCCCCCATCATCAAGTCCCCACCACATACCCCATTAGTCACTGTCCATCAGCATAGTAAGATGCTATAGAATCACTACTTGTCTTCTGTTATACTGCCTTCCCCATGCCCCCGCTGAAGTGAATATTTTAAAACAGGGAGGAGCATGATGGGCTTATTTAGGAATGAAAACTGTCAGCATTGTGAAGGAGAGAGTGGGGGTGTGAGACTAGAGACAGGGACCCCATAAGAAGCCATGGTATGGGGGCCAGATCAAGGACCCAGCCAAGCAGTACAAGAGGAAATGAAAAAGGGAAGACAGATCTGAGGGGAACTGCCAGGTGATTGGAAGGCAATCGAGCACAGTGGTGCCAAGACCAACCCTAGGAAGTAAGATGATCCAAGTGCCCATTTTCCCAACCATAAATGCAGTGAATGCTAGATACCTTCCTCATAGGCTTGTGAGGACTAAGTGTGGGGGAAAGAAGGTAATGCACAAAAAGCATTCTGCACAGTGCCTAGAACAAAATTAAAATAAGTGCTCAATTAGTTACTATTATTATTGCAGCTATCATGGAAAAGGAGGGATTGAGAGCGACTGAGGCTGGTCTACTTCTGCTTTCCAATCCTCCAGCCAATCCCCTTTGCTTAGAAGACCAATGCTTCTCCAAGTGGGGTCCCCGTACCATCAGCAACAGCCGTACCTAAGAACTTGCTAGAAACACACAAGAACTACAATCATAAACCCTCGGGGTGGGGTCCCCAATCTGTGATGTAACAAGCCCTCCCAGGTGATTCTGGTACATGCTAAAGTGTGAGAATCGCTGATTTAAACATTCATTTTCTCTTGTCTTACCTCTTAAAACAGTCTCTTAGGGTGTCCCCCAACATTACCTTTCTCTTAAAGTCATCACCCAAATCAGCTATAGGCTTCCTAAAACACACACCACTGGCAGACAGACCATATATGACTACCACTGCTAAGTCTTATGAAATGTTTGGCAAGTTTATTTAACCTCCTTGGGCCTCAGTCTCCATATGTGAAAGGGAACATTAGACTATTCAAAACGGTACCATCATCTAGGAGATGCTCCATACTTGACTGGTGCTCACTATTACTATTGAACCTACTATCTCATTTGGTCCTGGTGTAAAAATACTACTGTTGTCAGAAATTAAGTCACTTGTCTCTTGATTAAAGCTATTCAACTTGATAAAAGAGCCAAATTAGAACACAAATCTCCCAACTATGAATTCTAGTTCTTTTCATTAGAGGCTGATACTGTAGGAACGAGGAGGAGGCTCTGTCTATAATATCAACAACATTCACTCCAAAATAAAAAGTTACATTTCAATAATGTCAGTTTGATGCACTGTTTCCAAAAGTGAAATGTATCACACTTTTTAGAAATGGGTGGTTGAAGCTACATGCAAGTTTTTCAATGGTAGCTTTCAGTAAAAATTAAATCATAAAGAAAGCATACTCACCTGCTATCTAACCTTGAATAACTGAAATTACTAAATATGTAACTGAAATAAAAAAGCAATTCCTTTATTTTCAGTAAGCTTTATTTTATCACCCTTATCAAACACATATCAGAAAGCATATCAACAGTGCATTTTATGGTCAGTTTACAACAAAACTGAACAAGGCAGTTGTGTTTACAGAAAGTTTCAGCGAGGAACTATACACAATACAGTCAACTGAAATGCAGTGTCCGTACTTTCTAGATATATAGGAAAGTGGAAAATTAATTCTTTGCTATTCAGCAAGAAAAAACAAGTTTAAAGGACTTGAATAGAAATTCGAAATTAGGGATCTGAGAAAACAACTTTTTAGTACTGATAACACATTGACATGTATAGTCCCACTTAATTATTTAAAGAAACAAATCTCACAAACAATAAGAAGACATCACCAAGAACAGAGAACCACTGTGCCAAGAAACCAAGAAATGCCAAGACAATTTATGCTATTGGAACAGCTGGTCGAAATATTATAGATCACTATGTACTGTAATATTCTTGCAGTTCTGAGGTGAAGGTAAACCAACAGGAGAGAATACTCCTTGTAACTGGCTTTGGTTTAAGGGATCTTTCACATTTTTTCTAACCACACCTTCTAGTCAAAAACATAGCCATTACCTGTTACTGAGGGAAATAATAGGTTTTGATATTCACAATCGACCACTCCAGTGATACAGGAGACCAGAAACTGTTAAATGTACTGATCACAACTGGATTTGTAAGAGTGATCAAAAGATAAAGATGGAGCCCTTTTTGGTGGTGGTTGGGGGTGGAGGAGAACCAAACCTTTCTACCCCAGTTTGACACTTTTAAGAGGGTAAGAGAGGAATGTTAATTTATTAAAGATTTTTTTCAACCAAGAATTAAGAATGAAGGAAGAAATCGTGCTGGAAAAGATATGACAGCTTTACCCTCTGCAAAGTAAATATTCTACAGAAGTGCAGCCTAGCTTTTTTTTTATTATTATAATGAATAAGCGCTACCTACTCCCATAAGGTGCTGTAACTGCAGCCAGTGCACATTAATGTCACCCACTGCACCTGACGTGCAAAGGCAAATACAGAGATGGCTGATCCCCAGGTTCTTCCTGAACCTTGACTTGCATGTGTCTTGATGTATACCAAGTACACAAAAAACCCTGGAATTCAAATATTTATTTCAAATATATCAGGCCATACTGAATACGGATATTTATTCTGGTTTCATAAATTCTTAAATTAATTTTCTGAGGAAGCAGTAATTAGGAATGTGTAGGAAACGCAATGTTTCCGTGCTAAAAGTACCAGACTTGGATTTTTAAAAGTAAATATCATTTTTAGATCATAAGCTACATGGAAAATTGCAAATACCAGTAGGAAGCCATTTCCTTCCTTTCATATCTCTATTTTTATTATTTTTCTCGTATTTACTCTTAAGTTTGGCAGACTCCTGAGGCAATCCATGCTAATAAAACAACACAGACTGAGATAATTCAAATAACTTAAGGTATTTTGAGTCCATATATGCATGACTTAAAATCCCATATATTTGCTTTTATGGATTCATTGTCCTGACATCATGAATGCTAGTAAGAGAGAACCTAGAAGGAAGAGGCAATTCCCAAAACAGGAGGGCAACAGAAATGACCACAAGTAATTCTCTGGCTGACAATCAGAAGTTTACCATGCTGACAATTAGCTTGCTGTTTACATAAGGCTTTTCAAGAAGAAACAAAGAAACTAACAATTCCAGTTTGGGCTTTTTTTCCCTCCAGAATGTGACTTATTTTCATTATACAAAATAATATAACAAAATAAGCTCTTTTCTGCAGAACAAGGATTAATGGTCGTTTAAGGTAAGTAAGATAAAATGCTTCTCTTTGCCTTTAAATTAAAATACTATGAACCTAGGTCACCAAACTTATATGGCCTTCAAAAAGCCATCAGTTTTCTTTAAGATACTATGACAGCTACTCTTTCTAATGGGAAATAACATTCAGGCAATCATTTCATAAGTTTCCCATGAATTCCAGCATTTATGGTGCCACAAACGTTAACTGCCATGATCATGACAACTGTCTGAAAAGCACAACTAAAGCAAATTTGAAACATTAACCCTAATAAGCAGTATAGGAACAATGAAAGTGCTGAACTGTACGAAAATTAATAAAAACCTCCTATCAGGAGAACAAAGCTTGCATAAACTGTGTATCTTATATCCTGAAGGTCACAGTAATTACCACCTATAAAATATAGAATTCCCTAAATGCTCTCTGGTTCTTTTATATTTTAGAGCCCCTTTCTCCTACAAAATTGCAGCAAAAATAGATAAAATTGTTTACCTCTTCTTAAATATCCATAGTACTTGTCAATTACATGCCACTGTGTCAATCTGCTGCTTATCACACAACTTAAAAAATAGTGAAAACACTGGGTGGGGTAGAGCTAAAATAACAAAACCTGATACACCCCGCAGTATCAGGCAGAGAAGAAGCTAACCTAAAACGAAACAAAACAAGACCTTTAAAATTCTGGGTACTTCCAAAACTAAAACATCCATGTTCCTCTGTAACTTAGAAAATGTAGCTGATCTAAATATACCAGAAGAGGCTCAGCTGAGCTCCATATTGTAGAGACTGAACCATTTTTATATTGATATTCATTGAGAAAGCTTTTAAGTAATACTAATTTGAAAAGACTGCCATGTCAAAGTAAAGATGACTTTTGAGCACCTTAAGAAATGGAAATTATTTTAAGCTAATTGTGACCAGAGGCTGGTCTGTATGTGACCACACTTGACAAGAAATAAACTGTATCAGAGAGCTAAAGTAATAAGATTTGAAGAGAGAACCATATGTTAAAAATGGAACTAGATCCAAGGAAGAATTGGATTCTGCCAGATTAACTCTGGCTTTCCCATCACATGTAATATTGGGAAAAAAACAAATATGAATAGTTTTACACATTCAAAAAGAGGTAAACCAAGGAAATTTTGGACTTTTACACTACATGATTCAATCCAAAAGTTATTCCAAGGAAAAGGTAGAGGTACAATAAATTATCATCATCTGGGAAGCTTTCACCCAAATGAGTTTTAGTATTTTCCAGAAAACACAAGGCACTTGCTTCAAGCTTTGAGTGTCTACACATCCACCAAACTAAATGTCACGATGCAGTTCCATCTGTACCCTGATCTGAATAAAGTCCCCTAACATGAACCCTTGCATGAAGTCTAGGTAAAACATACGGTTACTGAGCGCCTCCCCTACCCCCTCACCCAGAAACCATGTTATTGTAATTACCATCAGTTACTATGGTATCGATTTTCATTAAATTATAAGAAATAAAATGTCATGCTGCCAAGTGACTGAGAGTAGAAATTATGTAAGATAGGCCCAATAAAGTCAGAATATTAAGATATATAAGAAAATGATGCCAAAATCTTAGTTACCTGCATATGATGGGTAAACTGAAATGAGCCATGAACCAGCATCTAAGTGTTGGAACTCTTTTAGTCCAGAAACGTAACTAATGCCCTTACCAGAGTGAAAGCCCAGTATAATAAAATAAACACAAACCTATGTGCAGTTTCTCTTCAGCTTTCTCTACATGGCAGCACTGTTTCTAGCAGCATTCCCTATAATAAATTTGCTCAAAGGTGAAAATAAGTAAAAGTAACATGAATCTAGAAGGCAAGTTAAATAAGAATTCAGGGATTTTTTTTAAAAGAGTTCATTTAACATAACTCAGCAGTCTTTCTTTAGCAGCTGGAATACCAAAAAGAAGGTAACACTTGTCTCAATAAAAACAAAGGATGAGTAAAACTATATTTATGATTTTGTTCTAAAAGTGGCCATAGTTTTGGCTCAACAGAGAGAAAATTTCTCTAAAGAGTTAGTATATTTTTGGACATAAAACAAGGAAGATACCCAGTGGCAATAAATGCAATCTCTTATTCCAGGAGGATAGTTTTTTAATTATTTCTTTAAAATGCAGCCAACAGTTACTTTTAGCCAGTGCTATCTTTTAACTGAGGTGTCCAACCCACTCATTCTCTTCCTCTAAATACAGCATTAAAGTTGTGAAAGTGACTAGGCTAGCCACCTCTCCAAATATGATTCCTAAGAACCAAAGATTTCCTAAAGAATAATCAATTTATGTCTTTTCTGGGCTGAAAATGTACCATGACAATCTCATGGAACAGTAAGAAACTGGGAAGGCAAGAGGGAAGGAAGCACAGATATTAATATAGGGAAAGAAAAATTACCTGAGATAATATTTGCCCAAAAGCGTAGGGGTTAAGTGACACGAACCCTCACCTCTTTACCTTATCTCTCAAAAAGAAAACTTCTAGGTTTTTAGTAACTTCAAGGAATCAAAATCTCTATATATTCCATCCTAAAAGAATCATGAAAATTGCATCTTTTGATAATATTTGGTTCAGGGTAAAGAAAAATAATAAGGTTAAACTTCTTATAATATCAAAGGAAGGAGGGAGAATCTGCAAATGTCATCTTTGGTGGTAATGGGCTAGGAGCTATAAAATAACAATTTTTATCAAATGGGGCATCTTCTTTCAATCCTGTGTCTTTAATATAAAATATTTAATTCAATACATAGTTACTTAGGCCCATCAATTAGCCCTTCAGCTCTCTTAAAATCTAGTTAGCATCTTTTGTAATAAAATTACAGTGTTAAACACTACATGTATGTACGACTACACCAGCAGGAAGCTGATCAAAGAGTGCCGTGAGACTGAGGAGCAGCAGGTCAGCAGCGTACTGCAGCACTAAGCTTAGAAGCCTACTTGCAGTTTATTTCTAAGGATTCTTCTTTTGCACGGGGCGGGGGGGGGAATGGGAAAGGTACATGTGCTAACCCAGCATACTTGCCCTTAAAAAGAATTCATTTGTGTTCTGTGTTCTTTAGTATGGGGGGGAAGAACCTGGTGTTTTTAATCACCATGAAAGACACTACCCATACAAATACTTATATTTTAGGAAAGCTTAGGTCTCTACAATACTGGTTATACTCTCTTGAATTTTTATTTGAAAACAAACCAGCTCATCAACAGCTGAAAGGGCTGAAATGAAATATACTAGTACCCTTCTAAGGGCCCATATTAGAAGCTTACTATATAATTTTCCCTTGGGGACCACACCACAAGACCTTTTGGCAATTCATAAATCAGCCCCCTTACGCCAACTTTGGCTTTATAATAAAGATTAAGGGAGAGTCCTGAATAATGTGGCAACTGTAAATAACTAAAATGTCAAACAGTAATTGTTTAAACAGAGTAAAATAATTCATCCTCTAAAATGTAAATTCTTAATTCGGTTCCCAAAAACCTGCATGGCACACACAGAGAAAGACTGTATGAGGAGGCTTCCAGCAGGGAAAGATATAAAAGGCTTTTTCCTTAAGAAAAAAATGAATAAAAATTTCATTTAGGTAAGGAAACAAGAAAAATTTCACTACCTGTATACAACTTGTCTTTTTTTCCTTCTGTATAATCAGTACTCTATAAAGGTTTCTTAAGTTTTAAACTTTAAGGACAATCTACCATAAAGGAAAAGGAACCCATAATTATAACTCCTAAAGCCATGTAATCAAGCCTGTTTCCTCTGCTCAGGGACACATTAGGTTGCTATGAATCTTTTAAGAATTCTTCCCAAGTCTTTCTTTTCTACTTCCATCTTACTACAGCTACATCTTTCTTCAACTCCTTGCAGTCAAAAGCCCGATCACCTGGATGCTGTTCCTTAGCTTCTCTTCAGCTAAGGATGGAGGCAGAGAATAGGGGAAGAGAAGGAAGAGGGGAGCAGGTGGGAATGAAAGAGAAGAAAAACGAATCCTGGATTATCCACTCTCTCTTTGCCCGTTTTTTTCTTTTCTTTTCCCTTCACTGAACATCTAATTCTTTCTTTTCGACCCACTTCGATTTTCCATCATAGTACATAGCAATGTATCTTGAGAAATCTTACAATGATCATAGGAGATTCAGTACAAAAAGATGAGCTAATACAGGGTCTAAACTAGACTGAAGGATGGGGCACTTTACCTGTAAAGTACCTTTGTTTTGTTCCAATCACTTTAAGAGAGTTCCCATGTAACCCAGTCTAGACTTATTGTTCTGAGCCTCTCAGGAATGAACTATTTTCTCATTTACATTCTATTAGACAGACCAACTCTCCAAAACTTATGTCCTAAATCTTACAGATATGAAACAGGTAGGTAAGAGTATAGACTGTATTAGCTCACAAGATTCACACTATAAAGTACACTGACTCGAATTTTCTCTATAATCTTTCACACTTGCACACTCATTCAAGCATACATACTAGACATAAAAATTGTGCAAGATCATCAGCTTTCTATTTTAAAAGCCTTACTTAAAAAAAATATAAATAGGCTCACTGCAGTTTTTTTAAAGGAATATTCAGTACTACAGTACTCCTTTAAAAAAAATTCACAACTCAGTGTTAAGAACACAGTAGGTAATCGCTGCTTAACAATTAATTACTTAACATTACTGAGAGCATCCAGTGCCAGCTATGGATACCAACAATACGGAAGAACCAAATGAAAACATAAAGGAGTAATCTGTAAATGATGTCCCTGACTCTAACACATGGGTCATCATTCACTACATGACATTAGCCATCCTTGCTTCATGATCACATGAAATCATTAGCATCTTCTTAGGTACATACGGAAGAGCAGCACTGGCCTCACTGCACAAAAAGGTGGCCCATATGGATGCTCTAAACCCCTCGATGTACAGCTGAGAGGGCTTGTCCTGCTCAGTGCTAAACGCCTGCAATGTGTCACTGCGTGAGCAATGGCTGCACATTAGTAAGATTAAATAAATGCACAAAGTATTCCCTAAAAATGGTAAGGGGGACACTTCTGCATTCAGATGTAGAATACAATAACCCAGGAAATGGAAGAGGAGAAACAGGAAACAGTCCTTAGGTTACTGATTAAAGCAAAGTTTGATACAGATATCCCCTCTTATAGGCACTCAGCGGGTAGAATGTCGCCACAACAAACTTCCCATCAAACATCCTTCCAGTCAGCAATTTCTGAGCAGCTTTGGAATCACCAGCGTTTGCATACTCAACAAAGACCTGTAAAGGGACAAAGAAAACAAAATAACTTCATTTCCATCAAGACTGTTTCAGAAAAGCCCTGCTCCAACTCTAACGTACATGTGCGTACATGTATCAACTGGACACCTTGTTGCAATGCAGACTGGGCTTCAGCAGGTGTACAGCGGGGCTAACCGTCTGCATGGCTAAACAAACCACCAATGCTGCTGGCCGTGGACCACATGTGTAAGCAACAAGGTTTAGAACATTTCCTCAGAATTCATCAATTCTGAAAAACCCATCAAAGGCAAGGTGGGTGAAGAAAATACATCCTTTCGCCATGCTCATACAGCAGTTGCTAACTAGTACTAGACGCAGACAGGAGACAGGGCCGAGCGGCCCAGGGAGCAACTGCACTTCAACAGTGCCTCACAGATAATCCTCACTTTTACCAGTGGAATGAGGCAAAAATACTGGACAAAGTTGCTGAAATGTATACCTATTAAATGGTTATAGAATCTTCATGTGGAAGTCATGACTACATTAAGGAAGAAATTCAAAACTAGGTAATCTCCTTTTCCACAGCATCCTACCTGAGATAGGTGGAGGAAATAGCATAATAATGTTATGTTCTTTTTGTTGCTCTAAAGCAAAAGTTACAGGGAGGTGAAATGACCTGAAATGACTTTTTCTCAGGTACCCATGAATTTGTGAACAAGGAAAAGAACTGCCTCCCCGCCTCAGTTGAATGCCGAGTTTGTTATGTCAGTAGTCTTCAAACCGGGATGTGGGCATCCCAGGACACTCAGAGACTTTAAAAGGGATGCAGGAATAGACAGATTTAAGGAAATCAGTTTCCAGACTCTCAATTTTCATTTGCAACTTTTCCTAAAATTAGATCTACCTAGAAGTTCAAGGCAGGTTATTCTCTTTCATTTCCCCTTTCATGAGGGTTCTTCTCCCACTTGACAAAGCAGTTATTGCCGAAGTATAAAAACCTCCAAGGCACGAAAAGAAGAGATGATCCCAAATACAATTATTTTTAAAATGGCATCTTCCTTCATTGGTAAACAAAGCACCAGGCCATGCCTGTGGCTGGTCACTCCTCATCTTAAGCATACATTTCTGTTAAAGGTAACATTTGACAGACCTGGGGTATTTTGGTCTGTGATGGGATTTTCTAATGTCATATATATTGTAAAATGGAGAGGTGGAACTGATTTTGCCCCTTCCATTCTATGACTATTTTCAAACTCTGTACTACTCTTGAAAACAAAATAGAGATCATCCTGTTCTAAAAACTGCCCTTTACCCATATGTAAAGGTAAGTGGCACTTTTCAGCTATTCTTAAAACCCATCCCTAAACTGTGTCATTAACTGGAAATGACATAGTTAGGCTGTTGGTTTTCAATCTAACTGCATGCAGAAAATGCTACCAATAAACTTTCATGTGTTTTCTTTTAGAGGAGGTGTCCTTCATATAAGGTGTTAAGACCTATATTACGGAATTATATCGTGAAATACATAATCTAAGCAGTCAGTGCTCATTTCATTCATCTTAAAATACTTAATATTTTATATCTCCCTTTTTACAAAAAATAAAAAGTATGCTAGCTATGAACCAGTTAGTTTCTAACAACTCATATTTTTTCATCAAATACAAAAGAAAGTTAGACAATGATGTCGAGTGAGAATGAGGCTCTGATTTTTTAGCCTGAATCTTAATTAATACCAAATCCACACACAAAAGTTCAATGAGTAGACATGCATTCACAGAATACCATGCTTTTTACCACACACCTTGCTTCATAAATAACCTAATTTTACACATTACATCACTCTGAACTAAAGAGGAAAAATATTTTATTTTTATAACTCATCATGAAATTAAATATTTTAGAGCTGTATCATTTTAATCTTCACTACTTTTTAAATTATGCATTCCATTATTTATTTTTCAGTGTTTATATTAAAAAGTTTTACTATGTTAATTTGAATTGAAAAATTCAAATGAAAAACTGAGCTGTGATTCCAAGTTTATCAAAAATTGTTTTTATTCTCCTTTCTTCCCTGAAAATATTCCTCCTGTTTCTCTATTCCATGTCTTCCATTTATTTTGACCACTGAGGTTAATACAGGGTTAGATCATGTTAGTCCTTAATTCAGAACTTCCAATACTTTCCCTTCCCATTCAGTCTCTGATCTAACCTGCTACTCCTCCCCCTCTTTCTCACACTGCTATAGCCATACTGACCTCCTCAGACATGCCAGACAAAATCAGGGCCTTGGAATTTGCTGTTCCCTTTGACTAGAATTCTCTTCCTTACCTCCTACAGATTGCAACTCAGATGTAGCCTCACTATGTTCTTCCCCACCAACTTATATACAACTGTAACTTACCTCAATACAGCACTCCTTAAACCTCTCCCCCTTAAAGCTTTCTTTATCCATAGCACTTGTGAGCATATATTCTTTTGTTTTGGTCACTATTGTATCCCAGGGCCCAGAATATAACAGATGCTCAATAAATATTGACTATTTACAGCAATAATGCATTTAGTATGTTCCTGACACTGAATGAGGCAAATGCTATTATTACTGGATTGACAGCTTTTCAGACTAGAGTGCTATTTTTTTTTTCAGTTGCCAAGAATTTTTACAATATTGAACCTTAAGAAAAATAATTATTCACAACCAGAGGTGACTTCACCCACCAGGAGACATTTGGCAGTGTCCAAAGACATTTTTGATGGTCACAACTGAGGAGGGGAATAGGGGAGGGCATCTACTGGTAGAGGCCAGGGATGCAGCCAACGTACCATAGTGGATATCAAGGCTCCCTCAACAAAGAATTATTCAGCTCAAATGCCAACAGTGTCAAGATTGAGAAACCTGAGTAGAATAAAACAACATTCTGTTTCCCCAAAAATAAAAATACTACAGATAAAAGAAGGCTTTTCTCCTACATCTTTGCCATATAATCTAAAAAGAACTGTGTGATCAGTTTTAGACTGTACACTTTACAGATGGGATAACTGAGATCTAGTCATGCTGTGTCTAGAACTCAGATTTTAAGATTCTAAGTACAGTGCACTTTCCCTCTTTCAATTAGTTTTGGTGATTGATTCTATTATAATCAGAACCTAACCTAAATGGTTTTCTAACTATTTAATTAGAAAAAATTGACCAAAATATTTCTGTAGCTGACCCCGACATAAATTAATAGTTCATTCAGTTGGTGTCACCATTTACTATGGTTCAAAAATAGATAATACTTTTTTTTAAATAAATTTTAACTGATAAGAAAATATATGCAAATTATAGGACTTTTGGAAAAAAGGGAAAAATACAAAAAAACCCATAATGCATAATTCATAATCCCTAGCAACATCTTTGTGTACATTTTCCTACAAAACTAAAACATTTGTACAGAATTTTAATAACCTCTGAATAATTCTGGAATTATGAAAACATTTGCTTACTTGTCCTCTGCCAGGATTTTCCTTTGGAACAAGCAGAGATACCACTGGTCCGTATTTTTGACACTCCTCTTTTACATCTTCTACAACATCTGATTATTAAAACACATAATAACGATCTTGATGTAATTAGTAAACATTCACTATTTTTCAATCTTAAATTGAAGCATTTGGGAATCCATATTAAGTAATGAGATCATTTTCTACACCTTCTAAAATTAAGCTTAAAAATAATATAAAGTCAATACATGTAATAATTTTTTGTATTTCAAACTTAATATTTTGAATAGATAATATATCGAATTATTCAAAAATCCAAAAAAGTAGTCTTCTCACTTTCCCAATTGCTATTTTGTTCTCCTCCCTAAAGGCAATGAAGATTATCAATTTCTTTTGTACCCTTCCAAAAATATTTTAAGCTTATACAAGCAAATACGATCATATATAATTTTTAAGTAAAAAAATTCTTGCCTTTTATTAACATTATATTTTTAAGATCTTTCAACATCATTACATGAAATTTTTCCCATCTGTTTTATAACTGTGCAGTATTTCCCTCTACAAATGGTCAATAAATTCTCCAATACGTCTCCCATTGGTGAATAATTAAACTATTTCCAAACTTTTCGTGATTATAAACAATACTGAAATAAACTTGTACATATCTCATTTCATTTGTATATTTCTAAGTTGATTCTAGAAATGGAATTGTTAGGTCAAAATTGATATGAATTTGTAATTTTGTTAGCATTAACAACTTGCCTGTCATTAATGTTTACCAATTTAAACTCTTTTCAGTGATGTATGAGAATGTTTTCCTGTACTCTACCCCCAAGAGGGTTATCAAATATGTTCTTCACTGTTAATGTGATAGATAACAAAGATATCACAGCATGGTTTTAAGTACCATTTCAGCAAATGAGAATGAAATATAAGTGTGAGGTATATTTGTACATACTTTCCTATAACTGTCTAAAGCCTCTACCCATTATTTAATGGGTTGATTTATAGGGACTTGTGATAAAAGCTATAAATATTTTTCCTAGATTCTCAGTTGTCTTTTAATTTTTCTTACGGTGGTTTTTATGAAGGTAAAATTTGCTGAATTATCATTTTACTGCCTTTGAGTTTGGCACCATGTTCATGCCTTTTGTGCTCCAGGAATATACTTTTTTAAATCTCCCCTGGTTTTTTTAAGTTAAAATTTTTTTACCTTTACTCCCTCCCTCTCACCCTTCCTCCTTTCCTTCCCTCTTTTTCTGCCTTTCCTCTTTAATTACTCCTTTACTTTTTGGTTTTTTTTTTAAATACTTTAATATTTACTTGATTTGGAATTTATTTTGGTCTAAAGTGGAAGGTTTTAATCTATCTTCTCCCCACTTAGAGCTGTTAACAAACTTATCTAAAACTAGTGTTATTTGACAATGACCTTGCTAACTGGAACTAATAAAGATATTTAATGGCAATATATTTTCTGCTGCACTTTAGTTTATGTGAGATTCTTAAACACTAATATTTAATAGCAACATTTAAACATTTAAATACTTGGTGTATTTAGAAGCAGGAAAAAAGTGTTATATAGCATGATACAAAGAGCAAAGTAGATATGGTCCACCCAAGGTTTATTAAAGAAAGCCCAAGCTTGAGTTTTGTAGAGATAAAATTTATTAGTAGTAGACAGAACTAAGTGAAGAACACAGTACAAAGACAAAATAAGCAGTATTTTGAATCTGATGCCAAGAGATTATTTAGAACCACTGTACCATAATGACGTGACTAAAACAAGGCTGAGGGCAAGACTGTTCTTTCACATAAACAGGCATTCTGAAAAGCTGAGGCTTTTCAACTTAACTATCGCAGACTCAAAGAAATTATGTTTTGTCCATTTGTCAGATAACTATATAAAGCTCAGGGTCATAAAATGATTTTGCCACATAAGAGACACTGTGGCAAAATTAGCCTTATCTGTAATAATGTAATTTTCTACAAAGAAAATGTTTAATCCTAAGCATCTGATATTTTTAAGTTTTGTCCTGCTTTAGTCCATTCACTATTCTGCTTCCAGAATGTCCTTACTAAAACACAAGTTTGACTATATCACTCACCTAATATTTTTAATGGCTCCCGTTGCCTTCAACAAAGAACAAATATTTATTGAGTACCTATAAGCCAGGGCCTATTTTAGCCCTGATGCAAAATCCTTTTCTGTAGTGTATATTCCAGTGTTTTTATCTCTGAGATAAAATTTAAATTTTTAAACAAAGCAAACAAGACTGTTATGTATCTATATTCTTGGCTACCCTCTTTAAGCTTTAACTAACTGCTCCCTAATAAATATCCTAAGATACAGCTACACCAAACAATTTGCTGTTCTCTCATCTGTCTTTGTGCTACCTCCTCCCCAACCCCTCAATTTTTAGCCAAGCAACTCCAATTAGTAATGCAGCTCAGGTATTACCTCTGTGGAGACATGCTCATGGATCACTCCAATTAGGTTAAGTAACCCTCCTCTCTGCCTTTGTATATTACCCTACTTTCACGTTTATCAAAACTGAAATTGTTTGCTATATAACTGTCTCTCCTACTACTCTAAAGGCAGGCAGGGAATAATCCACATTGGCAAGTATGCAGCCAGTACTCAATAAATGTATCTTGAATACACGAAATCTAAAAAGGAGAAATGAAAGCATGGGGAAGGACTACCACAGAAAGAAGTTGCTGGGAAATTAACCTTACATTTAATTAGGTAAAGGCTCATGAAACCTAAAAGTCAAAAAGGCCTTAGGAATTGTCTTAGCTTGCTCAAGTTGCTATAACAACAATGCCATGCGCTGAGTGGCTTAAATAGCTGATATTTAGTTCTCACGGTTCTGAAGGCTGGAATTCCAACACTGAGATGAAGGAGATTCAGTGTGTGGTGTAGATGGCTACCTTCTTGCTGTATCCTCATAGTGGAGAGGGAGAGCTCTCCTGTCTTTTCCTCTTTTTATAAGGGCATTAACTCCATTATGAGGGCCCCACCTCATGACATAATCTAACCCTAGTACCTTGTAAAGGCTTCCACTCCAAATACTATCACATTGAGAAGGACTTGCCATATAAATTTTGGAGGAACACATTCAATCTATAGCAGGAACCAAAAAGTGAGAGTCTTTTAGAGATCATATAGTTCAATACTGTCATTATATAAATCAGAAAAATATGAGAATCTTATGAATTTATAAGTCTATCCAGACTTATTCAAGAAAGATACCAAAATATAATTTAGGAAGCATTTACCTTCATATTCCTCTTCATTCTCCAGATAATCATCATCCAGCACATTCAGCAGCCTTAGCACTGGAGTAGGAAGCATCACCAGATCTTCAATGTGGGGGGCTGTGAAAGTTCATTTTAACATGGTTAACTGTAAATGCCCCAAGATATATTGATGAACACCAGGCAAAGGACCTTGGGAATATGAATTAGTTCTGATGTCTTATTTGATTGTCGAATGACCAAGGGAAAAATAAAGACGTATACCACTTACCAAAAGGAATGCTGAAGAATGGACTGCACAATGCCATTTCAGCAGGAATTCGTCTGCTCGGATCATCATGAAGCATGCTAAGACACAAAAATAAGTATCTTTACAATTACTGCCAAATCTTGTGAAAATACAACCTAAAAAGAAAATTAAAATGTCTAAATATTCATCTAACCACTAATTATATTAGTATGATTTACTGAATCTACAAAGAATATAAACACTATTTACGAGTAAATGATTCAATAAATCATGATATATACCTATGTCACAGTATCACATTTTAATTTAAAATGTTTCTGATTAATAAATACAACATGGGAAAGTGATCCACACTCTACAACATCAAGTGGAAAAAAAAAGCTAGACACTGATTTGGAGTAATAAAAAAAAAGATATTGGTGAAATGATTTTTGAATTCTGTCAAATCCCCCTAATAATAGAGCAACTTGATAGCAAAATCAAAAACCCATGGACAACATGTACAACAAAACTAGGCAATCCTAATAAATGACAAAATACAAGAGGCTAGGGACAAACCATGAAAACAGTAGTAAGCCTTGTACCATACTGACATCTATGTGGCAGGAAGCAGAGAAAAGCAACAGTTGATCTGATAAACCAGAGAAAAGAATAACCCAAAACAGCCAACAGGTACTCACTGGAAAGCACAGTAAGCCAGCTTGAGAAAAGCAGGTAAAACTACAAAAGATTATACATCCTAATTCCAAGGGTCGCAAGGGGTCTAAGATAGGAAGGGGTTGGAATAATCTAGACACTATGACCTTTCAATGCTAACCAGCTGAAGCTCATCCCAGGGCAAAGTCCCTGCAGAGAAAAGGAATCTTGGAACTAGAATCCAAACTAGCAGGACTGAGTGAATAAAAATTGAGAGACACATACACAGACACATAGCACAAATACCGGGAAAAAAGTAGTGGAGGGGCAGAAGCAGGAGATCTGAGGAAAAAACACCTTTTTTTTAAGCATTGCATAGTAACAACAGAAAAAGGAGCCTGTATAATGGAAAAGCTATCCCAAGTACACCTTCTTTTATAAGCTTAGGAAATGAATTTTATACAAAAATGAGCCACATAAAAAGCCCTATACAAAGTTATACAAAAAAAAATTGCAAAATTACATCCCTCAGACAATGAATGTATGCCAGAAAAGACATGACCACAAGACAGACAGACAGCATGACCCACCATTTCAAAATGAGGTGAAGACATTTTCAAAAAATGATACAAGACTTATATAAAAGAGCAACATCAATCAAAATCAAGAAATCTCAGAAAGTAGATAACAGAACTCAGGAAAGAATTAGAAATGTAAGAAAAAAATCATTTCATAAAATAAGATTAAGGTAGAAGAGATAAAAGGATGAATAAACATGAGATAACATCTTAAAGTAAAAGGCAGAAAGGAGGAAAATTTTTAAAAATCAAAAAGAAATAATGAGGTAAAAGAAGATTCAGAAGACAGTGACAATATTAAATAGAGTCAAAGAAAATCCAATCTATGTAGAATAGGAGTGCCCAAAGGAGAAAACCAAAGCAAGCAGAATACTAAAAATAAAAACACTCCTAAAACAAACAAAAAGATCTGAAATTACAAATTTTCCTGAGAATATAGACCCAGCACAATCAGAATCAAGATATATTCTGGTAAAAACCACTAGACTTTTAAGAAAAAGATGAGATTTTAGGGGCATCTAGACAAAAAGTCCAAGTGAATTTTAATATAAAGACAACTGTGTCATTAGACTCAACAGCAACAGCAGATGCTAGAAGAAAATGGAGTAATTAAGACACTCAAGAAAAGAAAAATGTATGTCAAGGTTTTTGATAGACAGATAAACAGACCTTCAAGTATAGTAAGCACAGTTTATTATTAGCATGCAAGAACTCAGAGAATATTAACCTTATGATCTCCTAGAAAACAAGCTTCAGCAAACTAAAATGATGAGAAGACATCAACACAAGGACCAGTAGTGAAGATTAAATATTTACATGTAGAAGTAAGATTAAATGAGAATGTTAAAACAGAGAGTACTTAACATATAACGGTTAAATAATCTGTTGATTATATAGCTATATCTAAAATGGGGGAAAACAGGAAAAGCACATGCAAAAAAAACTTTTCATTAATCTTACTACAGTACTACTATTCTGAGACTGTTTTATCGTAATATGGAATAAGGCAAAAGGGTAATTGTGAAATATTCTAGTTCTGGCATTCTCTTTGTCCTTAAGAACCAGAGTTCTTGACATTGAAGGAAGGAGATACAAAATAGAGGAAAGGTAAGTAAAAACTCTGTGGTCTGGAATTTGTATTAGAAATGTCAATATGAACTGTGTCCACTTAAAAGGCCTAGAAACAAGACCATCACAGTAGCAATGAGTATTCCTAATATCCAGATTGTGGTTTTAAGATAAATTTCCTACTAAAAAAAACAGGTTTCCTGGAGAAATGGTTACTTCCCAGTCTGGGGCAGTTAATGTAAAGGATGACCCAGGAAAATCTCATCCTAACATAGCAAGGAAGCTTTAAGTGATACTCAAGGACTGCCAAAACCACCTCACAGCGGCTCACACTCACCACAGGAGGGACAATTCCAGCCTCAATTAAGGTAAAAACTGCAAAGGACTGAAATACATAAAATACATCTCAATCCATGAGTTAATAACACTTCGAGCTTTCAAAAGGGGATGATCCCCCCTTTGAAGGATAACAGAAAGTCAACTTATTAGTAAATAAAGCAAACAGAGAATTTACTTTGTCTTTCGTTAACCGAATGAAGAACAAATGACAGAATAAGAACATCACCATTCTACAACCCCTAACAAAGTAATGGATCTAGGCAATGAGTATTAACAGCTGCTAACACATAAAATAGAGATGTCTACACCATGCACCTCCTTATAAAACAACAAAATACTATCTATAGTCCTGGGGAAAAAAAAAATCAAACCCTCTAGATACAACTACCAATTAACAGGAAATGGAAAACTATGTTAAACTATACCACGAAAACACAGTCACCAAAATGCAGACTGTGGGCCACTATACTGCGCCAAGAACCAAGGTTGTTCAACAAATATGCAAGGGAAAAGGAGGGCAGGATAGGAGCTGGAAAGGGACTTTTTAGATTACAAGAGATTTCAAAGGGATTTTTATTTTTAAAAGAGCAACACTAAGGCATAGAGTTTAAAAGAGCAACACTAAGGCATAGAGTTTAAAGATGCACACTCAGTTAATACAACTATAATGAAAACAAGGAAATAATTACCATAAAAGTCAAGGCAGCAGTTAATTTTAGGGAGGAAGAAGGGGCTTGAGATTGGGATAGGGTGAATAGAGGACTTCTGCAGTAGATGGCAAAGTTCTATTTCTTGACTCAAATGGTGGATACAAGAGTATTCCTAAGGATTAATTCAGCTTCACATTTGTTTTCTGTATCTGGGTTTAATTCTACAACTAAAAAAAGGTTCAAATAATTTGCATGCATTTTTAACCAAGTCAGTATTAGAATTAAGATGATTTGACTTTCAAGCCAGAATCCATTATATGATTTTACCCTGCCATCTTCTCAATGTAAAATGCAACCTGTAATATCTACTACCAATCTGATACTAAACAACTATTTAAAACTAATTTGTAAAACACACACACAGTGCAAGTAAAATTGGTGAGATCTGAGTAAGTTCAGGGGATGCAGTGTCAATTTCCTGGTTCTGATACTGCAATACAGTTAAGTAAGATGCCACCACTGGGGGAAACTGGTGAAGAGCACACAGACACCTCTGTAACATTTCTGCAAATCCTGTGAACCTACAATTACTTTTT
Organism: Smutsia gigantea; assembly: GCA_032199065.1. Classification (NCBI taxonomy): domain Eukaryota; kingdom Metazoa; phylum Chordata; class Mammalia; order Pholidota; family Manidae; genus Smutsia; species Smutsia gigantea. The sequence continues at coordinate 492,462 of JAVSCE010008826.1, read as the reverse complement.
TCAAGTTAAAAAAAAAACAACTAATTGAAAGGTTTATAGGGTCAATAGTCTAAAAAACAGTAATATTCTGACTTGATCAAGAAAGCCACACTTTTGCAGTATACTTATTATTTTATTCATTTCTGGCCCATAATGCTAGAAATGTAAAAGATCAATACTTGCTAATATGCATTATTTCTTACTTTTAAATATCTAGTGTGTTTGGATCTACTCAGAAATCAGAAACACTGTATCTGTACTCAGAGTTTTCAATGGTAATTATTCAAAATATAATAATTACCTTATTTTATACTTTTTTTGGTAGTCCAAAAGCAAATTCAGAGAGTTAATAAAGACTCTCTTTAAAAACCTATATCCCATCAACTATATAGAACTACCAGAGCTACAAGAGGCCAAAGGTACAGGGGCCCATATCTTCCAGTGAAAATACAGCTACCAGGAAGAGCCTAACATCTAATACTCACCATGAGCAAAAGGACATTCCTTTGAAAATAATTTTTAGTAAAATGACACGATCACTTATGTTTCTTACAGGAAACTAGCCTGTACAGAATACGTAACTTAAGATTTTTATTTCTAAGGAAGCAAAGCTGAACATGATCAAACAAACCAGAAATAATAATAGAAATACATTCAGTAAAAAAATAAAAAGCTTTATATAGTAAATGAATGCACAGCATGCTTAAAGTACATGTAATGTACCTTTTGATAAGGTCTCTTAGGTGATAGGCTGGAATTGCGGCATTCACCACTGCTTTACTGGCAAATATGTGATCAATAATAGCAGAACTGTTTGCCTGCAAAGGGGGAGAAAAGTCTTCCTTTGGTTATTCAGTTTCTGTTTACTGAGTACTAGACACACAGCACTGTACTATTTGGTAAGTAAAATGAAACAAAGCATTCTCTTCAGAAAGCTTATAATCTTAATGGAGAAGATTGTGTGTAATTATAAGCTTCTAGAAAGGAGAAACATTATTTCTCTATTCTCAGCACCTAGTACAGTACCTGGTAGTCTATGCATTTTACCAGATGAAGAATAAACAAATACCAAAGCAACCACATAAAAATGTAGTTTGATGCAAAGTGAGAAAATGAATGTGTAATAGTTGAGTAAGAGTGTCTTAGTGATGAGTTTTCAAGTAGAAATAAAACTATCAAAGAGAAATAATGCAGTTTTAAAAATTGCTTTTGTCCTATTTTTCTTACTCTGAACCCTAGGGAACATAACATTTTCTCCCTGAGTACTACGCTACCTCGGAATCTGGAAATGCGTACGAGTGAAAAGACTCGATACCAACATTATCACTCAAATTTACTGAACACTTACTCCAGGCCACACATTAGGCTGAGAACTAGGCATCGTTTCTTTTTTAACCTCAGTACTCTTATGATACACATGCTATTATTATCCTCATTTTACAGAAAGTGAACTGTGGTCTAGTGAACCTGAATAAATAACTTAGGTAAGATGTGAAGGCAAAACATGAACCCTAGTAGTCTGATTTCAGAGCTTATGGTTGTATTCACTTGGCAATTTGCTTCCATAAAAGATGATAAAATATGGAGTGAGTTTTTATCTAGAGAAGTGGACACTGAGGACTCCATTAGTGCACACCATGCCTCCAAATTTGCCTGCATGTGACCTAGTTCTGACCTAGTTCTGATCAGTCAAGCAGATACAGTCCAAGGGGCTCAAAGACAGTCAAAGCTAATGCCAAAAACGGATCTGTGTTTGCATTAGCACTAGAGAAAGAATACTTAGGCCTTGGTTGTTCGGGAGAACCAGTGATAAAGAATGATGCGGTTTTACTTGCACGGAAGCTTTTTTGTTTTGTCCAAAGTAAGCATTAGGTATACCCACTGGGCTGTTAAAATATTCCTTCTGGGAAGACTTCCAGAAACAGATGACTAGGGATTTAAAAGAAATTAGATTCTATATGATATAATATATATCAGATGCTCCATACATCAGATAAGTTTATATCAGATGCTCAAAAAAACTTAATATCAAAACATTAATTCCTAAACATTGTTATTTATCAAACCTCTAGCCTGAATAATACTGATATCCACTGAAGCCCCACAATATGTCCGAAAACATAATGTAGTTTATTCCTAACTTATGAACATACAAAAAGTTCATTCCCATGTTAGATTTGTTTAGAACTCATGTAGCCACTCATGTCGCCAATGTTATAAACAGCACTTACTTTACCAGGATAGTTCATATATGGAAAATAAATAAATATGAAGCAGTGAAGAACTGAGGACAGATACTAAACTCTTGAGTAGCCTGGGCAGAAGCTGGGGCCCAGTTCTAGAACACCTAGCTCTGATCTGGAGCAAGTGGCGTTACCTATCAGTGCTTACAGTTTTTCATTTGTAAAAGAATAACCAATATCCACTCCAATGATCCTCATAGATTTGCTAGGGGAATTCAATGAGATTGTGCATTAAAAGACTTTTAACTATAAAGCATTTAACTTACAGTGTTAATTATTTAAGAATAGCAGAATGTATGAGTAATATTTTAGAACATGGTATAACTAAAATATGGAACAAAAGAAAGCACTTTTGATTCTTTGGGAAAGTGCATTCATTCAAACATTTATCAAACACTTACTACATACCAGGCCACCAGCTAGGAACTGTGAGCATGCAACGCTCACTAGGCACACCGGCAGCTAAGGGAGTGAGCAGTAGCATTCAAGGTACCAAAAATGCAAAGAGAGGAGGATAACGGAGATGAAGCACTCAAGAGTCCTCCACGAGAATCACTGTACATTTATTACTCTGCAATTGGAATTAAGGACCCCAAAGCAAAGCACTGGTGCAGTTTACCTTCCATTCCTGAGATCTGACTGTATGTTTCAGTTTCATTCCTGAGAACATTTCCAGTAAAATGATTCCTAGGCTCCAAAGATCAACAGCTGAGGTACATTCTGTATCACTCTGCAGGCCAGCCTGGGCCAAGCAGTTCTGCAGTTCTGCTTCTGGAGCCCGATACCCGTCTGTCTGAATATACTTCACATCCTAAAGTAAATAAGTAAATATTACGACCAATAGAAGACTGGTTCCTTTCCTTCCATCTCTACAGCGTATTTACTTCTCTAAAAGTGTAGTATATCACTGCCAAAAATGTTTAGTCCTCGGCTACCATAATTCTTTGGTTCATTAGCTGGGCAGTTCTCACAGGCAAGCTGTATACTTTCCATATGGCTGCTCATTTTTTAGATAGTCTCTTGCCAGTCAGGCACTGCTGGTAAATAAGGCCAGTCTGCGAAGAGCTGATAAACTGTGGAGAATAGAGGGTTGCCTGAACTGTCACGTGTGTTCAGTGCCCCAACATTCAAGATACCCAGAACTGTAACAAAGCAATTAAACAAATGCTCAAAGATTAAAACAGCATTCTACGTAGATGAAGTACTCTCAAAAATTTCTGAGCCTTCTTTGTATCAGCTCCCCCAACCTGACTCAGACGTATATCCTTTTTACCTGGTGCAATGCAATTCTTTTTATTTCCTTCATTTCCCAGGCATTTCAGTATTTTAGATAGAAATCTCTCTTAAGTCTCTTCTAAAGCACCCCTGTTATTAAAGTACTTACCTGATTGCCTTCTTTGAAGCTAAGTCCAAAGTCAATGAGTTTAAAACATTCATTCTCTGCACTCCACAGTATGTTACGTGGTTTGAGGTCTGCATGGACATAACCCTCATGATGAAGAAAAGCAAGGGCTTCCAGAACATCTCTGGCACAATGCTGTATCATCCACATGGAACAACCCTGGTGACTGGAATATAAAAGCAATTCCGAAACACTGACATCCAGGAGTTCAAGCAATAGACAGCGTGATGGCACATTTGGAGAGAAGTGGATTGTAAAGACTCCATACAAAGTCACTAGAAAAAGAAATGAATTATAATACTAAAAATCAGACTCTGAATAAGTTATTATTAAAGTAGGTAACGCTGTAGTACAAATTTGAGATGGTCTAGGTAAGGATAACTTTGATGAGCAATCAAACTCCCACTGTAATTTATTTCTCCCATGAATAAGACTTTTTGGCACCTGGGTTATTTTAGTAAAATAAGATGAGACAATCTTCAACAGCTGATTTATTATTCAAAGATGTTAAATATGGCACAATAATTCAAACTGTGTTTCACTAACCACTCAGTGGTGGGTGAATATGCACTTTAGGTGCCAAGCAAAAATGATGGGAAGTAAAAATTCAAATAATAAGTACTCTTAAGATGAATGTCACAACGCGCAAAAACAAAACTGAAGATTGGTTCTGGATCCAAAATAGTACTCTATAATCTAAATATTAAAAGAAGAGCTTTAGACTTTCAAGATGACATTTCAACCTAATCCTGCAGAGATTCACCAAGTCCTTAGGCTTGCAAAAACTGCAAAAAATTTCCTTCTTAAATACCAGCGTTATGTAAACCATTTAGCAATCCTTAAAAAAAAAATAGCAACACCAGTGTTAAGAAATTCTTCGTCAAAATGGTAATATGAACAAGGCCACTCTTCAAATTAAACATGGATTATGCTTGCCGGGATGTAAGACATTTCTTTACTAGCCAAGTAATCCTAAGCTCTTGGTGCAAAGACAATTAACACTTTTTCATAGCTCAATCATCAGTACTTATTATATATGTTGTATAATAATATATATGGGTGTGTAAATAGTTATCTTATATGTATCTTACATTCTGAATACCTGAATCATGAAACATAGTCTTAAGCAGGGTGAAAGCACAGTGTTCCAAAATTCACATTTCCATAAAGACTCCAGTGTAATTAATACTGAGTCATTTCTCCCAAATCCATACTAAATACGTATCGGGTAACATCTATATTTGATTAGCAATGATATCACAAGCCCTAGTAATAGTTCACATTTTTCACTAGCATGCAGATTCAAAAATTTCCATACAAGACATGACAATCTAGCAAAGATACGCATGCCTCGCTTCACCAGCAAAGACAATTCTTTACACTAATACGTGCGGCCTTCTCCGAGCAGACCCGAAGCAAAACAGAACTTACTGAGCATCTACTATGTGACACTGGGCAAAGCAGAACACCAACTCCACGGACTGCAGACAGTAATGGAGTGAAAGGGGGATGGGAAAGGGGCCTGGCTGGGGTGACAACGAGCCGGCAGGACCGCTCCTTCCGCCCAAAGGACTGAAGGCCGGACGCCAGGCTGAGACGGAGCGCAGGCCTGGCCTGGGACCCGGGCGAGTAGGGAAGGGGGCACAGCGGCAATTACCGATGTTCCTGTGACCCTGCAACCGCTCCAGCGCCGCCCTCTCTTTGCGGAAGCCGTACTCGGCGGCCGAGGCCGCGGCCCCAGTGGTTCCTGGAGGTAGGAACTGCTTGAGGGCGCCGGGGGGCGAGCCGGGTGTGCCGCAGCAGCGCACCCGATACACCGAGGCCGAGGAGCCGCTACCCAGGCGGCTCTGTACCTGCCACAGCCGCCCGAAAGCTTCCAGGAACCGCGGCGGCTCGGCGCCCCACGCGCAGCCGGATCCCGCCATCGGGCTGGACTGAGGGCACCGACACGCGAGCTGACGCGACGCCCAGGGCAGGCCGGCAGCGCCCGCGGTCACATCCCCGGCCGCCGGACCCGCGGCTCCGCAGGGAGGGGCCTGCCGCCGCCTCACCGACTGCCGAGCCCTCAAGCCGCCATGCCACCGGAAGCCGCGTGCGCCCGGGCCCAGAAGCCGGAAGTGGGGGACGAGCCAATCCTGCCGGCTGAAGGGGGCGGGGCCTGGGGGTCTGGGGTTCCGGAGTGAAGTAGGTTTGGACGAGCTCCTTTATTGCGTCGCTATTGCTTCACCCGATGCTGACGCTTCCACGTACGCCACCTGAAACCAAAACTGTGCTTTTTCATATCGAGTCACCTCACCTCACCACTGGGAACCAAGAAAAATAAAGCCCTGCCCACATTCTTCATGGACGGGGTACCAAAGAGCTACCCCAGTTACTAACGGAAAGGGTTTACCACCCCCTGCACGGCCGTGGTCGCTAGGAGCCATAATTATGGGTGCCCAGGCCCTTGTGCTGTTTGTCCACCCGACCTATGACTGTCTCATGGAAAAGCATCCCCTCTGGGCAAACGTGGATCTTTTACACACTTTCATTGTTCATGAATTCATTTGATTCTAGAATTAATTCAACAAACGTTCGCTGAGTAACTTGCAGTAAGTAGGAACCCCAATCCACAAATGAGGATGTGGAATGAATATAGTAGCCTTCCTTATTTTTCTGTAATTCAACTTTTTCTATTTAAAACTCCATTCAGATGGGGTGGCAGAAATTTAGTGGCAGACCATTTGCTTCCACCTTCATTTCCGAAGTTTTGTCTCAGTTCCCAGGTAGGTGGGGTAGCTTATGAAATGCCAAGAGAAGAGGTTGAGGGGCCACCTGCTTTTCGGTATCATGGGTCACCGTCTTGTCTGGGTGTGGCTGAGATATGCCTTATTTGTGCCTTCAGGCCCTCACAGGGTCTGGAGCAGGCCCTACTATTTTTATCAGGGATTTTTCTCTATGTCTGAAGTTGATACTAATCTCTTGAGAGCTTGGGCTATTGGAATACAAAACAAAAACAAAAACCAAACACAGGCTCCTCTATGGCCATGAGCCCACGTTTGTCTACTTGCATAAGGGAAGGGCCTGGTGGAGGAACTTCAGAGTGGTCAGGAACTTAGGTCCTGGGGAAGACATGAAATACAAATGAACTCTGATTTCAAGTAACCTGGAGTTGGTAGAATGAATTAACACGTATATTTCATTAGGATCCAAGGTGTAAAGGTAAAAAATGCTCTAAAGGAGGCACGGGTAAATTGCTAGGACTCTGTAGAGGAACTCTGAGCAACTACATGTTAGAAAAATGTGAGTAAAATGAAGCATTTCATTCGAGTCTATCTTGTTGAAACAGAGTATGCTGATCAGAGCTACAATAAATGCTGAACTTTGAAAGTTGATGAAGTCTTCCTTGTGACAAATATGCATTGTTATAATCTTATCTCTACATATAAGTCCTTTTCCTAAACACTAGATGCAGAAGTTATCAGAAAATATCCTCCATTAAAGCTTTTTTTCTTTATGCTTTTCCAACTTCTCTTAGACTATCATGTCTTCTTATTGACTGATTTTCAGTAGTGGTTTGAAGAATAAGTTTTCTACTATTTAGACCCACCTATATTATGAAGCACCCATTTTTCATACGAGAGCCAGTTGGAGTCTTCAATGATCTATTTGTTACCTCTACTTCTGTTGCCCTCAGCTCTATAAGAAAATGATAATAATAACACACTTTGTAACTTTCAAACTGTTTTTATGCATATTACCTTGTTTTATCCTGACAGAAGTGAGAGTTAGATAATGCATATTTAACCACGGACATATCTGAGTTTTTTCACTTCTTTTCTATTTCTTCAATTTATTATTTTGGGCTTTTTATCCTGACTTAGTTTGAAGAAAAAGGCTTCTCTGTTAAGTTTGGATGCTTCCTTTGGGGAGATAACCGCAAAGGGAAATAGAGGATCATAGATAGGAAAACAATAATTTTGTACAGTTTCTTTAAACAGCTGTTGTTTGTCAAAGAGCCCTCACAATGTAACAGCTCCCATATGTGCTCTATAAATGTAGTTTCCATCTTTTTTCAAAACAAAGTCTTCCTTTTGATCACAGATATATCTTTTCCTCTCCCAATCACTCTAGCCCCTCCTTGGGCTCTGATGCAACTCCGGCATCAATGGACTTGCCTAGCTCTCTTGTGACATGCTTCGGGACCCCCGGGGACTGTAATTTCCCCATTGTAACAACAGAGGGAACCTATGCACCTTCTAAACTCTAAACTCCTCCCAGATCTCGAGTCACCAGGAGCCTCCAGACCCTCAGGATTTCAAATTCAGACACCTTTCAAATTGCTCCCTTTTCAAGAACAAGGTAAAGGAACTAAATTGGGTAATTGAGCCCCATCCAAAAGAGGTACCAAGAATAATGCAAAACAGATACACCTCGGAATTCCTTTAACTAAAGCGCTGGCCCACATTTTAGTTGTTGAGCTCTTGAAGATCCAAATCCTTCAAGCATGAAAGTAATGACCCTGTGGTAGCCAGTCTCCAAAGGATATCAGTGCCCTTACAAGAAGAGATCCAAGAGTGTTTCCATGCTCTGCTCTCCACCATTGAAGACGCAACGGAGAGATGGTTTCTGTAAACCAAGAAGAGAGACTTCATCAAGAACCCAACTATGCTGGCACCCTCATCTCAGACTTCTAGCCCCCAGAATCATATGAGAAATAAATGTTTAAACCACCCATCTCTGGTAATTTGCTATAGCCGCTTGAACTGACTAAGACAATGGGTGTCATAAACTGTGCCAGCTGAGGATTCCTGGAATAGAAGCTGTTTCTCTCTGGCATGGTATCTATTTCAAGAGACTTTGTTCTCATCCCCTTCTTCCACACCCTCAGGTAGGTGGACCACTCAGGGGTCTCTCATGGTGATTCCCATCTTTTCATTTCCCACATGCCGTTTGAGGTCAGAAGCAACTTTAGAAGGAGACTGAGCCAGGCAAATCCTTTGACTGGCACTTTCCCTGTAGGTCTAGAGACCACACCCTGGTTTCCGAATCAGACCTGATTTCAATCTACCACTTTAACTGTCTATGTGACTCTAGTAACCTACTTCTCTTGGCCCTAGTTTCTTTGGCTAATATTAAGATGGTATGAACTATCTCTTTGTTATAATTAAATAAAACCACAAATGTAGATTATCTAATGAAGTACCTGACATACAGTGAGTTCACAGTTTTGCCCTTTTTTGCTTATTTCTCTGATTCTGTACTTGAGCTTAGCCCATTAGAACAAAACCAAACGTCATCGTGACTCCTCAGAGGACTACAGAGCTGCTACAGACAATGAACTGTATTCCATGCCAGTACTTGTAAATATTTCCTTCAGGTACTCTGTCCTCCCTTAGTGTCTGAGGGACCCGAAACACATTTCCTTTCCCTGTCCATGTTCACTGCTGTTCGGATGGACGAGGAAATTTATCGTGCAGGCCGTTTTGGAAAGTCTGTATGGATATATGGACCAGCTAAGACAGAAAATTCCATCACCTCCAGGTGTCTGAATTTGAAATCCTGAGGGTCTGGAGGCTCCTGGTGACTCGAGATCTGGGAGGAGTTTAGAGTTTAGAAGGTGCATAGGTTCCCTCTGTTGTTACAATGGGGAAATTACAGTCCCCGGGGGTCCCGAAGCATGTCACAAGAGAGCTAGGCAAGTCCATTGATGCCGGAGTTGCATCAGAGCCCAAGGAGGGGCTAGAGTGATTGGGAGAGGAAAAGATATATCTGTGATCAAAAGGAAGACTTTGTTTTGAAAAAAGATGGAAACTACATTTATAGAGCACATATGGGAGCTGTTACATTGTGAGGGCTCTTTGACAAACAACAGCTGTTTAAAGAAACTGTACAAAATTATTGTTTTCCTATCTATGATCCTCTATTTCCCTTTGCGGTTATCTCCCCAAAGGAAGCATCCAAACTTAACAGAGAAGCCTTTTTCTTCAAACTAAGTCAGGATAAAAAGCCCAAAATAATAAATTGAAGAAATAGAAAAGAAGTGAAAAAACTCAGATATGTCCGTGGTTAAATATGCATTATCTAACTCTCACTTCTGTCAGGATAAAACAAGGTAATATGCATAAAAACAGTTTGAAAGTTACAAAGTGTGTTATTATTATCATTTTCTTATAGAGCTGAGGGCAACAGAAGTAGAGGTAACAAATAGATCATTGAAGACTCCGACTGGCTCTCGTATGAAAAATGGGTGCTTCATAATATAGGTGGTTCTAAATAGTAGAAAACTTATTCTTCAAACCACTACTGAAAATCAGTCAAAGCCTGACTTTTAGACTAAGAGAGATTGAAGACTCTAGAGAGAGGAATGTGGACCCAAATCCTGGAAGGTGTAAAAAGCCCAGTAGCTTGAAACCATTCATTTATTCATTGTTGCAATAAATGTTTATAAAGACCTACTGAAATTTCCTGGGCAAAGAACTCACAGTCTGATGGGGGTGACAGATAAGATTAAAGGGGAAGAAGTACAGGTGAAGGACTGTATTTAAAGCATAAGAAAGAGCCCATCATTTGAGACCAAAGAGAATTATGAGATGATGGTTGTGGGTAAAGTGGTCTGATGACCTGAAAAGTGCCGATGACCCCAAGCTTTTCCCAAGGTGGCATGATGCCATCACTGGAAGCAGGTGGGGAGGAGTGGGGGTTGAAGAAAGAAGTATGCTGAAGAAGATGGTGGGTTAAAACGGAATGGGCTCTCCCTATCTTGAAGCTTGATTGGTGATTGGCCCTGATAATATTTAGCAGGCAGTTCTGCACTGGATACACTATTGGGGAAAAGGCTGGGGGTGGGGGTATCTCAGTGTCACTCTCATCAGCTGGCCCAGGAACTATTCATCCTGGAAATTTTGATCGGGGAATGACAAATCCGCATTTTATTAGTATCTCAAACAATGTTATAAAACTATACTCCTGAGCTTTCTCCCCTACTTGCTTTATCCACAGCCTTCCCCAGCTCAGTTAATGGAAACTATCTTTCCAGAGGCTCAGCCCCAAAAACCTGGACTCATTCTTGACTCTTTTGTTTCTCCCATCCTCAAAATATACTCAGGCTCCAACCACTTAAAATTTTTTGTTTATGCCCCCTCCGCAGCTACTAACTGGGTTGAAGCCCCCATCCCCTCTTGCTGAGATGATGGAAATAGCCTCTTGAGTGGTCTCCATGCTCCCCTTCTTGCCTTCCTACCGTCACCTCTCAACGCTGTAGCTAGAGGGGTCCGGTTCAACAGAAGCCAAGTCAGGCAGAGCCTTTGCTGCAAGCCCTCCAATGGCTCTCATCTCGCTCAGAATTAAAGCAAAACATCCATCGAAAGGACCACAAAGCTGTACATGATTTACCCTCCTACCTCTCTGACCTCATCTTCTCCCACTGTCGCCCTTGTCCACTTTGATCACAACACACCAGCCTCTGGACTGTTCCTCAAATACAACAAGCATCTGTTTTCTTCAGGAAGGAAATTTGCTGAGTCCTCCGCCTGGAACCGTCTTTCCTCAGATACCTATTGGTTATATTCTTTTAGATTTCTGCCCAAATATCTCTGCATTGGTGAGGCCTTTTCTGTCCACTCTAATGTAAATTAGCAATTCCCTACTTCCAGGCATTCCCTGTTACCCCTTATATTGCTTTCATTTTTACCCATAGCACTTCTATTTGGCATAGTATATACTTCCTTCCTTCCTCCCTCCCTCCCTCCTTCCTTCCTCCCTCCCTCCTTTCCTTCCTCTCTTTCTTTCTTCCTTTCATTACTACATTCCTCTGTCTAAAACATAGGCTTGATGAGAACAAGTTTGATCTTTGCCTATTCACTACTATATATACAGGGCCTACGACAGTGTCTCACATATTAGGCACTTGATAAATATTTGTTAAACGGTCATCTACTTTTTCTCCAGAGGCAGCAGCTGAGGCCGGTGAATGGTTTGGAGATGACAACCAAGAGGAGAAAGTGGAGAAGCCAGAAGAACTTTAACCAAAGGCATTATGTCCTAAAAAAGGAAAGAGTAGAAAGAATTCAGGGAGATAGACTTTAAAGAGAGAAAAACAGAGGTTGAGATGAGCAAGTCCCACCTGCCTTATAAGAATAGAAGCGCTTGGCCCATTGCTGGGGGATGCATGAGAACAAGTAAGAGCCCCAAGGAAAGGGTCAGTCTGCCCATGGGTCAGGGTCATCAGATTTGGGGCTTTATTCATTTCATCTCCTCTCGGTCCCCTCTGATTGAGATGAGAATTTCCTACAGGAATGACGTACACTAGAGGTTGCGTGGCCATGCAGAGGCAGTCTCCGTCTGCAGCCGTGGCCCTAAGGGCAGCCCCAGAGTCCCCACAGGAACACCAGCCTGTCCTTTCCTGCATCCCAGGGAAGTCTAAGGGTTAAGGCCATGCTGCTGTGGGTCGTCTTCCCTGGTGTAGAGGATCATGAGCTGCTTTTTAATACTTGCTTTTCCCCATGTAATCATTCTTTTTTCTTTGAAGTTCCAAATTACTGGTTTGCTACACCAAGCAGAAGCCTCTGGGATATTTGAAGGGAGAACTCAGTCCACACCCACTCCCTGCAGAACCTGGGACAGTAGCCTTCTTCTGGGCGGGGAAGCCCTCCGCTGACTTTTTCTTATCCTCAGTCCCGGACCAAGACTGTTTTATATAGGACTGAAGGACCTACAGGATGAAATATGGGAAGGAAGATGCAGGAGGCAAAGGTGACTTGGAAAGAGGGGGCAGAAGAGAAGGGGACTAGAGCTATCAGGCCATGCATTCAGTACCTTCCTTTCCTCCCTTCCCTCCCAGCACCAAGTAACTCTTACCAGGGCTGCTTTCCCAGTGACATTTGCATGATGTGGAATTCTCAAACACTCTGCCCTGTTCTCTCCCTTCGGGTGGACATGTTAATAAACAGTGAAAAGATGATCAGCAAACCAAGGAAAACCCAAGGGCCTTGATAATCCAGAGACTGCAAGATCCATTACATTTAACTAAGAATGGTCTCTTGATTCAAAAGTGATGTTTTATTCCTGATTCTGAGATAAGAATGTAGCAAAAGAGGTACAAACTCAGATTGTTTTAACTCATCACTTGTCACTATTTTACTTGGTGTCACAAACTACCCTAATTATTAACTTATAATAAAAGCTGCATTATTTTTATTTCAAACGCTAACAGCTTTTCCTCTGAAAAGTTAAGATTCTGCTTAGGAATTATGTGTCCTGATTCTTCCAGCCTGAGCAAGTTCCATTAAATTATTTTTGTTTTGTGGGTTCATGTATAAAGTCAAGCTACTAATCCTTGCTGTGTTTCTATGTCCTAGTATAATAGAGGTACTGTATATTTTAACAGTGTATCTTTTAATAGATTTATATTGTATTTAATCTTTTGGACAGGGATGGATGCAGAGACAGAGCGTTTGAGGTTTTTTTTGTTTTTTGTTTTTGTCATTCTGTAATTGCGTTATAAGAAGTATTGATGGGATTTAGGCAAAGAAATCTAATTGGTGTGCAGTGGAGAAGGGTAGCTTTATATTCCACCTACCTCGCATCCCAAATCTAATACAGAATAGCAGCAACAATTATTTTTTTTTAATCCTTTAATGTGATAAGGCTGAGTGAAGGAAGGGCAAGAACTTCTTTCTTTCTTTGAAAGAAATTTTGCCTGGCTCCCATTAAAGCTCTCAACCCTCTCTACATGTGATAGAGACTCCAAGGTCAGCTTTTCCCATGGCATGTTAGCAGAGGCCACTTTAGGTCAGAAAGATGAACGCACCAAACTGTCCTAATGAGGCAGGTGACAGAGGGACACAGGCAGAGTTCAGGACCCTTGTAACTTTCAAAAAAAAGCTCCAATCCAACTCAACCATTCAAAAGTACACTTCAACCATTCCAAAGTTAGATAAACCTCAGCTCTGAGCGGTTATGCCCTATGTAAATGAAGCAATGTACTTTCAGCCGATCAATAATGGGTTGTGAGGTCATCAGTTCAGTTCTCTACTTGGTCCAGGGAGGGTGGGATTTCTTCCTCTCAGAAGGCAATATAAACCCCTGAAACCACAGCCCTGAGGTATCCTCCCTTGGTACCCCTCCTGAGTAGCAGTGTCTTTCTCTTTTCTGTACCCTTGTCTGCTGGCTTCCTTCTTCCTCACCTCCAAGACATGATCCTAAAAGAAACAGCAGCATTCTCAGCCAGTAACACTAGCTGGAGAACGTGGGGTGGGAGAAGGGAGATTATCAAGTTCTTGAAGAGAAAAAAAAATCTCTAAATTTGCAAATGAAATTTCCCAAGCAGAAATCAACTAATATATTCAGTGTTCGTTATGTAAAGTCTCTGTCCTGAAAGCATTTGGCAGGCCTCAGCAGAACTGAGTCAGATAATACCATTTCTTTGCAGATGATGCATTCAGATGTCCCAGGAGGTGGTTGCTAGCGTGGGCCCTGGAGCTGGCTGGCTGGCTCCTAATCCTAGACTCACCACTTTGCCATCACGTATGTGCTCGTGCGCAGGTGACTTCTCTGGACTCAACTTCTGTTTCTTCAACTGCAGAACATCCCTGGGTTACTATGGAGACCAAAGGAAGAACTGCATTTAAAGAGCTCAGCATAGACCCTGACACAGTATAAGCACTCACCCCACAGATTTGTTCTTCTTCTCTGTCTTTTGAATTATTTACTATGTGGACCCCAAAAACTGGGAAGATAAGACTGAAGAATTCTAGAGCTCTTTTCCTGGTTGGGACCAACAATGGTGTCACCACCTCATTTGTCCTATTTTCTAGGATGGTGGTAGCATTTAAAAGGGGCCTCTGGGCAGGGCCCATTGAGTAAGGCAAGAGGCAGCGTGGGAGATGGTCTAACAGGCAAGAAACTAAAGTGGTGCCATGGGAAAACCTTTTCTCTTTCATCTTTGGGCCCCATCTTGGACTGTTTTATTTGCAATCTAGCCATTACATTTTAATAAATGAGCGGGCTTGATCCCCCCATCCTGCAAGTGATAACGAACCTAAGACGTTACTCTTAAATTCATCTTGTTTTTAATGCCACTAGTATGGTTTTTTTCCCACCAGTGTGATTTTAACCTGCCAAGTTGGTCCTATCAGAAAACTATATTCTCCCAAGACATAAAATTTTCATTACTTACTACTTGGTTGCAACAGCAACCTTCTGCACCCTTACCAGAGGCAAAGATTTTTTTGTGGTCCTCTGGCTGTTGTTACTCAGAGGGAAAAATTTACAAGGACAGCAGTCTAGTCCAGGGGGCTCCCTTCTGTCTCTCTCTCCTTAACACAAACAACAAAAACACTCCCTTGATTTTCCGCTCTGCCAAGCACCCACTCCCTAGGTTCACTCCCTAAACTCACTCCCCCTCTCCTGCTTGCTTGCTGTGCACATAGGAATGCTACAGATACAGAAGCAGAAAGATGTATATTGCTCCCTTTGCCTTTGTTCCAGGCTCAGACCTTGGGAGATTCCTCCCCTCTGAGCCCGCCGGTGCGAAATAAACCTCAACTCTCCAAGACCTCGGAGTGCATGCTTGGTTCTTCCGTCAGTGATCCAGTCCCGGCTTTCCAGTATTTTCTGTAACATTACTACCAAGGCTGTAGACAAAGTTTCAGAATAGGCAATGACAAATGATTTCAGCAAATTAAAAAATTCAGAGAATGGCTGATTCTTTTTTTCTATAGTTGATACATAATATTGGTTTCAAGTACACAACCCAGTGATTCAGCAGTTACATGCATTATTAAATCCTCACCCCCATGAGTGCAATTACTGTCAACACAGAAAAATATTACAGAATCATTAACCATATTCTCTGGGCTGCACTCCTATCCCTGTGACCAACTTATATTATGATCGAGATTTTTTAGCCCCTTTATCCCCTTCACCCTCCCCATGGTAACGACCAGTCACTTCTCAGGGCTGATGAGGGCTCATTCTGAAACAGTGAAATTAGGCATAAATAAAAATACAAATTTTTATTTTTATTTCAAAACAACTTAAGTTTTTAGATATATGATTTCTGTATGTAAATTTAATTTTCTTATAGGCCATAAAGATTTCCTTCATTGGTCTTCTGTCTAAAGAATTTTGCAAGCCTAAGGGAGGATACTTTCTGCATGTGTGTTTATTTTACATATGTGGTATTGGAAACGAATGGTGTAATACACCTCTCCATAAATTAGACAAAAGATAATGGATATCAAAAAGGGGTTGAGAAAAATATTTTAGTGAATCAGCTATAAGAAGCAAATATAATATAAAAACAGGAGAGTCAAGCGAGTTCCAAGTTAATAAGTTCAGGTAAGGCTTGGCAAAAAGTACCTTTGTGAAACCACGGCATAGTAGTGTGCCATGGAGGACTGATGTTTGGTGTAGACTGGGACTGACTCCTTCGGAAGGCAATGCTTCCCAGCTCTTTTAGTGCACCAAAAATCTCAGGCCATAAGGTATTCAAGTATCACCTTATAACTTGAGAGGAAAAATGAAAGTGAAAATTTTAAGCTATTCTATGATTTGCAAAATCAGATGGCTTTAGAAAGCTTGAAAATGACACTTTTATAAAGCCTACCATTTAAGCTGCCTATAAAAAGTACAAATTAACATGTTTGTCATTGATCAGAAGAGAAATATACTAGAAGGATGGGATGTGTATTAAGGAATAAGTACAAAGTGTCCAGTTAGAAAGTTCATGAAGGTATAATTATGCAATTATGTATACTTGGAACTATTTTCCATGCTATGTTAACAGAAATGGAATGTACTAATAGAATATAGATTTAGGAGACCATCTCTTGGTTAGCAAGATCAATGACGATAAAGATATGTGCCAGTTATCAATGTATTCCCTCTCAGATTCAAATCCATCCTTCTTTGACCTGCTTAGAGACACTGAAGCAGGCACCTGGAAATATGTCTTCCTTGCCAGCTGTTCTTGTTAACAGGGCCCTGGAGGAACATGGCCGGAGAACTGGGACTTCTTCAGCTGGTCTGGAGTAGCTTCCAGGGACTTGAGGGAAGTCTCACAGAATTCGCTCTCTGGGGAGTTTCTCCAGCACCTCGGCTGGTAGCTTCCTGGGGAAAAGCTCTTGTAGCCCAGGACCCTAGCGAACTCCTCTGTTGCTCTGCAGCCTAGGCCGAGCCGCAGCCTCCCAGCCTGTGATCTCGGCCCTCAGTGGTGGGTATCCTCTTCCAAATTTAGTTTACTCCTTGGATATTCTTTACCTGAACCCGGAGGTAGTAGCTGCTTCCTGTGTCATGATTCCTGTGTCCCTTAAAGTTCCCTTTTACCTCCTCTAGGTAACTGCCTCTTACTACTTAACAATTCTTTGTGTTAAATTTTCCCTGCTCCAATTATAGGGTGGTTTCTGACTCCTGACTAGATCCTGACAAATATATGCAATACAGAGAAGGAGGCCAATTGACTATTGAGATCAGCCTTTCTCACGCTCCTTACCCTGGAGAAATCCTGGAAATAACTTTCAGGTCACAAGGAAACCCAAAATAGAAATGATTAAATCTGAGGTTTATGTTATCCGTGAGTTGTGGGTAATAATGGTTAATATTCTCTTAGTAGAGAATGATGTTTTTCTGTAGATCTACTTATTCTGTCCCAATTATTCATGTATTTGTTGTGTGACCACAACTCATTAGTGAAGAAAGAGAAAACTTGAGTCTTTCCTTCGTTTAAGTGTCAAGGCCAAAGAGGCCTAAAAGTCGTAAAACTTCCCACTGTATAAGATGCTGGTCAGATATACTATGTGGTATATTCATGGGCAAGAGTAGTTTTCTCCATTTAAAACTAAAAATTACTGTTTAGCCAACCTCTCTTGAAAACAATAGGTAGTTAAGCTTAACTTACCTTTGTTGAACTTTATTTTCATAACATTTTAAAATTCATAAGACAGACAATGAATTGTTATTAAATAACTGACTTAAGCCAAAAGGAGGTTTAATCTTCCTAAAGGAAGGCTTGGTTGATTTAATTTAAATAAAAGCTGTACACTTATTTTAATTAATGTTATTCACAGCATGAAGTGTTACTAACACTTATTGAATAGTTAAGCTATTAAAGTCATTAGCCTAAAAATGTCAATAAAAATCTAGTTTAAGATATATATAAATATATCTGAAACTTAAAAAAGACTTTCTTACTGAGTGATATGATCAGGCTCAAATACAAATGCAGCAGTTATAAAATTATTATATATATGATTGCTTTTTTTGTACAAAACTGTTATTTTTGAAATTTAAAATGCAGAATAAAATTGACTTCTTCAATATGAAATCTGTGCTTGTGTTTTGCTGCACAAATATTTAAATTTGAGTTGAACTGGAGATAAGCATTTATGGATTTCATTTAAAAATGAAAAAAGATCAGTTTTGTCCTTGCTCTTGATTCTTGCTATCCAAGACAAAAACATTCTCACCCGTGTATTAAGTGGAAAACTGCCCCCAAAATGTATATTATTTTGTATGATTGGCAGGATACCCTTATTTTACCCAAATTTTTAACTTGTCTAGGGAGCAATCAATAAATCTCATTTTTTGTGTATGACCAGACTGTAGCTCACCAAGCCCTTTCTCTTCCCTCAAAGCCAACAGCAGAAGATTCAGAAGGAATGGCCCCTTGCTCCGTCATATGTTTGGGTTGGCAGGAAGAGAAAACACGATTCAATTTTGTTCTGCAGTTTTCTCAAGTTATTTTCAGTAAGACTTGAAACTCACTTATTTCTTCTAATCCCCAGCAGGAGCGAAAACAGTGTGACTTTACAATATGATTTTTTCCAAAGACTCAGTTTCCTTTTAAATTCAAGAGTCTTGTCTCTTTTTTTTTATTGTGAAATGATTATCACAGTAAGTTTAGTTAACATCCTTCAACATACATAGTTACAAATTATTTTTTCTTGCGATGTGAACTTTTGAAGTTTTTTCTCTTAACAACTTTTTAATACACAAGACATTATTGCTCACCATGCAGCGAACAAGTTCCAATACAGTGAACAAGCTCCCACACGGTGAACAATGCAAGGAACACAGTGAACAAGTTCCCACAAGGTGAACAGTGCAGAGGCAGTCATATCAGAGAAACTAATTCAGTTACTATAATCAATCAAGTCAACTATGATTATTCATATGATTTTTATACTTAAATTATAAGTGAATCCCATATTTCCCCCTTTTTTGTTTTAACTGACGCAAATGCATATGCATATATTTGTGGAAGGTACCAGAATAATGATTAGCTGGGCTCGGCCTGTGACAGCTTGTCACAGGCAATGTCTCTCTCGTCTGGAGGGGTGAGGTTCTATGCCTCACCTCAGTTGGCCCCCACGTTGCTCACCTGAGGTCCCTTGCGACTGTGCCTGTCTTAGGTTGTTCCTCCCATGAGGAATCTTACCCGTCTCTCGCTAACCAGCCATCTCCTGGGACCAAACAGGGAGATAAAATACGAAAGAGAGGACAGCTGGCAGCTATAATTCTGGATAAAATCACAATATACATGATTATTTTCTTGCAGCAAATGCAGGTGGGGAATCAGCATATGATTTCACAAAGTTGTTTAAAAGGAATCACTTATTTCTTGAAGTTAATTCTTGAAAAGTAGCATATGCTTGTATTGGCTTTAAAAGACCAACAACTGCCTTCCGCACACACACTAGGAGAACAGGAATACAAATGCATAACAGTATTAGACCTACAATTATAGGCCATAGCCAATAAAACAAAGAAAACCAATTTAACAGTCCAGGTATTTGTGAAAACTTATCAATAACATGGTGAATGTTGTCTATTTGATCTTGAATACTATGCGAAAAATCAGACAAATTAAAACAACACATCCTTGAAGAGTCTTGTCTCTTAAGTCCATACATTTTCTTTAGGGCCTTACAGAGACATATTCAACTGGCTTATGGGCTCAAAAATATCTGCTCGGGAGGCTAGTTTCTGCAGCCAGTCTTCATCTTCAAAGCACTCAGCAAAATCGGGCCTCTGAGTTTTGAAAAGGGGTCTGGCAATTCACCCTTTACCTCAAACACAAATGCTGCCTCCACCAGCCACCAGATATCTGTGTGTACAAGATTTATGTACTCTTTATCTAGAATTTTGCAAAGGTTTTTAAACATTCTTTTTTTTTTAATTGGAGATCTACTTTCTTTTTTAAACTGAGATGTAATTGAAATATAACAGTTTCAGGTGTACAATGTAATGATTTGATATTTGCATATATGTATTGCAGGATGGTCACCACAATAAGTTTAGTTACCATCCTTCACCCCACAAGTTACAAATTCTCTTTCTTGTGATGAGAACTTTTAAGGTCTACTCTCTGAGCAACTTTTCAATATACAACACCATATTATTAACTATAGTCACCATGCTGTACATTCTCTCCCTCTGCCTCTGGCAAATGCCAGTCTGTTTTCTGTATTGATGAGTTTGGTTTTTTGTTTTTGTTTAGATTCACATTTAAATGAGATCATATAGTATCCATGTTTTTCTGTCTGACTTATTTCATTAACATAATACCCGAAGGTCTATGCACATGGTCACAGATCGCAAGACTTCCTTCTTTTTTTATGGCTAATATTCTTACATATATATCCTACATATGTAATATTCATATATATAATATTCTTATGTATATGATGTTTCCTTTATCCATTCATCCATCAGTGGCCCCTATTGCATGTCTTGGCTATTGTAAATAATGCTGCTGTGAACATGGGGGTGCAGATATCTTTTCAAGTGGTTGTTTTTGTTTCCTTTGGATAAATACCCAGAAGAGGAATTGCTGGATCATATAATAGTTCTGTTTTAATTTTTTGAGGGATTTTCATACTGCTGTCTATAGTGGCTGCACCAATTTACATTCCCAACAGCAGTTCCTTTTCTCCACATTGTCCCCAACATTTGTTATCTCTTCTTTTTGGTAATAGCCATTTAAACCTTCTTGAGTGAACGTGTCTCTTACTTAATAAGATTAACAGCATCACCTGAAGTTTTTGTTTCATCTCTGAGGGTTTTTCAAGAGCACCTCTCTTTGAAGAAAGCAGTTCACTGTGACAGCATTAGGATTTTCTTTTATTTTCTTTTTGTGACAAAGGTGAACCTCTCACTGAGCCAGCTATTGATGTGGTACCATTAATTATACTTGCCAACAGAGTGCCTCCAAGAAAAACCATCTTTTATAGACACAAAGACACTATTTCCTGGCCTCTTCTTGTTTCAGTCTGCCCTTTGTAGCAGAAAAGATTTCCTAAATATTATCATCATTAAATATCTTACAAATGCTACAGCATATTTATTTCTGAAATCTGTTAACTCATCAACCTGGATAAAGAAACTCTTGTTCTTCAGTTGTCAACACAAAATCTCTTCAGTATCATGTGACTTGACATCACCATGTTGATTTATTGTACTGTTTGGGAATAAATCTGGGTCAACTTTTCATATTTCAAGTGGTAGGCTAAATAATGGCCCTCAAAGATACCCCTGGAAACTGAATATTAACTCTGCCACATACCAACTGGTAGTATGACTTTGGTTTTATCTTGGTATTATGTCACATACCACTAGTTACGTGTCCTCATTCCAAATTTACAACTTTGCCTCAATTCTTCTGTCCTTCAGTGTGACTCTCTTCTACATGTTACTTGAACTAATTACTTGACAAACTAATTTATTCCACATTGTGAATGACCAACCCTCTTTACTCTTCCAGAGATGTATTGGTGATTTTCTAATAAGTAAGTTGAGTGGGGAAGAATTTTTAAGATTATAAATTAAAATATAACACATGCAGAAATACATCCAAGTCATGGTTATACAGCTGAATGATTTTTCACAAAGTAAACACACAAGAGGTAGGTGGCACCCAGTTCAAGGTAATATTTCGAAACTCAGCTCACTTATCTTCTTCCAGCCCCAACACCCAGGGCAGAATCTAGGTTGTTTCATGTTTCCAATCTGTGAGTTCGTTGGCCAAGATAGAAGCCACCAGTATAATAATGAAACTATCTCCAGGCCTGGGTGTGAAAGCACGTTGTAATCTCTGTGTCCAGCTTAAACATTTTCTCAAGGCTCAGCATCAAATTCTCCTCCACCGTGAATGTTTCTGGCTTTGCTGATGGCCTCCTGACAGTTTCTCTCCTCTTTAATTTTTGGCTGGACTCTTACCAGTGTTACTCCATCGATATTCATCCTATGTTGTTTTTATGTCTGTGCTCACGTGACTTGCTGGGGAAGGCAGTATTTCTTGTATCTGATAAAGGAGACTCGAGAAATATTTGTGGTCTTGTCTGCCATATATATTCACCACCCCCTTTGCTTTGGGTATGCAGGTGGGGAATGGGCGGTGTTATGGACCGAGTATTTGTGCCCCTCTTCACACATCGAAACCCCAACCCATAATTAGGACTAGATGATGTCATATGGGTGGGGCCCTCATGAATGAGATTGGTGCAAGAGTGACAGGAGCTTGCTTCCTGTGCTCTGCCCCCTGCCATGTGAGGCTTCGAGTCGGCAGTCAGCCACCTGGAAGAGGGCTCTCTCCAGAAGCTGACCATTCAGTGCCGGCACTCTGACCTCAGGCTTTCAGTCTCCAGAACTATAAGAGAGAAATTTCAGTTGTTTATAAACCCTCCAGTTTGTGGTTTCACTGCAGCAGCCTCAACTGAGAAGATGTTGGGAGGGGTGGGGCATGAAACAGATGTTTGCATGACGTCTATAGAACAAGATTACTGACTGGAATAAAATTTCAGAGCCCACTTGGAAACTGTGAATATCATTGTCATGGTATGTTATTATTTCCTAGTACAGTAAAGTATGAAATCTGGCTTTGTACTCTCTTATTTCACACTTCCAGTAAGTTTATCACCATGTGTTCTATTAAATTGATACAGTAGTTACCTTCCACTATTTTAAGACCACCACATCTACTCATCACTGTATAGACCATTATAATGGCTAGCTAAGATTTATATAATACAAAAATGGGAACTTTGTCAATGGAGAAATGAAACCAAGCTCTCAGCCAGTTACGTTATCTTTTATAGCAAAATTGCCTTATGGCCAATTAGCTATGTGGCAAAAATGTTTGCAGAGAAAATGCTTGCAGTAAAGATGTCTAGGGCAAACATGTTCATGACAAAACTGCCTAGAAACAACTGACTCATTCGGAAAAGATGACAAGTGAGTGCAAATTTAAGCTGTGCCATGGAGCTAGGGGAGGAATGGAGACAAGACTATTTAGGTGACAAAAAGGACTGATTAATCTTTGGATATAAGGATAAATGAGAAGAAATTTTGAATAATCTCCAGTTTTCTATTTTGGGAGACTAGCTGGATAGTGGTAACATTCAAAGAGAGAATAAATCAGGGAAGATTCATATTAATGGCTTGCTTCTTAATCTGAATGGCAGGCGTATAACCATGCTTACCCCATACTGTGGTTCGGGATATTCGTAAGATAACAGACAAAGCACCTGGGACACAGGACGTGTTCCATAAGTAACAGTAATGTTATCCCATTACCTGCAGGCCTCCTCTGACTTCCTCCATCTTTTCCTGTAAAAAGAGAAAAGTCTTTCCATTCTTAGAGGTCAAGATCTCAAATGCCACCTCCCTGGCCAAATATTTTCTGCTCTCCCAAGCTAAACACAGTATTTTGTAACTGTGCCATCCTTCTCGACCCCAGTCCTGCCCCCAGGTGACTGTTCAGTCATCTGGGCCCTTTCCTCCTATACCTGCTGTAGTCACAAAAGCAGCGCACGTCACATAAGGTGGACACAGGCCAGCTTCTTGGTATGCCCTAATTCCTTCCACTTTCCAGGAGAAAGATAGTTTGGGGACTGTGTAGCAATCTCAGGATGTTTCCCCAATACCTGAATTGAGGGGTTGAGGGACTTCTATCTACATTGCAAGGGCTGGAGAGGGTTTCACTGCAACCTGGAGCTTCTCTGGGTTAGCCAACCAGGCAGCTTAATTGTCTCGGAGGCCCAGGAAAGAATGTTTGATGCTTAGGAGATACCATCCTTAGGAGAGCATCCTCTACTCCCCCGCCATTAATGTACATGCAAGTACTTTAATTCATCAGGGGAGCTGTGGGACATCTCGGATGCGAGGACAGGCCAGTGAAGGAGAGGGGCACTACCGAGGAGAGGGATGGGTGTCAGGGGCAACCAGGAAGCAGAGGGGAAAGAAAGGCTGTGACAGCAAACCTCACTGGGCTCCTCCTCTGTGTATGGAGCCGCCTAGCCAGGCTTGAGGGGATACAAAGGTGCAGTTGGGCTTGAAGCAGTCAGAGTTTAGAGAAGGACAGAGACAAAAAGGGGACTGATTCGAAAAACAGCAAAAAAAGTACAACCGTGTGATGAAATAGGCTTGGGGTGGCATGCAACAGAAGTGAGCAATTTTTTATTTTTGAATGTAGAACCAAAGTGAGGGTTTTTTTTTAATGAAGTATGTGATAAAATGACTAACCAAGTGAGAATAAATGCAAAGTAATGTGCTTAGATGCTCTATAATTCTTCCCAAGTCATACTTTAAAACAATAATAGCAATGATAGTATGAACTGACATGTTTCTCTCTAGTGCATCCTACTTAGGATATTTTGAGGAAGTCGTTATGTGTTTTTTAACTGTTTTATTGAGGTATGAACGATATATAAAAACTGTAGTTATTTAATATCAATGCCATTAACTTACCCTTCACCTCTAAAATTTCCTTCCACCTCTCCTTTGGGGTAAGAGTACATAAGCTCTACCCTCTTAGAACATTTTAAGTATGCAAGTTGTGCACGGCCCTGAACAGCGCCCCTGGGGCTGTGCAGTGCCCAATCTGCATAGCCAGTGCGATGTCTGTGGAGAGCTGTGGGTTACAGAAAATGACAGTCCCTGAATTTCATCTTTGTTGAGAGCAGTGACATTTGACATTTCTATTTGCCCAGCCTGTCAGTCCCTTCACCATAGAATGATCTTAGCCTAGAATTTTTCCCCTTTGACACTTCCCAACCTTTACCTTGGGGAGCTCTTGCTCATTTATTTCAGATAAAAGATTAT
Source organism: Smutsia gigantea (assembly GCA_032199065.1). Lineage (NCBI taxonomy): Eukaryota > Metazoa > Chordata > Mammalia > Pholidota > Manidae > Smutsia > Smutsia gigantea. Next base: position 467,757 of record JAVSCE010008826.1, on the reverse strand, counting down.
TGCCTTTTGTACACCCATATTCATAGCAGCATTATTAGCAATAGTCATAAAGGTCAAAGTAACCCATAGTCACAAAGGTCAAAGTAACCCAATCCTCTGACAGATGAAGAGATAAACAAAATGTGATACGTATACATTCACACACACACACACACACACACACACACACACACACACACACAATGGAACATTATCCAGCCTTAAAAAGAAGCGAATGCTACAACTTGGGTGAACCTTGAGGATTAAGTGAAATAAGCCAGTCACAAAAGAACAGATATGGCATAATTCCACTTATATGAGGTCCCTAGAGGAGTCAGATTCATAGAGACAGAAAGCAGAATGATGGTGTCCAGGGGCTGAGGGAGGGGGGAATGGAGAGTTATTGTTTAATGGGTACACAGCTTCTGTTTTGCAAAATAAAGAATTCTGCAGGTGGATGGTGGCCATGGTAACACTACAATGTGGATGTGCTTAATGCCACTGAACTGAGCACTTAAGAATGGTCGAGATGGTCAATTTTATATTATACGTATTGCACCATAAAAAAAATTATTATGTACTTTAAAAAAAACTTGTTTTCTTCTGAAGGACCCTCCCTAATCCCCTGCAGAAGGTCAGGGCCCTCACCATGCTCCCTGGTGCTGGACCGTTGTTCCCCAACCCATCACTTACTACACTCCAGTTCAGTAACTGCATCACTCACCACCCAATGCTGCCATCAAGCTTTTTGCAAGAAACATCTGTCTTCATGTGTTTGTAGCCACCAAAATTGACTTCCTCACTGGGCATACAGCTAGATTACTTATCAAAATCGCTTTGACTTAAGTTTGACTATATGATTAAGTTCTCCTTAATGAAATTTTTTATCCAAAATAACGGGTGCCCCTTTCAGGTCTGGCCCTAGAAATCTCTCATGTGTGGTCTTAATGCTCATTTTCCGCAGACTGCCATATTGCCGTTCAGGATGACAAAAAAGAGCCTTCAACGCAACAACACGTGTGGAGGATGCCAGGGCCTGTGACGTCAAGGGTTCCTGAGAGACCATGTGGGAGCAAGTCGACCTGCTGACAAAGTTCCATCCAGGACTCTTATGTGAACAGGACACAAAGTCTATTGTGTATGTCATTGAAATTTTGGGAGTCCATTTGCTACTTCGCCCTCCCTTACTTTACTCATCCATTAATCTACCTCCTTTATCTGACTTCATCACTTATCCGTATGAGTGGGGAGCAAGTTTCTTAGCCCCTCTTAGATACAGCTTCTTTATTGGGCACATGGGAATACAGGGGTTTATTTTATAGAATTGTGGCAACATAGTGCAGCACCTAGCCCATAATAGGAGCTTACTGATGATTGTGAATGGCCCCGACTATGCACTGTTCTCTCATCGCTGACCATCGGCATTCCTCAATGCTCTGTACTTTAGAGATATCAGTCTCCAATTTGGATATGTGTCTATATGGGCAGCTATAGGAAACCCTGCCTTGCATTTCAGCTACACTATGGCAAGACTTCTAAGACACCATTGCTTTTTAAAAACAGTATCCTTTTAATGAAAGTCTTTCAGGAGAAAAATACACTATCCTTTCTAGCTGTATGCATTGATATTATGACTGGTTTTGATTTCAGAAACCTTAAATTATAGGAGAAAATTCTTCTTCTTAGGATAGATGACATGATATTTATACAGTTCTTTTATCTCTTTTTGCCCAAACTTGCTTATTCTCAGGCCGTATGCATGCACATGGGCTCCCACATGATACAATAGGAAATTTTATCTCAGTTGTCTGACAATCCATAGCACTCTACCTTGAAAAGAGTACAGGTCAGCACATGTACTTTGACTGAGCCACAGAGACATGGCGGCCTCATCCAGGACCCAGCCAGGCTCTCCTGGGGCACTGGTGGCTTTCACTGCCCTGAGTTAGACATAAGGGGTTTGCCGAGGACCTGCGTCTGGATATGCCAAATTCCTAAAACCCCCCAGGAAGAAAAGGAGAAGAAGCCCCTTTCCCAGGAGCATCCACGTCACTAGGCAATAAGTGCAGGCAGCTGCCCTGGAATCTGGAAAAGAAATAGTGAGGCCAGAGCATGGTGTCCACGTGGAAGGGGGGACTGCTGACAGGAGCTGAACACTCCCCAGCTCCTTCCAAAGCTTCGCAAAGTATTTCTCAGCGTCCTGGAGAGGCTGGAAGGAACCAGTTACCTGCACAAAGCTGCCTAGCAAGGGTGGAGCTGGAGCTGGTCTTGCTGGCAGGGCTCATAGCTATGCAGGTTTAGGGCCCATCCAGATCATAAAGGCTCCAGGAGCCCCTGAGGACAGACCCTTTCTGGGATAAAACAGCTCCTGGCTCCACTGATGTCCACTCATATATCATGTTCTCTCCTCCTTCCCGCACAGAACACCTCAAGGTGGCATTACGGGCCCCATACTCAGGGACGATGAAATCCACTCTAACTTGAGGCCTAGCTAGCCACTCGGCTTGAAGCAACAGTTTTACAAGATACAGGTAGGCATAAGGGGCCTTCATAGGCCATCCCAGAAGGAGAGGACTTGGAATAAAGGGAGAGAAAGAAGCAAGGAATCCAGATTCCTTCACAGAAAAGATCCTGCGTCTTCCATTTTCCTCCCCTGAGGGGCTGAATGAAGGAGTCAGTTGTCGTGGTTTCAACCAGCTGCAACTACAGCCATCAGCCAGAATCAGCTGGTGACTCAAGGGAACAAAAAAGAATAAGGAAAGGAAATGACCTACCAAGGAGAGGTCCTGGACTGGCCCAGAGAGTGAAGCCAAGGGACGCCGTCTACCAAGGGCGACCGAGGCCCCACCCCCAGGCCCAGAAGATGGCCTATTCACCCCCACCAGGAGGGAACCGGCCCTCTATGCCCTGCCTCACTGAAGATCCGCAGGGTGTAATCAGAAAACAATACCGAGGTCTTTGAGGTTATCAAGGTGCAGTAAGGTCCTGCGTCCGCCATCACCAGGCGGCTGAGCTGCAGGGAGTAGGACTGAGTGACCTGCAGCCGACCTTTCTGCCGTGGATCGGTCACCATGACTTGTGGACTTTCCGCTTCACTTAGCTGTATGAAGGTGACTGATGTTCCATTGTGAAGCCAGGTGATGGACTCCATCTCCCGTCCTGCAGAAAGCTGCAGGGGAAGGGTTACCGACTCCCCCAGAACCCTGTCCACCAACAACGGGGTTGAGCTGGTTTGTGAAACTGTGTTCTCTGTAAACACAGAAGGGAACTGCATAAAAACTGCGCCTGGCATCCTCCCACCCCCTGAATCAGGCTTAGCTCTCCCTGGTTGGGACCCCCGAGGATGGTGGGCCTCAGCAGCTGTTAGTGGTGCCATGGCTGCAGCTGGAAGCTGGCCATTCTTACTCTCCTTCCTGCGGGGCTCACTGTCCCCGAGCTCCTGGCCCTAGAAGACCAGAAGGGAGACCAAAGGGGAAGTCAGGGTCTGGCCTGGCCCCTTTTTATCCTTAGACCTAAGTTTCAACAATCTCATGACTTCCTGTTGTTTGTTGTTTGAAATGCTTCCTTACTGTGGAGCGAGGGTTTCACTATCACGGCAATTCTGGTGTCACAACAGTGTTCGATCCACTCTAAGCATCCCTAGGTGACAGGGGACAGTCCTGTCCTAGCCTCTATTTAGATGTACAGTTTGGGGCAGCCTGTTGATTTCTCCAGGCATCTTCTCTTCTTTTATAAAACAGTGCAGAGGACATGTAAAGCCTTTCGGATGCCTAACGATTCTGACATTCAAAACGTCACGACCCTATGTACTCTGGACTCTGCTCATGTCCTCTCTTCCTTTCCCTCCTTTCCTCTCTAATCAGTCTTCCTCTCTCACGTCCTGGAGCCATGCAACCTCTTTCTGTTTGGTTCCCCAAGCTCTCTGACACGGGTCCTCAGTTCTGGGAAAGGCTATGCTGGGCAGTACCCATGGGGCCCCTCTGCCCCTTGGAAGATCAAGAAGCTACGGGGGAGGAGCCTCTGACGCATTCACCTTCCTGGGACTGGAGAAGCAGAAGGAGGAACAGCTGAGCAGGGGGTCCCATGCTGGCAGAACTAACCTGGTTTTCCCTGAGGATCCCAAGGAGAAGGTGGAAGAAAGCAGCACGTCCTATTCTGCAGCACATACAACCAGATTAATATATTAGTTCCCCAAGCTCATCGCTTCTGCTGACCACTTCCCTTATTTTATGTTGATGGGCCCCGACATCTGCCTAAGATTCTGTCCTTAAAGTCATTCCGAGTTCATACATATGAAGATCCCACTGTAGAGGAACCTCATATACTGTAACCAATGGTTCTGATACAATTGGTTAGCTATTTTTACAAAAAGCTGAATTCTCCTCCTACCCCATAGGCTATGAGAAGTCCCAGGTATGTTACACCCATTATCTTCACAAAGCCATTGTAGTAGGCGACGTCTCCTTCTGTGGGAAAGAAACTGGAGCTTCTTATTAAACAACTTGCCCAAGACCAAACTGCTAACATGTTCTTAATTCCCTCTCTTACCAATGTCCCCAGTTCCACTGAAATAAGCTCAGGGTGGTTTCCTTGGAACTGTGGTGTACGTGCCGAGCAAGGAACTTGAGGGCCTGCCCGTGGACCCAATAGGTGGCATTTTGTCATTCTGCTTCCTAGAGAGGAGCAGAGCCTCTGTTATGTTAGAATGGCAATGTGATGACTTCCACATTTCATGGACCAAACTAAAAATATCATGGGGATGGTTAGAAATGAAGGAAGTCACACAGTGTTGGCCTAGCAGTCTATAACACTGACCCGAGAGCTAGGTGGTAACCATGAACAGGAAATGCGACTTGATCTCACAGGCTGATAGAGTATCCAGAAATGTGCAAAATACTGCAATATGACTTGTGAGTGTTGGGATTTGGAACGGGGTCTGCCTTTTTGATTGGCAGCATCGAATGGAGTAGATGTCAGGAGATACAAGGGATTCATCTGTGTGTGGGAAAGGAAAGGTGGCACTTTCTATAGCCATGGGAAGGCTGTATGTCCTCACTGAGGAGAATAATTAAAGAAATCACTAAGAGAGGCCTCTTAGGACATCTTTGGAAAGTCTTGATTCTAGAACAGAAGACTTATACTTTATGTAAATTCATTGTAGACAAACCAAACAAAATTCAAAGGCATAAATAAGAAAGTAGAAACCCTCTAAAATCTTACCACTCATAAATGATCTTGTTACTGTTTTGGCAAAATTCTTTTTAGACTTCTCTCCGTGAATATGTATGCACACATAGCATTCACACACACACACATACAGAGATGGAATCATCTAATTTGCTGATCTATAACTTTTTATAACTCCAAAAATAGATCCAAAAAGTGCTCACCCCACTATTTGACTCAGTTTTTATGACACTGACCTATGAAGAAACCATCCTGAATGGCCCAGAATCTGGATTTGTCTGTCTGCTTCCTCATGGTGGTACCATATATAGAAATTAGCTATGAGGACTTAATTCATTTCAGGTTTAGGTGTTTTTGAAAGTACACTTCAAGATGGAGCTGTGTTTCCAGCTGCATCAAATTAGTAGGCATTCAGTGTCCAGTTGTCCCACTCTTAGACATTTTAAGACCTAGTATTGGGTTCAGGCGGTGACTGCTTAATTTCTCCCTTGTCAAGTTCATTATCAAGCATTTGCCTAAAGTTTTCACGCATTGTCTATCCCTGCCTGAATTGTTTATTTCATTAGGCATTAAAATGGAACTGAGATGGTTCTATCAGAGGGTAAATGCATATGTAGTGGCTAGATATTGCTGAACTCTCCTCCATTGGAGCTGTTACCATTTTCTGTGCCAACTAACAATGTGTGAGGTATTCTGTTTCAACCCAGTATGTTTTCAAACTTGGTTTTCACCAATAGGATAGGTGAAACATGTTATCCCAGAATGGATTTAATTGGTGTATCTCTTGTGATGATTAAGGATGAGAGGACTGGGTTTTGAAGTAGGAAAAAAAGGCATGGAAATCCATGCGATGCTAAAGACTGAGCGTGAACCCAATCACTTCCTCCCTTAATCAAAAAACATCCTCGCCTCAAGCTTGGCACCAACTTCCTCTTCCATCAGTAACACTTCTCTCCTCCACTGCCAGAGTTCCCAGGAAATTAAACAGGGAATTGCCCAAGGCCACACAAGAGAAATTAGGATTTGCAAGTGTTTCTCTCTGATAACAGGTTCCCTGATGAGTGCCATTCCTAAAGGGAACTAAGTGTCTCTGGCTGGATAGACTTTTCTTGGTCTTTCTTCAGGGGGACATATCACTGCTGTCCTCCAGGATGGGAGTTTCAAATGACCTGAGGAACTTCAGACCCAAAGCTACTTCTCTTCTTCCACCTGGGGAAGCGTCCCTGAACTAACTTTGCACACCCAGGTATGCTTCCCAGCTACACCAGCTCCGTTACACACCAGCAGCAGAGTAGAGGGACTTCCAAGAAGGAACGAAAATCTGCTATAAGGAAGTTCAAGGGAACATAGATTTCCCTCAAGAGTGGGTGGACAGCTGGTAAGCAAAGCCGCGAGATGAAATAATTATCTGGGTTATGAAGGCATTAGGAGAAGTAAGGATGAGACATAAGCACATGAGCATATAGCTCTATTTTTACTTGAGATATGTAGCAATCCCTATAGATATTTGAATAAGGCAGCTGAATAGAGAGAAATTCACTTACAGTTTATATCAGTTGACATTGTGTGATGTAATTGTGAGAGTTAAGTAAATAATCCAATTTAAAACATTGGATTATAGATAGCTTACATGGCTTATTTTAGCTGAAGTTAATTAATAATTGATAATACGTAGGCTGGTTTGGTTGTTCAAAACAACTTTGGAGGAAATGAGAGGTGTTAGTCAATGGACACCAACTTCCAATTATAAGATGAATAAATTCTGGGAATATAAACTACAGCATGGTAATTACAATTAATAATACTGTATCATATACTTGAAAGTTGCTAGGAGAGTGGATCTTAAATGTTCTTACCACAAAAAAGAAATGATAATTATATGACAAGATAGGAGTGTTAGCTAATGCTATGGTGGTAACTATTTTGCAATGCATAAATGTATCAAATCAATGGATTGTATACCTTAAACTTATACAATATTCTATGTCAACTATATCTCAAGCAAGCTGGGGGAAAAGGCCTTAGCAATTACTCTTAGGGCTAACTCTGACCCTCAGATAACAGAAACCACCTTTCCCAAGAACATCAGCTGATGAAGGTGGAAGGGGCTCAGCAGGAAAAAAAAGTTGAGGGGGGATTTTCTCATCAACACCAGGTTGTCTAAAGGGAACTAAGTGTCTCTGGCTGGATAGACTTTTCTTGGTCTTTCTTCAGGGGGATATATCACTGCTGTCCTCCAGGATGGGAGTTTCAAATGACCTGAGGAACTTCAGACCCAAAGCTACTTCTCTTCTTCCACCTGGGGAAGCGTCCCTGAACTAACTTTGCACACCCAGGTATGCTTCCCATCTACACCAGCTCTTTCGCCAAAAGGCAGAATGCTGGAGGATGTTAAGAATGGCCTTTGTTCACCTGTGGCTAGGAGCCTCAGCCAGGCCGTGGGCTGTCCTCTCCCATGGTATCCAACTGTCTCTCTTCCCACTGATGTCTTCCATCTGTGGAAGTCCTACCTTTTCAATTGCTCCATTGTGTCTGGACATATTTGGACTCATTCAGCATCTGAACACTTTCTGAGCCCCCTGTTCTGGGCTACACATAACATCGTCATAGGCAGCTTCAAGCAGCAAATGGGCATGCATTACTGCAAGAAGCAGTGGTGTACTCCCTGGAAGGGACAGCAGGAGCCAGAGAAGGTGAGCTGGTGTTTTAGGGTAATATCTAAGACTGCAGCCCAGTTCTGAGGAGCTTCACCATTGCGGCCCCAGCCATGAACATCACCGATTCCACTGAACTTGAACATGCTTTCACCCACTTCAGTGAGTCACACAAGGGCCATTTACAGGCTGAAAGTTGTGGTCAGTTCATCACCCCCACCCTTCTCATTTCCTGAATCTTGTGAAGCTGGCCAAGTTCCACCGGGCAATCTCATCGCACTCCCACCAGCCTGAAGAGAAGGAGGTACTTCCACTGTCCCCACATCCCCCCTCAGAGCCATCCTTGGGCTTGAGACTGGATTTCAGGGGCATAAGAGGGTTCCCCATGGATCTACCTTATTACCACGGCCCTCTGTCCAAGCAAGATTGTGAAACCTTGCTGCTCAAGGAGGGGGTGGATGGCAACTTTCTGTTAAGAGACAGCGAGTCTATGCCAGGAGTCCTATGCCTCTGTGTCTCGTGAGTAGCCTCATCTTCTATACATTTGGAACCTTATATTGAATGTATACTGATAACCAATAGAAAGGAAATTGCATTTCACTCTGACTTTGCAGTCCAAATGAGCAGGGTGAAAAGAGCTAGACACTGCAGAGTAAGTGGTATTTTAGAAAGGTCCTCTCCTATAGAGGTCGGTATGTTTAGTATAGGAATGGCTATGTGCCCTTTATGAAATTTCAATGGGAGAGACCAGAGTTTCACATGTATTCTGCTGGCTCCACTTGCAATACTTAGAATACTAATAATATTTCACATTTTGTTAGATTTGTAAAGGGCCTCAACATCTGTCATTTCCTCTCATCCTTCTGGTAGTCTATTAAGCAATTGCCATTTTACAGCTGAAGAAAAAGAGACCTGAATTTCTCAACTTGCTTGTGTTAAAATTCATCTGGCATTTCCAAAGAGGCTGAGTTCAGTACAAAATTCTAGGGGCCAGAGCATTAGAGCTGCTGAAGGAAATTGTTTAGCCCAGTTTGGAAAGCAGTCCTGAACAGATATCAGAGGAAACCTTGATTACCTTTAAGAATTCTCTTTGTAAAGACCACTGAACTTTTTCTTCTACTTGTTATAGGACTGACAACCCCAGTGTCTCTATGGATACATTTCAGTGCTTCTTAGAATTAGGGAGCTCTGGGCACAGAAGTGACTGTCATCACTAACAGAATAGGCAGGAATATATTTCTTTCTATGACACAAGGATATGGATATAAGAAACATAACCTTAAGGTGTCAGCAGTTTGAATTTTCAAGTTATAAGTCAAGTGATGTTGAAAGTGTTTTCATATAGTTTTTAGCCACTGGTAATTCCACTTTCGAGAATTGCATAATCATAGCCTTTTCCCATTTTTAGCTTGTTTGTCTTCTTTTTACTGTTTTTTCCAATTTCTATATATGGAGGTAAAATGTTTTTTCCAAAAAAGGTACATGCACAAAAGAAAACCACAGACCAACTGCAGTTTCATTTAATACTAGTTTTCAACAAACTACTAACAAACTAGAAACCAGTAACACATTAAAGGAGAAAATACACTATGCTCAAGTATGATCCAATCCAAGAAATCAAGGATGGCTTCATATTAGGGAAATTATTAGCTCATTACATATTAATAGATCAAGGGTTACAAACCACATAACTCACTCAAATTTGCTTCAAAGGTGTTAGATAAAATTCAACATCCTGTCCTTCAGTTAAACACATACACACACATACACACATGAACTTACATGCTCCTAACCATACAGAACTAGGTAGATACTTCCTTAACCAAAGGCCAGATGAAGCATGAGAAGAAGTCCTGCTAAAATCATGAATGAGCCAATGATGCTCATTATCACCACTACTATGTAACATTTTTCAGGGACATTAGCAAGTGTGACAAATCAAAGGAAATATAAAAATTAAAAAGGAAATGCAAAATGATTATTTGCAGTTGACATAATTTTATACCTGTGAAATCTAAGATGAACTGAAAAAAGAACTACTAAAAACATTTTTAAAGTTCATTAAGGATATCTGCTTGATAAAGCTGAAATTTAAAAATCAGTATCTTTTTCATACAGAAACAATCACCAGCGAGAAAATATAATAAAACAAGTCAATTGCATTAGCAAAAAAATATCACCCAGGAATAAATGTAATATGAAATGTGCAAGACTTATATGAAGAAAACTTAAATATCTACTGGGGAATTTATTAGAAGACTTAAATAAGTGGAAGGACTCAATTTGGAAGCATTCCAGTTCACCATAATTAGTCTATAAATTCAGTATGTTTCCAGTTTTAAAAAAATTGACAATTTAAAATTTTTTCTTCAAGAATAGTAAAGTTTATCCAGGTGGGATATGGAGTACAGGAAACCTGCCAGAAAAGCCAGAAATTTTTTGAGAAAAATAAGGGAGGGACTAGCTCTACCAAATATTAAAATACATTATAAAACTATAGCAATTACTACAGTAATTAAAACCATTTGGTACTGACAGGTCAACTGAGTAGAATTTAGACTCTGGTAGAAATAAGGCCAAATACATATGGAATTTAACATATGATTAAAAAAGCATTTCAAATGAATGTGGAAAGGATGAATGACAATCAATAGTGTTAGGACCCTTGGCTAAGTCACTTAGGAAAAAAACCTCAATCCCTTTCTTCATTCTTAAAGTAAAATTAATTCAAAATCTTTCTAATACATAAATTATTTTTAAAAAATGAAACCATGTATATTAGAAGAAGACGTGAATGATTAAAAAAGATTCCTGGAATTGAGAAATCCTTTCTAAACAAGATATAAAGCCTAGAAACCAAAAAAGGAAAGACTGATTAATATGACCATTATAAAAAAAAAAATCTTAAAAATAACTTCACGACTACGGATGAGCCAAAAGAAAAAAAATAAACCTCATTAACACGTAAGAGCTTTTAAAAATCAGTAGAAAACTAGGAAAGTGTAAGAAGAGGAAACTCTCTGAAAAAGAATGTGGAAAAGATAGGAATTAAAAAAAGCTAGATCGCAATCATCACTAAAGAAATATAAACTAAAAGAATAGTGAGATGTCATTTTTTACCTGTTGAATGGACAAGAATTAAAATTATGAAAATACCCAGAGGAAATTACAGTGTTGGCCAAGCAGACACGCTTGCAAATGGTGATGCAGGCTCCTTGAACGGTAATGCCGCCAAAACATAAAATACATGGATATAACCTCTTACCAAAATTTCTCTAATAAAAACCTATCTTATGGTTATGACTGCAAGAGTTTGTGCAAACTGGCATGAACAAGATTGGGTAGATCCACATATGATATGAAAAAATCTCCAAGATCTTTTGTTGTGTGAAAAAGGCCAAGATGCAAAGTACAATCCCGTCTGTGTACAGAAAGTGACTATATCCTTGCATAGTCACATAAAATTTCTACAATGTAAGAAACATACTAGTAGTTACAGCTGGGAAATTTAGGAGGAACGTGTTCGTAAAAAGTTTGTGGATTCATTTTTTGTATTTGGAAATTTTTTTTTGCACTGTTTAAAAGTTTTGTGTGTGCATGTATTACTTTTGCATTTAAAAAAAAGTTTATCAAAATGTAGTGAATCCCTCCCATCCATTCAAACACTGCACTAGGGTGTGGGGCAATTCTAGGGAGATTCCAGTTTGGGAATTTGCAATTCTTTTCAAGAGATCCAAAACACGTACATAAAGAAAATAAGGGGAAAGTATAAATTTCAGAGAAAGCAGTTTTATACAAATTCAAGGACAGAAAAGATGTACAAGAGAGTCTTCTTAGAGGAGGTGATATTTGAGCCTGGACTTAGGAGAGTGGATAAGATTTGATGCCACAGAAATGGAATGGAAGTCATTTAGGGAAGGGACGAGGCAGGAGCAGAGATCTCTGAGAAGCAGGATGTTATAAAGTATCTATGAGTTGTGCATGGTTCTAGAAAGGTAGTCTGGAAACCAACTTTTGGAAAAGTAGGTTAGGATAATATTATGGGGTCTTAAAAGGATGATTATGTGGGGATAATGGGGAAGCACAAATGGTTTCTGAGCAAGGAAGTGACAAGACAATTGCTGAGGTGTAGAACTTCGGTCTGTAAGGGCAGGTAGTGAGGCTGCCATGTGATGGCCATAGAGACTGTTGTGTGTCCGGGTGGGAGATGGTGAGGACCTAGCAGTGTGTGTGGGTGGGGTGGGGAGTGCAGACAGCGGGAGCGAAGAAAGGTGCGAGGATTGTGACAGACACAGGACACACCTTGACCAAGATCTCAGGGTAGGTAGTCTAAATTGGGATTCTCTTTCAAAATGTACATTTATTCTCAACTGTTCTGCAGTATATCAGTCTAGCTTGTATATTCATCTAAAGCAAAAGTCACTAAGACTAATACTAAAAGAGTAATACTTATAATAATAAATCAAATGGAGAGGCTAGGATAAATATATCTTGGGCAGCTGCAGATGATAAGGCCTCCCCCTGCTCCCTGCCCATGTCAGTGAAAGGCAGACAAAAATTTCAGACATTCTCAGTCTTCATTAAGGCTCAGCTCTAATGAGCCCCATCAAAATGGTCCTTGTGGAATTTTATTATCATATCATAGTCCTTGGGAAACTATTAGCACACAGATCAGTGCAGACCACTTATTCTTGTTGTTCAACAATCATTTAAAGTCCCCCATATGCCAGACCCTGGGCTAAATACTCACTTGGTGCCTGGTGGAGAAAATAAAAAGTAAGCAGACCCTGGGACATGTGCGATGCTGTGGATGGACTCATATCAGGGCGTGATGGGAACTGAGAGCTACTCGGGATTCGTTGACCAAGGAGTGGAGATACTACCAGGGGGCTGGGACTTGAGGGATGAATAAATAAAATCTTTATTCATTCTTCCAACAAGCTATGTTCCAGGCATGGCTTTATGCATTGTGACAAATACTACAGCCATTAGCCCTGCCCTCACGAAACTACATTCCGGTGACAGGAAACACAATGAAAACAAGACAGAGTCATAACACGGGGGGTGGGACAGAGAGGCTACTTTAGGCTGGGTACAGGAAAGTTTCCTGTGAGGCTGTGATGTAAAGCAATTCATGCTCCAATATACAACCCTACGTGAGCAGAGCCCAAATTATCTACAATGCAAGCATTAGCAAGAGAGCCTCTACGAAAGTGATTTCCAAGAGCCAAACATAACAAATGTGTTACACCCGTTACCTCATTTATCCTTTGCAATGCCATTTGCAGTAGGTGACATCCCATATTATGAGAAAGAAACTGGAGCTTCTTATTAAACAACTTGTCCAGGACCAAACTGCTAACATGTTCTTAGTTCCCTCTCTTACCAATGTTCCCAGTTCCACTAAAATATGCTCAGGGCGGTCTCTTGGAACTAACTGTGTTATAGCATGCCAAGCTGGGCATTTGAGGGCCTTCCAGTGGACCCTGATAGGTGGCATCTTGTCATTCTGCTCCCCAGAGATATGTAGCCCCTCTTTGCTGTGTTAGAACAGCAACGTGATGACTTCCACACTTCACAGACCAAAATAAAAGTATCATGGAGAAGGTTAGAAATGAAAGAAGGAAGTCACACGGAGTGTTGGCCTAGCAGCCTGTAACACTGACCCGAGAGCTAGGTGGTGACCATGAGCAGGAAATGCGACCTGATCTTACAGGCTGCTAGAGTATCCAGAAATGTGCAAAATACTGTGCAGTGTGACTTGTGAGTGTTAGAATTTGGAACAGGGTCAGCCTTTGATAAGTAGAGTTGAATGGAGTAGAAGTCAGGAGATACCAGAGATTCATCTGTGTGTGGGAAGGGAAAGATGGGACTTCCTGTAGCCATGGGAAGGCTGCATATCCTCACTGAGGAAGAAACAGCAATCCAGAGAATGAATGGGAAAGACCTGGACAGACATTTCCAGCTCTCAACTTCTGAGATTTTTAGAAAGCCTTTAGAGTTCAGAGAGAAAAAAATAATTCAAACTCCGTTGTTGTGTTAGAAAAATCAAATGTGGAGACAGGTATTAAAAAAAAAAAAAGCAGAAACCATCTCAATTTCATCACTCCAAAAACACCATTTCAGATGTCTCAGCACACATCTCTCCAGACTGCTTGCTATGCATGTGAGTGTGTGAGCAAATACATATGTACATATATAAATGTAAAAGATATTAAAAATAAAGTAACACTAAAAATGTAAAAAAATATAAAAATGTAAATTTGTATATATGTTAATACCTATGAAACTATAAACATCACTCATTAGACATGACGGTTTGCAATCTGTTTTTTTGAATGTATCGTAAGTAACTTTCCGTATCAGAGGAAGGCATCGTCCTTTCATGACTGCTTAGTATTTTGCTGATTGGATGTGTTATACTTTATACATAATCATACATTTCAGTCATTTGCAATTTGGAAAGGCAGTTTTTTCCAATTTGGTCCAGTGGACCCAATGTGATTTGAGACTATAAACATTTTTGCAATTCTATCTTTGAAAGTTTTCCCAACTCTCTCCTTAGCACAAGATCTTGGATGTTTTAACATTTTTACACACATTGCCACATTAGTACAACCAAAGGTTATAAATAAGCACATATACGGATCAAGGTCAGTGACGAGGTTGAAGCCAGAGTCCTGAGAACAGTATTGACTTGGGTTCCCCACTAGGTCATGGCTTGGAAAAATGCAAAATATGTAGTTGACGTCATAGGGCACAGTCATTCCATTTCTTTTAACTGATCTTTTGAAGCTTGGTTAAAATAAAAAAAGCTTGAACATGAACAAGTTTCCCCACAATGCTGGTCACAGGAATGAGACCGCTTGCTAATCTGTAGACCGTTCGTTCATGCACTGAGAAAGGGCTCACAGTCCAGGTACAGCGCCTCACAGGGTGACCGTCTTCAAGGAAATGCCTCACAGGAAAGAGTAAAACCATTCGGAGATAAGCAGATCCTTAGAAGACCTGCATTCTAACCTTTTCAAATCTTGACTGAAAACATCATGCTAAAGATTTAAAAGTGGGCTTCATAAGCCCTCATATTTCTCAAGTCTTAAGTAGAATGGAAGTTTCACAGGATAACCAAAAAAGTAGGCATTTCAACACACTGAGTATTATAAACCTCAGAAGTGACTGACTGACCATCTGGATCTCATCCTTGCCACGTCCAGAGCTGTCCTCTACTGTGTGTCATGTTTACACTGAGATCAGGCCACCACATTCTTACTGAGGACTTAATAGCAAATACTGGAAACACTTTTTTTCTAATACCAAAGACCAGTCATGAAAGGAGCAAGAACCATATATGTAACATGAACTTAAATTTGGTTTATAGTTTAAAGAAAAAATAAATTCTAATCATACACCTTTGATTGTCTTGAGTGATCTTTATAGCTTTATTGAGGCATCATTGATCTAAAATACAAAGCATATAACTTGATGAATTTTGACATTTGTTTACACCCATGAAACCATCAGCAGAGTCAAGATAATGAACTTATCCATTACCTCCAAAATTCCCTGTGCCCCTGTGTAATCTCTCCTCACCACACCTCCCACCACCGCCGATCATCTGCTTTCTGGAACTATAGATTGATAAGTATTTTCCAGAATTTAATATAAATCAAATCATAAAGCAGTAGTCTTTTTGTCTAACTTCATTCATTCAGAATAATTATTTTGAGATTCATCCATGTAGCTACATGCCTCAGAGTTAATTTATTTTATATTGCTGAAGAGTATTCCATTTTAGGGGTATATCACAATCTGTTTACTCACTCCTAGCTACTACAGCTAAAGTTGCAATGAATATTTGTGACCCAGTCTTCTGGACATAGGTCTTCATTTCTCCTACGTAAGTAACTAGGAGTGGAATGGTGGAGTCATACATTCATGGTAGGTTCATATTTTTAACCATATTTAAACCACCAAAATGTTGTCCAATGCACTATTTCACATTCCCACTGGCATTCGATCCATGCTGATTGCTTCAGGCCCTCACAAACACTTTGTAGGGTCAGTTTTTAAAATTTTAGTCATGTTAATAAGTGTGTAGTGGTAGTTCATGGCGGTTTTCCTTCACATTTGGTAAATGACTAACAATATTGAGTATTTTTTATATGCTTATTTCCATTCAGGTACCTTCTTTGATGACGTATTTGTTCAAATATTTTGCACATTTAAAATTTTTATTTTCTTATGATTTATTTTCTTACTGAGTCTTGATTCTTTACATATTTTGGATGCAAGATCTTCATGAGACACGTAGTTCACAAGTCCTTTCTCCCATTTTGTGACTTGTCTTCAACCCCTTAATAGCGTATTTCAAAGAGCAGAGGTTCTTAATTTTAATGAAACCCAATTTATCACTTTATTCTTATAGACCATGATTTTGGTGCTGTATCTAATAAAGCCTTGCCTAACTCAATTCACAGAAATTTTCTCCTATCTTCTAGAGTTTTATAGTTTTAGGTTTCACATTTAGTTTAGCCCAGTCAGATTTAACTTTTGTATCTAGGCTAAGGTTAGGGTTGAAGCTCATTTTATTATATATGGCTACCTCACTGTTCCAGTTCATTTGTTGAAAAAGATTATTATTCCTCCCAGTGAATTGCTTTGGTGCTTTTGGGGAAAAAAAAATCTTTGACCATATAAGTTTGGATCTATTTCTAAGCTCTCACCATTGATCTTTTTTTCTATACTTATGCAAATTCTATATTATATTGATCACTGTCACTTTATAAAAAGTCGAAGTCAGGTAGTATAAGTCCCCCAACTTTTTCAAGGTTATTTTGGCTACCCCAGGTCCTTTTCATTTCCATACATATTTTAGATTCAGCTTTTCAGCTACAGATGGAATTGAAATTGAGATCCCATGAATCTCTAGGTCAATTCGGGGAGAACTGAAATGGTAATATTGATCCTTCTGATCCATGAACATAGTTTAATCTCTCCATTTCTTTTAAAATAAATTCTTTTAAAATTTCTCTCAGAAATGTATTGTAACATGTCTTACACATCTTTTGTAAAATGTATCCCTAACATTTCATATATTTGAGTTTTAAATGATATTTCAATTTCACTTTCCACATGTTCAAAGCAGGTAAATAGAAACAAGATTTCTGCATATTAAACTTGAATCCTGCAACCTTGCTAAATTCAATTATTAGTCCAGTAGTTCCTGCAGTCTGAATGATTTTCTACATACCACCTGCAATTAAAGATGGTTATACTTCTTTCAATCTTTCCATTCCATTCTTTATCCTGCTTTTTTGCAATAGCTAGGACTTACAGAACAATGTAGAATAGAAGTGGTGAGTGCAGAACTTCTTGTCATTTCCTTACCTTGGGGTAAAAATATTCAGTCTTTTACCATGAACTATGATTTTAGCCCTTCTACTCCTAGTAGGGTTGAATATTTTATTAGGAATGCATATAGAAGTTTATCAAATGCTTTTTCTGCATCAATTGAGAGAATAGTATGAATTTTTGTTTTTTAGTATGTTAATCTATTTTTTTAAAGATTCCACATATTAGTGATCTCAGGCAGTATTTGTGATTTCCTTCTTTTTTATGGTTGAATAATATTCCATTATACCACATCTTTACATATTCATCTGTTGATGGGCACTTAAGTTGTTTCCATATCTTGGTTATCATGAATAATGCTGCAGTGAACACGGGAGTACAGATATCCCGTTGATATCCTGTCTTCATTCCCTTTGGCTACATAACAAGAAGTGGGATTGCTGGATCATATGGTACTTCTATTTTCAATTTTTTGAGGAACATCTTTACTGCTTTCCATTGCAGCTGCACCAATTTACATTTCCACTAAGACTGTACAAGTGTTCCCTTTTCTCCACATCATCACCAATATTTGTTATTTCTTGTATTTTTCCAATAGGTGTGAGGTAATATCTCATTGTAGTTTCGATTTTCATTTCCCTAATGACTAGTGATGTCGAACACATTTCCGTGACCTGTTGGCCACTTGTATGTCTTCTTTGGAAAAATGTCTATGCAGTTCTTCTGACCATTTTTAAATCAGACTGCTGCTTTACTATTGAGTTGTATGAGCTCTGTATGTATTTTACATATTAACCCCTTATCAGATATATGATTTGCAAATATTTTCACCCATTTAGTAGATTGCTTTTTCATTTTATTGACAGTTTCCTTTGCTATGTAGAAGATTTTGGTTTGATGTAGTCCCACTTGTTTATTTTGACTTTTGCTGCTTTTGCTTTGGTGCCAAATTTAAAAAATCATTGCCAATACTGATGTCAAGAAGTTTATCCCCTATGCTTTTCCTATGAGTTAATCCACCAATCTTCATTGATTTTCAAATGTTAAAACAACCTTGAACTTTATCCTGAGATAAATCCTACTCGATTGTTATGTATTATCTTCTATGTATAGTGGCTGATTTGACTTGCTAAAATTTTTATAAGAATCATTGCAACTATATCATGGGGAATATAATCTGTATCTTTACTTTTTAGAAAGCTTATTTCTAGTTTTAACATAAGAGAAATGCTGGTCCCATAAATAAATTAGGAGTACTCTCTCTTTAATATTCTGGAAGAGTTTGCTTACAATTGATGTTATTTCTTCCTTAAGTGTTTAGTAGAATGGATCAGTAAAGCCATTTTGTGCCTAGAATTTTCTTTGTGGGAATGTTTTAACTATAAATTCATTTTCTTTAATAGATATAAGGTTATTCATTCTATTCTTGAGTGAGGTTTGTTCGTTTGTGCTTGCAAGTAACTTGTATATCTGATTGATGTCAAATAAAACTTGATTTTATTTATCCTTGCAAAGAAATAGCTTTGCTCATTTCTATTTCAATGATTTCTTTTCTATTTGTTATTTCCCTTTTTATACCGATTTTCTATATACATGATCTGTCAATTGCTTAGAAAAGGGTGTTGAGATTTCTGACTTTATCCTGCATTTATCTATTTCTTCTTGCAGTTCTGTTGGTTTTTCTTCATGTATTTTGACACAACCATTTAGATGCATAAATATTTAAGATTTTTATATCCTCTTGATTGACCCCCTTATCATTTTGAAAAACTCCCCTTTTTTATCCCTACTTATCATCTTTGCTCTGAAATCTGCTTTATCTGATACTGCCAGCTTTTTATTAATAATGATAAGATACATTTTTCTCATCAAGTAACTTTTAACCTATTCGTGTCTTTTTACTTACTTCAGATCTCTTGTCAGAATCAAACCCAGAGTCTTGCTTTTTATCCAATCTGACAATCTCTTCCCTTTACTAGAGAAGTTTAGACCATTCATATTTAATGTCATCATTGATACAATTGGGTTTAAATCTATCATCATGATATTTATTTTCTATTTGTCCCATCTATTCTTTGTTTTCCCTTTCCCCTTTTCCTGTTTACTTTTGGATTGAATATCTTATATTTATAAATCATTGCTTTTGTGGGATTGCTAGCTATAATTTATTGCTTTTTAGTGGTTTATTTAGTACTTATAGAATAAATGTTTGACATCAGCCTATATTTGAGTAACAATATACCACCTCACCTACAATATAAGAACCTTATAACCTTTTTGTTTCTCCCACACTCCAATCAAGCCTTTATGCTAGTATTGTCATGCATTTTATTTCTATATATTTTTTAATTCTACAATAGATTGTTATTTTTGCTTTAAGCAAGCAATTATTTTTTAAATGATTTTAAATATAAGAAAAATATTTTTCCTTTACCCACATATTTACTATTACTGGTACTCTTCATACATTTGTGCGTGCCAGGGTTTCTCAACCTTGGCACTATTGAAATTTTGTGCCAGATAATTCTTTGTTGAGGGGAATGCCTTGTGTAACTTGTAACGACCAAAACTATCTCTAGACATTGCCGAATGCCCCCCTGCAGGGGAAAAATCACTCCTGGTTGAGAACCCCTGATGTAGATCCAGATTTCCATCTGCTGCTACCTACCTAACATACTTCCTATAATATTTCTTGTAGTGCATATCTACTGATATAAAGTATTTCAGCTTTTGTGTATTTGAAATGTCTTCTTTTCACTTTAAGTTTTTGAAAGTTTTTCTTCAGATACAGATTTATAGGTTGACAATTTTTTTCTTTCAATACTCTAAAGATTTTGCTCCACTATTGCCTGACTTGCATTGTTTCTGATCAGAAGTTTACTGTAATTCTTATACTTGTTCTTCTGTAGTTATCTTTTTCCATTTGACTACATTTAAGACTTTCTCTTTATCATTGGTTTTAGGCAATTTGATTAGGATGTTCCTCTGTATCATTTTTTATTTCTTTAGTTTGGGGGTTCATTGAATTTCTTGGACATGCAGATTTATAGTTTTTATCAAACTTAGAAAATTTTGTCTGTTATTTCTTTAAATATATTTTCTATTCCCTTTGCAGGGAATCCAATTACAGGCATATCAGGCTACTTACAGTTGTCCCAAAGAGTTCACTGGTTCTATTTTTCTTTTCCAGAATTTTTTTTCTGATTTTCATTTTGGGTAGTTTCTATTATTTCATCTTCAAGTTCACTAATTTATTTCTTCTGCAATGTGAAATTTGCTGCTAATCCACTCCATATTATCTTAGAAAATGTATTTTTTTTACCTCTAGAAATTTAATTTGGGTGTCTCTTTTATATCTATTTATACTAAACAAGTTTCTGTTTATACTTGACAAGCTCTATCTTTCTCCTAGATTGTTGTTAAACATCTGAGATAACTTTAATAACTATATTAATGTCCTTGTCTACACAGGTGGAACCTAATAGTCTCCCTGAGTGGATGAGTTAGAGCTAGGAGTCCAAGAAGACCATAAAGTTTACAAGGGGAAATACAGAAGAGAGAAATACACTGAGGAAGAGTGACAGAGATTTACAGAGAGCAAATCGAAAATTTAGCTGGTAAATCAAAATTTACCAGGTGTGAGTAGAGGCAGGAAATACAATCTACAATGAGAAGAAATATTAATCAGTAGAAACAGACCCAGAAATGGACAAACATATTTTATAGGCTATTAAGATAATCAAGGTCTTTCTGGGTTATATTATGCCAGAGATAGAGAACTGACACGTCTTTGAGGTAATTCATGAACTGTGTGTTGCTATTCCTATTAAAGAAGGCACGCTGGTGCTGAGTACTTGCTGTCAGGAATTTTAGATGATAGCTAGATAGCTAAGTGGATTGCTTTTGTTTGATCTACAGAAAATCTTTTCCTAAATCTAGATGCCAGATCTGTGATTATTTTATCCACAAAAGGATCTGTATTTGAAACTACAACTGTAACTACAATAAACTCTGACTAAGGTTACAGTAACTCACAACCATTCTCCAAGGGACATCTGGTGTTTGCACTGGCCAGACAGGCAAGTTAAACGGGAATGTGGTAGGAATCAACATACTGCATATTTCATTTTGATGGCACACTTAGTAATTTCTTCCAGAGATACGAAATTGCTTTTAGCTTGCTGTCTTGGCAGATGAGGCCAGTTATAGGAGATTATGCTTGATCTTTCCTGCTACAAATAATCCTTATTGTATGAATCAGAGAATCAGTGAAAAGATTTTGCCAATTTGTAATTGCATAGGGATATTCTGGAACTGGGGAAATAACCATAGGCTGGTCCTGTGGGCCCTCTGGACTCAATTGAAGAAACTCAGGCCAAGATTTCTTCTATCACCTGACTCCCACAAGTGCTGCCTCTGAACTGGTGAATGAAGAGAACATTTGGGGTCTTCAGGAATGTGTGTCAGTTCAGAGCCAGTATCAAATAACCCTCAAAAATATTGGGTAGTTTTCCTTTCCCCATTGTACAATTCCCCTGGTAAATGGGGGCAGTTCTTCGGGAAAAAGCTCGAAGAGTGGTCACATTCCTTCCTTAAAGGAATCCAGAAACCAGGCATCCCTCTGAATTAAAGGACTCTGGGCCTGGGAACTGGACTAAGTCTGTAAATTAGGTAAGACATCCAAGAATCCTGACTATGTAACTCGAATCAGGGTTTTGCCGTCAGAGCTACAAGTTCTCTGTTTACATTTATATCAAACAGCCCTTCAGGCTGCCCACCTACACCATGCTTTGGAATCAAGTGACTTAGTTAAACATTGCCACAGACCCCTGTAGAGCAAATCCCTCATACTGTTACATCCCTCCGGTTTATAATAATTGTGCCCTCTTTGTCCTCTGTTTGAGTGCTAACATCCGACCTCTACTGTTCCTGGATCTCAACATTTCTACTGAAAGCAGGGCACCCAATACTACTGCGGGACTTCCCTTTGCCATGTCCAGCCTACAGAAAGCTATACTTTTCAAAGACGCCGGTGCTCTCCTCACAATGTATTTTTCAGTGCATCATGAAGGTGCTGTCCTTTAGACATCTGGAGGGGGGTAAGGAATGACTCTGCAGTTTGCATAAGTAGATCTATTATAACATTTCCATTTTCCTGAGTCAAAGTGCCAGGGAAGTTTTGGCATTTTGATCTCTCTTGAATGTAGGCCATTATTAAATCTACGCTTCAGTTAATCAGTGTAACAGAATATTTATGCCACTCCCAGGTGCATAAACTAATACTTTAAATACAAATCCTGAGTGAATGTGCCAAGCTTCTTTTATTCATCCTTCTTAGTTTAACATCTTTATATCTATCTCCATATATGTTCTTTGTATACATGTCTCCCACTGGGTGAACAAAATCAGAAGCCTGCAGGCAAGGAAGCTCACAGCAGAGGTCACAGCAGAATGGGGAAGATTAGAAAGAGGATTTGGAGATACAGAGAATATCCAGCACAGGGATATACCAGTTTTGAACTCAGTAAGTTTGAAACACCTAATAGACATCCAAGGGGCAAGTGTTAAGTAGTTGGATAAATGGGGGAAGTTGGAGCTAGGAATGCAAATTAAAATATAACTTGATAACAATTAATGTTTACAATACTTAGTCTTTCCATTCAAAACCATTGCATCTCCCTTTAGCCTGTGAAGTATCTTTTCATGTCTCTTGGTAAGATTTCTTCATATAGGCTTGGCACATTTCTTGTTAAGAATTTAAAGCAACTCAACAAATATTTATTGAGTAGGTACTATGAGGCAGGCAAATGTGCTAGAGAGAAAAAGCAGACGTGATTCTGACCTTGGGGGACTCCCCGCTGAGGGTGAATAGGAGATGAGGAAGTGGATAATTAGAATTCAGTATGCTGATAAATAAACAAGTGGGACTACATAAAATGAAAAGGCCTTCTACACAGCAAAGGACACCATCAACAAAACAAAAGGCATCCTACAGTGTAGGAGAACATATTCACCAGTGATTTATCCAATAAGGGGTTAACATCCAAAATATATAAAGAAATCATACAACTCAACACCAAAACAAGCAAATAACCTGATTAAAAATGGGCAGAGGACCTAAATAGACATTTTTCCCAAGAAAACGTACAGATGGCTAACAGGCACATGAAAAGAAGCTACACATCACACTAATCATCAGGGAAATGCAAATCAAAACCACAGAGATATCACCTCACACCAGTCAGAACAGCCACTAACCAAAAGACAAGAAATAAATGCTGGCGAGGATGCGAAGAAATGGGAACCCTCCTACACTGTTGGTGGGAATGTAAATTGGTGCAGCCACTGTGGAAAGCAGTATGGAGGTCCCTCAAAAATTAAAAATAGAAATACCATATGACCCAGAAATTCCACTTCTAGGAATTTACCTGAAGAAAACAAAATCTCTGATTCAAGAAGATATATGCATCCCTATGTTTATTGACACATTATTTACGATAGTCAAGATATGGAAGCAACCTAAGTGTCCATCGATAGATGAATGGATAAAGAAGATGTGGTATATACACACAATGTATTATTATTTAGTAATAAAAAAGAATGAAATGCCATTATTTGCAACAACAAATGCTAATGGAATAAGTCAGGTGGAGAAAGACAAATACCATATGATTTCATTTATACATGGATTCTGAAAACAAAACAAAGCAAATTGAACAAAACCGCAGTAGACTCATAGACATGGAGAAGTGACTGGTGTTCACCATGGCAGAGCTGTTGGGGTGGGTGGGTAAAACAGGTGAAGGGGATAAAGAGGCACAAAATTTCAATCATAATATAAATTAGTCACAAGGATGAAAGGACAGCATAGAGAATATAGTCAGTAGTTGTGTAATATCTTTCTATGTTGACAAATAGTAATTATACTAGTTGGGGTAAGGATTTAATAATGTATATGATTGTTGAGTCTCCATGTTGTAAACTTGAAAGCAATGTAACATTGTATACCAGCTATGCTTCAATAAAAGGATCAAAATAAATTGACGGTGATAAAAAGTCAGAATAGTGCTTACCCCTGGTGCAGGTACAGGCTAGGAAGGGACAAAGGAAAACTTTATGGGTTACTGGAAGTTCCAATGTATTGATCTGGGTGGTGGTAAATATGTAAGGAACCATAAAACTATACTATTAAAATTAGTGTACTTCAAAAAATAAGATCCAGTATGGGAAATGGTATGCTTGAAGTTTCTCCTCCCTTCCCCCCAGTGAGATGGCGAAAGAACCCATCCCAGTGCCCTTCACCTGAAGCAGTGTGTGCCCTGATCATCAATTCAATGGCCTGGCACCACCAAGTTTTGAACAAAGCCTTGGATGGCAAAGATGGCATGTGGCTGGTTATTTGTGGTGTGTGGACAGTGAGGATATTGTGATACGGATTATCATAGCTTTATGAGACTTGAGACCTGTTCAGACATAAATATGCCAAGTAAACCCTACCTACCCACCCCTCCTCTTCTTTGTCTGTGAGAATCAGCCTGGGGTCAACCCTTGCCCCCATCCCACCCTCCTAAAGGCACAGACAGAAGAGGGGGGATACTAATGTTTATACTATATTCATTTTAGGCCTGCTTATTAAAGCATTTAAAACTCTTTTCTGTGTATTGTAAAAAGGAAAACCTTAAAGGGGAATTACTAGAGAATGAAAACAGCCTTTACTGAAAAATAGGGTACTTCATTCAAGACAGGTGAGGTTGGTGGCAAAAATAACATACTTCAAGGGGAGCACTTTGTGTTTAACTGTTTTGTTTTTGTGTTTGGTTATTTCAGAGCAGTCAGGAAGCATCTGGAATCCAGAAAGTTAACCACTGAGTTTACTAAAGGCTTAAATAATAAACTGTAGCTTGCTTTCAATAGAAAGGCATCAACTCCAATAAAGATCCAAAAAGTTCAAAACAGATATTTTCAAAGTTGCAAAAGAAGAGATGAGATTGTGTGAAGATGAACAAACCAAAGGAAAAATTTAGAGTTAGCTGATATTTACATCCTTATCATTTCCCAACTAGTGTAAACAGTGCTTTTCCAACAGATGGAAAAATTTGCATTAAAAAATCCTTAGAACTCAATGATGACATCATCGATCCACCCTCCTTCCCCACCTTCTTCTCTCCCCTCCCTTCATCCCTTCCTGTCTTTCCTTTTTTCACCCTCAAAATTTCACTTAAAAAAAGTTTTTACCTTAAATCTTTCATTATTAATTTTAATAACTTTAAGGGAGTGCTTGTTATATTTTGAATACTGTATTTTAATTAATTTAATCTATTGATAATCCTCATTTGAAAACATGTATTTTATTTGTTTTCATTAATTATACTTTTACTTGATATTTTTATAATACATTTATGATTTTTAATATTTTGATGTTTTTAAATGTATTACCTATCTAGTTTCACTGATCTTCGCTTTTAATAAATAATAAAATATTTCCATTGTCAATTTTGTTCCAGTATTGCCAACATCAAAGAGTGGACATTTGGGCTCATAGATTGTAAACATTTCAACTTTACTAAATTTTGCCAAATTGTCCTTCAAGACATTAGTACCTAATTACTCTGCCATTAGAATATAAAAATTTCCAGAGCTCCACATTCACAGCCAGTATTTTCCATTTATAAACTCTTACATCTTTGCCAATGAAATGGTCTCTACTGTGGCTTATTGTATTTCCCTGAGTAGCGAAGTGAAACATCTTTTCTCATGTTTACTGGCCACTTCATTTGTCTTTTGCTTATTGAACATTTGTGTTATTATATATTAGTGATACAATTATCTTCTCCCAATCTGTGGGCCTTTTCACTTTGTTAATGGTGTACTTTGATAAATAGAAGTTTTAATTTTAATATAGTGAGTTGAATACTCTTTCCTTATGGCTTGTAGTTTTTGTGATTTAAGAACTCCTTTCTTACTCAAGGTCATTAAGTTATTTGCTTACATTTATTTCTCCTAAACTTAATGTTTTGCATTTTCATAATTGGGTCTTCAATTGGAGTGTGAAGTAGGGATCTGATTTTGTTTCAACATGCAAACATTATCATTACCATTTAATAAACAGTCCATCACCTCCTCACCGATCTGCTATGCCAGCTCTGTCATATATCAAGTTTTCATACATATATGGGTCTGTTTCTGAGCTATTTTATTCCATGAACCAGAACCAGTTCCTCACTACCTTAATTACAGCTTTATAAGAAGACTTGAAACCTGTTAAGACAGGAACACCCCCTCCACCACCACAACAAACACACACACCCCAATCTTATTTCTTGTCTTCGAAACTGACCAGATTTTTGTGCAGTGACATGACCTGACTCATATTTGTTAGAGTCAGGGGCCACCCTGGCTGTTGTGTAAAAAATAATACTTAATGACAACAGAGAGGAAAAAATTATAGAACTATGTTCTTGAATAGATGGAAGCAGGTGGCATCCAGTTGAAATAGGAGGGATTAGCTGTAGAGTGCAACGTGGAAAAGTCATCTGGGGTAATAAAGGCAGAGCATGAGTGCAGATGCTAATAGGTGTGGAGGTAGGAATCCGGAAATTCTCTTCTGATTGCTTCAATCTTTGTGAAGTCATCAGTTAAGAGGTGTTGAGGGTTTAAGAAGCAAGAACACAGTGTAGAATTGTTGAGAACAGGGAAGTAAACTAATATAATATCGTGTGTCAACTATACTTCAATAAAATTAAAAAAATAAAATAGGGAAGTAAATGATTGCCTAGAGACTTTACGAGCCCACATTAGATTTGTCAACATGGCTGTGTGTTTTTTCTCCCCAGCCACGTACAGCTATAGGACGTTGGGCTTAATCAGGGTTCTGCTTTCGCTAGCTGAGTAAATAAAGTGAAAGATGGTAAAGGAGATGAAGGTGTACACAATAGGTGACCCTAATAAGGGTGGACGAGCAATCTAAGCTGGGCAAAGGCGGGAGTGAACACAAGTGGTAGGATCAATGGAATGCAGGGAATATGGGGTAGAGGGATTATTGGGGTCAGCATGGTAGAGGAAGGGATCTGGAAAGATGGGAAGTAGGAGAGAGCGGGAAATGCATGAAATCCACATTATGAAAGAGCTGTCATTACTGGCAGTTACGAGGTCAAAGTTCTGAGTGGGGCTAGCTGCATGGAGTACAACCCGTGAGCCTGCACAGGGCCCTACCTCAGAGGGCCCTGCACTTGGTTTAACACTCTGCTGTCACTGTCTCAAAATTCCTAGTGATTTTTTTATTATCTATTTTTTTTATTTTGTTATCATTAATGTACAATCACTTGGACATTATGTTTACTAGACCCCCTATTATCAAGTCCCCCCCACAGACCCCACTACAGTCACTGTCCATCAGCGTAAGATGCTATGGAATCATTACTTGTCTTCTCTGTAAATACTGCCTTTCCCGTGTCCGCCCCCCCACTACATTATGTGTGCTACTCGTAATGCCTCTTTTTCCCCCTTATCCCTCCCTTCCCACACATCCTCCCCAGTCCCTTTCCCTTTGGTAACTGTTAGTCCATTCTTGGGTTCTGTGAGTCTGCTACTGTTTTGTTCCTTCAGTTTTTTCTTTGTTCTTATATTCCACATATGAGTGAAATCATTTGATAGTTGTCTTTCTCCGCCTGGCTTGTTTCACTGAGAATAATACCCTCTAGCTCCATCCAGGTTGTTGCAAATGGCAGGATTTGTTTTCTTCTTCTTCTTTTTTTTAATATAATTTATTTTGGTATCATTAATCTATAATTACATGTGCAATATTATGGTTATTAAACTACCCCTTCATCAGGTCCCCCCCACCAACCCCATTACAGTCACTGTCCATCAGCATAGTGAGATGCTATAGAATCACTACTTGTCTTCTCTGAGTTGTACTGCCCTCCCCGTGCCCCCCCAACATTACGTCTGCAAATCGTAATGCCCCTTTTTCCCTCTAATCCCTCCCTTCCCACCCATCCTCCCCAGTCCCTTTCCCTTTGGTAACTATTAGTCTGTTCTTGGGTTCTGGGAGTCTGCTGCTGTTTTGTTCCTTCAGTTTTTTTCCTTGTTCTTATACTCCACGTATGAGTGAAATCATTTGATACTTGTCTTTTTCGGCTTGGCTTATTTCACTGAGCATAATACCCTCTAGCTCCATCCATGTTGTTGCAAATGGTAGGATTTGTTTTCTTCTTATGGCTGAATAATATTCCATTGTGTATATGTACCACCTCTTCTTTATCCATTCATCTACTGATGGACACTTAGGTTGCTTCCATTTCTTGGCTATTGTAAATAGTGCTGCAATAAACATAGGGGTGCATCTGCCTTTTTCAAATTGGGCTGCTGCATTCTTAGGGTAAATTCCTAGGAGTGGAATTCCTGGGTCAAATGGTATTTCTATTTTGAGTTTTTTGAGGAACCTCCATACTGCTTTCCACAATGGCTGAACTAATTTGCATTCCCACCAGCAGTGTAGGAGGGTTCCCTTTTCTCCACATCCTCGCCAACATTTGTTGTTGTTTGTGTTTTGGATGTTGGCCATCCTCACTGGTGTGAGGTGATATCTCATTGTGGTTTTAATTTGCATTTCCCTGATGATTAGCGATGTGGAGCATCTTTTCATGTGCCTGTTGGCCATCTGAATTTCTTCTTTGGGGAAGTGTCTGTTCAGCTTCCTCTGCCCATTTTTTAATTGAATTATTTGCTTTTTGTTTGTTGAGGTATGTGAGCTCTTTATATAATTTGGATGTCAACCCCTTATCAGATATATCATTTATGAATATATTCTCCCATACTGTAGGATGTCTTTTTGTTCTACTGATGGTGTCCTTTGCTGTACAGAAGCTTTTAAATTTCCTAATGATTTTTTAACAAGAAGCCTTACATTTTCATTTTGCGTTGAGTCCCACAAATTACGTAGCCAGTCCAGGTGATCAATGCGGGAGTGAGTGGCAGATGTGGGTGAAGGACAAGATCATTGAAGAAGAAGAGCTCAAGGAACTAAGAACTAGGAGAGTTAAGGCATAATCTACACGTGAATTGAAATGGCCTAAGATTAGGCAGGAGCTGCAGTGAAGAGAGTGCCAGTGAGCTGGGAGCTGGACCCAGGAGCCAGGAGAGGTCGGCAACAGTGAGGGGCAGGTGGTAAAATGATCTACTGATCTACTGACATGAACCTCAAAGCTGAGGATTTGGAGGAAGAAGGGGAAAAGCACTGGAGAGCCGTGAGAACAAGAACACTGGCCTCCCTCCCGGCCCCACAGTGAGAGGGCTTTTCCATGGGCACAGGGGAGCAGTGTCCTCGGGGCACAGCCAGGTCTCTGCAGAACAGGATGGTGACAAGGATGCTTAGACAAGAGGCTGAAGATAGAGGGCCCTTTGCTGATGATGGACCTTGAGTTCCAGAGAACACAGTGGGAGGATTTCAGGAGCTGGGGAGAAGGGGACACAGCAGAGGCCATGCAGAGCTTTGTAGGATTAGAAAACAGAACATAAGATGGCCTGTAAGCCAAGGCTCTTGTAAAGACAAACGGACAAAGGGCGTGATGAGTTCAGCCCAGCGGACCCCTGGGGGTGCGGTGGAGGGGGGGGGGTGGCTGAGGTTATGGGGGAGAGGGAGAGGCAGGACAGCATGTGCTGGGGGTGAAGAGGGGCCCCTTTGTCACCACTCGTGACGGAAGCAGAAGGCCAAGGGTCTTTTTATGTCACTGTAGTGTAAATTCATGCTGAAAAATCATGCTTCTATTACGAGTTTTATAAATAGCATTTATAAAATATTAACGGGAGCATAAAAACCATTTTTATGTTTACCAGTAATACCACAGTCATATAAAGCAGGTCCTAATCTCACTGCTCTGTAATCTCATAGTTTTTCTGAGTAAACCTTCTAAAACAAATGCATAAAGTATCACAAGTTCAGTAAATCAAGTTCTTTTAATACATTGTTATAGTGGGGCTTGTTATTTCATTAAAAATAGTTGGCAAAGAATTACACCATATCTGAGCAATATCTGCCTTTATAACTCCAAGTATATGGCTTCTGGACTAATTAACAGAACCTCCACAATCAGTGGTAAAGTCTCCTGTACCTTAAAATTATAAATAGCTATCTGACTTCCCAATTCGATCATCAGTCATTCGAGTCTTTGTCCCAGGGGCGAGTAGGAGGAGATCAGTCAGATGCTTTGAACCTCAGGTCCGTGTCTTTGATTCTCATTTTTTTACCTTTTAATATTTCTGTTGAATCAGAACCTGTTTAATGGTCAATAGATACATTTATTATAAGCACTTTTCTCCTGGAAAGCTATTATTAAATTGATACTGTATTTTACAATTGATGACATCTTAGAATTGAAGAAATATGGTGATGTATGCTATTTTTTGCTTTGGAAATTGCTGAATCGGGTCTGTTATCTAAATTCTGGTTAGATTTCTTAGCCAATGGCTCTGGTTCCAATGAGGAACAGGAACACAACATAACATTTGCCTGGGCAAAATTCCCAGCATTCTCTCTTCTGGTTACACTATCTCTAATGAGGCCAGTGACATACCATTTAAGGAACAGTACAGGAATGTTCATTGGCATTCTGTATGTTGTATCAATTTAGAGCTAAATGGAAAAGACTAGAAAGAAGTAGAAAAACCGTGGAAACTAAATTCTCTCTCCTTATCCTCTTTGCTAAGCTCAGACTTCTACCATCAGAGTATTTCAAAACCTCTGCTTTCAAATTCTACCATTTTAAAACCTCTGTCTCAAATTCCTACAGATGAGAAGGCCTGAAAATGATCAGTTTCTTTTTTGGACACAAGCTTAACAAAGGCAAGGCCCCAAAATATATATAATAGTGGATGTCACCTGGACTTGTATGTAAGAACATTATGATTCACCCAGTCATCTTCCCACAGGTTTAAAAATTTCGTCTACACCTACCGAATCTTCAGAGAGAAACATGGGTATTACAATATACAGGTAAGAACATACAGGAACTCCTGTAATAAACACAGTCTGGGGAGAAAAACCGGAGACACAGCCATGTGGGGGCATTCTGAAAGGGAAGCACCATGCAGAGTCAGAGGCAGACCAATATTTAACCTTGTATCTCTCGGAAAGAAACAGAAAGGCACTGGAATTGGGTCCCATTTTTTAATAACCAAGTCTGTCATTAAAAAGTGTAGTGTATACCCTGTTCCTTCCATGGTCAAATGAAACAACCTGGCCTCCATGTAGGACCTCTGTCAAATGGGAAGACCAAGCAATGACCAGGATAGGGTGGAAAGGGAAGGTGGGGAGAGGTCTGAACATTTAGGAAGTCCAGTTGTGTGAAAATATAAAGGGAAGCATGAGTCCAGTCCACTGACAATCTTAGGGATTTCTTTAATTTTTCTGGTGTGCTGGAAAACCTTTTGCACATTTGGAATTTGCTTCTCTGCCTTAGGAAGTAAAGTGTAAAAAACATAATTGAATCTTTAATTACTAACAGAATCCTGGAATAGTCTTTCTGAGACACATGCAAGCTTAAGCAGATTTTTACGGCAAGATTTCTCAGAATCTTCAATACGCTAATGGTCATTGTGAATATCTGGAAGAGATTAGAATACACAGTGATCCTCAAATACATATATTTATTTATGCTTTAAAGGATATTATTGAGGTAATTGAGAAAATACGAATAAGGCCTGTCGATTAGTAAATGTACTGCATCAAGATGAATTTCCTCATTTTAATCATTGTAGCATGGCTATGTAATGTCCTTGCTTTTGGGGAAATACTGAAGTATTTAGGGTTAAAGGGGTACCATGTCAACAACTTACTCTCAACATTTTTTTTAATGGCATATATATATATACACACACACACACACATAAATATTTAGAAATAGAATGAAAAGCAAATACAATAAACTTAACATTTCAGGTGTAGGTGAAGGATATACATGGAAATTTTTAAAACATTTTTGCAACTCTTTAAGTCTGAAATGATCTCAAAATATAATATTTTCTAAAGAGCAGCTTGTTTTAAAACTTTTTTCTTTGTTGTGCATCCTTTGCGAAATTCTAGGCAAATTCCTTATTACCCTATTTTGTCTCTTGTCTGGATGAAACAGAGAAACATCCAAGTCAGTTGTAGCTCATACAGAGGCGGCATTTCACTGAGAAGCAGCTCTGCACTCAGAGGCCATTGGGAATGCCGCCCTGGGTTGAAGTGATGGCCGTATCTGTGACCTCCTTGCGGCCGACTTCAGTGTCAGCCTGCATCTCCACTGCGGAGGGGAACCATACTGCATGAGAGCACCTTCCAGTCACCACCCTTGTCTGTGGTCCCACGTGGAGCTGTATGAGAACCACGGTGATCAAGAAAACCGACGGTGCAAGAGCAGAGGGAGCAAACTGTTTTAAAATCATTGCTTTCAGTTTATATTAGAAAACTGCACTTGGTGTAGAGCTGGTAAACAGAAAACTATTTACGATTTACCCAAGCCATGCTGACATTCCTAGTTTCAATATAAATCCGAGCTTTGGTCTCGTTTTCCTCTCATGGAGATTCTGAATTCACCAAAATGTAAATTACATATTTTGGGTGTCCCACCAGCAGTCCACCTGTTAGTCCCCTACGAGAGCCAGCCTTCCAGTGAGGGGTGCCCTCCACAGTGTAGCTCCAAGAACTGCCCCAGACAGCCTTGCCAAGGATGGGGGCTCACTCAGTACTGCCGACTGACGGGCAGCCCCCTTGACTGTTAGTCCTCTCGGCTCAGAGTAGCTCTGGTCAGAGGACAGTCTGACAAACAAGGGTTCGTGTGTGCTGCAGTCGAGTGAGCTCCTAAGCATGAACTGCAGGCCACTTGTTTTGCTTCTCAGCTCAGAGGCAGTCCCAAAAGCCACTATTTTGAGAAGTGTCACATTTCACACACAATTGCAAGACGATGTGTGATCTTCTTCTCGTATTTTTGCAGACTGCGGAAGGTGCTCAAAAACTGCTCTTTCCAAACCTAAAGGAACTGATCGCCAGATTTGAAAAACCAGATCAAGGGCTGGTGGTCCCCCTTCTAAAGCCAATAAGGAAAACCAGCCCCTACCTGAGATGGAGAAGATCGAAGATTCAGTTGGGTGGTATCGATGGTAAATACCCTCCCACAGGGGTCGGAAAGGAAACTTAAGCCCCATTTCCACCACTGGCTCACTTTGTAGATACAGATAAACACCCTTGTCTATTATGTTGCGTTTATCTAAAAGGCTTTATGTACTAAGAGCAATTTCCGTCTTGTTGGGAGGCAGTGTCTTTGAGCCTCTGAAGGTAGCTAACACTTAGAGCTCTCTGCGTCTATACACTGTGAAGGGCTGACTTCCAGCACATTCTGTGACCTTGTGCAAAGCACACAGGTCTGGGAACAGATGGACAAAGAGGAAGAATTTTCAAATGAGAAAATTGCTTCAGTCCCCTGCCCAAGGCTTATCCTGTTTTATTTTCCTCAATGTTTGCTAAGCATTCATTTATGTAGTGCTAGGGGACAAATTATTCCAGATAGATGCCCTAAGGGTATTGAGCCATGGTGGGAAATGAGATGCCCAATAAATCTGAGTGCAGAGAATCCATGCTGAGGCCTCTCAAATCGTACCATGAGCCGTTGCTCTTACCCGCCTCCCTTGAAATCTCTCTGAATGTAATCTGGTGTCTGTCAGTGACCACGTAATTTGACTTTAACTCAGACTTGAAGAGATATTTATAGTTTAACCCTGTTTCCTTGCAGTGGGATGTATGGTTATGTTCCCAGTTAAAGGGATTTCGGGTACCAGTGGACAGGTGGTAGTGATGGGAGACGTGCGAGCCAGGGGGAGGCGCAGAGGACAGAGTCCCTGGGAACCTGCAGTCACCCCCATCCTACTCTGCTCGCAGCCAAGTCCCCCGAAGGCGGCTGCAGCGAGCGCCTCGCCTCTCCAGCAAAACTAAGCATAGGTCTTAATGGCTGAGGTAGAAACCCTCCTCTCCACGGTTCCCCTGTCCCTCTGTTCCAGGCAGAGGGGTCACACACAGTCACTCCCTCTACTTTCAGCTGCAGATGGAGTCCCAGGGCCATTTTCCTAAACTCACCAGGAAAAAAAAAAAAAGTATAAAAGGGGCAGAGCTAGAAAGCTATGCTGCCGGCCTTAAGTGAACCCAGATGAGCTGCTGAGGGTGGCGGGGGTCATGGCAGTATTTGTCTCAGCAATGACAGCGGACAGGAGAACCCCGAGGAGGTCTTTCCCCAGAGTGGGGCAAGGGCCCCCTCCCGCCAACGGCCCTGGCTCGGCCAAGCCCAGCAGAGTGGGCTCTGAAATTGTCCGCTGCCAGAGGGGACACGTCCTCTCCTCAGCCATCTTCTTCCTCCTGCCCCTGGCCTCCTGAGCGCCGTGGATCTGCTGCTGGTGAGCAGAGGCCTCTGCGCTGGAAATCCTGAGGTCTGCCTTAGAAGGAGACCCCTGTGTTGCTAGGAGGGCTCGCTGCGGTGGCCCAGCCCTGGAAGAAGTCATTCTGATGTGGCACCGAGATCGCCCTGTGCCGGGGGAGGGTCTTCCTTCTCCTGAGGGGGGTGGGCCGCTGGCACGCCTGGGTGTTGAGCCTCAGGGCTGCTCTGCTTCGTCCCCAGAGAACAGTAAGGATGACTACGTGGATGTCTTGCCTTGAAGATAAGGAGACAGGACCGAGCGGTTAGAGAAGAGATGGATGACAGCTCTCCCTGGCCGCCCTGCCTCTCCTGCAGGTGGAGGTCTGGGAGGCTGAACTCTAGGGGACAGTTCACACTCTGCTGGTCTGGGAAACCGAAGATGCTCTGTCCACCAGCCTCAGAGGTGGACACTCCCAGTGTCCCCACTTCCCAGGCATACACCACGGGCAGCTTCAAAGTGCCTCTCCCCTCTCTCTTCTTTCTTGGAAGAGAACAGCCTGAGCCTGTTCTCCCTGACGTGTTAAAGGCACCACCACTAACTACGCCATGGTTGGCACCCGCCACTGGCCAGGCGCCCAGAGGGGCAGCCTCATGCAGAAGAGAGCGCGCTAGGCACACGTTAGGAGCCTCAGTCCCAATCCCGCGGCCGTAGGACTCTGGACACACGTCCTCCCCTGTCAGGTCTGTGTGTCTCCATCTATAAAACAAGCGGCTGGCAGGGTGGTGCACACTGCCCCCTGCCTCTCTGCTGAGCCTGGTGTGTGCGGTGGCACTGGGGGGTCCTGGAGCGACGGACATGCGCACAGGGATGACCAGCAAGGCGTCAGGGGCCCAGCCCCCCAAACAGCCAGTGGAGCCTCTGCGCCCGCCCGAACTGGTCGTGGCTATTGGGGGGCGCCCTACCCCACCCATGTACCCTTCTCCCTCCAGCCTGGGCTACTCGCCTCCTTGCTCTACTCTTTCTCTAATCTTGATCTTCTTGCCAAACATTTCCTTGGACACACTTTGATTTTGCCTAATTTCATTTCTGCCCCCAGACACTTGGCAGCATGGATGCAGTTCTGCACCATGATATATGTGGGGACTTTTAAGATATGCTCCTATGTGGGGCTCCTGTTCCCAGCTAGGTTTTAAATGCCTCCAAAGCAGGGCTGGGTCTCGCTCGTCTTCCACATACAAGGAGTGTAGAAATTCTACACACATTCGCTTGTCCGTCCTCAGACCACGGTGATTCATTACACCTCACTGGCCTTATCTTCAACATTGTTCAAAGAACTCCAGATTTCAAGACAACGTGAACAGACATTGTCGTTGAGCCCCAAAGAGTGAGCGGCTCTGTGTCTTAGGTCACAGCCATCCATAGCCGCTACCTAGAAGAGAACACTGGCCTCCCTTCCAGCTATCCTTGGCACAGAAAATCTATTCTGTGAATTTTTCTTGGATAAATGACTGAATAAAATTAATATATAAAATGTGGTCACTCCTTCTGGATAGCAGAGATGTGTCTGAGCTTCATACATTTCAAAATCTGCTAGAATAAGACTCTTGGATCAAGGTCTCCCAGTTCTAACTCATGTAGAAGTGTTTCCTTTTTTTCTGAGCACACGCACAGCCTTGCGTGATGCTTAATCCCCAGTGGGCGTTCAGCACATTTCTCAACCGAGCCAGCCACATTTCATAGCTGAGATGATGTCATCCTAGAAATCCCCAACATTTTTTAGAAGACCCCGAACAGGTCATGTGAAGAAGAGCTTAAAATCTGGGAATGTGGGCTAAAGAGGAAAGACCCAAGAAACTACAGCAGCTGCTTCAAGTGTTTGGGGTGCTGTCCTGAGCAGAGGGTGGAGACTCACTGGGTTTTGTGCTAGGCGGCAGAACTCACCCCAGCAGCTGCATGTTTACAGGAGGCATGTTTAGTCAAATGCAAGAAAGAACTCTGGACCGCTGGAGCTATCTCACACCCTGACAGCCCGCCCCGTGCTGTGAAGGGGAGAAGAGTCCTTCCTGGAGAAGAAGTTAGACTGGCTGCCCCGCTGCTAAGGTGCCTCCCAGTTCAAGGACCACTGGATTCTGCTCCCATGTCTTAATAGTTACAGAGGGGAACCCCAGTGTCCCTCTCTCTGCCTCTCTGACTTAACTATGGAGAGATGAGTTGATCACATTCTTTAGTACTTAGCACATTTGCACCATCAATCCATACAAGACCTTCCTTTTATGTCATTTTTTCTTCCCTTCCTCCCTAATTCCCATTTCAGTGTTCACCCTCCCCCATACGAACCAGCTCAGGGCTATTTGATATCCGCCCTTGATGTGTATGCAGCCTTGCAGAGGCACCGTATTGGCTGTGAATGTATGTATGTATATATATATGTATGTATGACATTAACACACGCAGTATGCTGTTGCTCCAACTATGTCATTACCTGTTCCACTCAGTACCGCGTTTGGTTCTGTTCCATGTCGTTGAGTATAATTCCGTGCCCCTAACTGATGCATGGTGTTCAAAATGTGCTTCCACCACTCTGCTTGTCCAGTCCTCTAGGGATAGACATCTACTTGGTTCTCATTCTTTGCTTCCAGAAACAACACTATGATGGGCAAACCGAGCGAGCCTCCTTATGGAAGTGCAGCAGAATTTCTCTGGATTACATAGGCCCATCGGAAAATGTGCTCATGTTTAATTATTAGGTACTCAAACCCATCAAGAGCTTTTTTTTTTTTTGATTCTTGTTTAGTAAGACTTTCCCCACTCCAGATCATGGATAAAATCATCCTACATTTTTTATTCTACTGGCTTTATACATTTACCCTCCTCAGTTAGGGTTTTAACAATGGTAGGACTTCCGCCTTTTTCACTGACGTATCCCCTGCACGTAGAAAAATCCTGCACACATAGCAGGTGCTCAATAAATATTTGTTGAATAAATGATGACTCTGGGGTTAACCCTTGTATATGGTAGGAGATAAGGATCCAGCTTTGTATTTATCCATATATATTTAACCATGTATATATATGGAGAGACAGAAATAATTTTCTCATTTCAACCCACTTAATAGTTCATTTTCCTCACCTCTGATTTGTGGTTCCTCCTTTATAACACAATGGTTCTAATACTGATACCGTGGCTTTGTAACGTTTTGTTATCTGGCAGGATAAGCACCCTCATTTTTCCAAACAGAGTTAGCTGTTTGTGGACCTGATTTCTTCCATATACATTTTAGAATATGTTAAGTTGCTCAAAACGTCTTGGAATTTTGAGTGAACTTGCAATGACTTTGCAGAGTAATTAGGGGAGAACTGACATTTCTGTGATGTTTTCCCATGCATACACATGCTATATCTATTTATTCAGGTCCTCTTTTTTGTTCTTTAATGGAATCATAAATTTTCTCCATAGAAGCTTTGTATATTCTATTAGATTAACTCTTGATTAGTTTTAGCTGTTATAAATTCTGTCTTATGCTTTATTACGTTTCTAGCAGCCTAGGACAACAGCAAAATGTTTACACTCCCATTAGATCTACTGGTTTGCCTATTGATTCTACTGTAAATTGGGTTGTAAATTCTATGTGAATGGCTTTGTCAGCTGTAAATAATAACATTTTGTTCTCCATCCTTTCGATAGTTATGTGTCTTATTTATTTTCCATATTTATTTGATTGGCTCCAGCGTACATTAAACAGTAGTCATGAAGGGGGCATTCTTGTGTTGTTCCCAGTATTACATGGAATTCTTAGAAATTTTTGCCATTTAAACATATGTTTGCTGTAGCCTTTTAAAAAAGGCTATTTTAATTTTTATCACAAATGTTTTTAAATTGACTTATTTCTTCATCTATTGAGATAGTCACATTCTTTTATCATCATTTCATTATAGAGGTAAATTACATTAGTAAAATTGCTGATCTTTTACCATCCTGTATTGCTCAACTCAATCATGTTGTATTATTTTTAATAAACTGTTGGATTCAGTAAGTTAAGATTTTTGCATTAAATTTTCATTTAAGCTTTTTGCTTTAAAACTCATAAACCATACAGAACTATAGTTTACTGAATCATGGTTATACCAATCATGTACAGTAAATTAACCAGTCTCTCCTTTTTCAATTTTCTGCAACAACTTTGTCAATTATGGATTATCTATTGCTTGAATGTTTATTAGTACTCTCTTGTAAGTTTGAAGCTCTGCTAAAGGGGGGAGGGAGTCTTTTATGACTGTTTAAATATCCTTAATGCCTAGTGGTTCATTCAATTATTTTGCCAATTTTGGCATTCTTTGTTTTCCGGAATTTGTCCATTTTGTTTAAGTTGGCACAATGATTGGCATGCAGTTCGTAATATTCTTTTATTACTTCTAAAGATTTGTTGTGACTGTAGTGTTAACGCCTTCTTCACTCCATATGTTATTTGCATCTTATTTATTAATCAGTTTTATCTTTATCCACAGTCCTTTCAAAGCCAGCTTT
The DNA here is from genome assembly GCA_032199065.1 of Smutsia gigantea. NCBI lineage: Eukaryota > Metazoa > Chordata > Mammalia > Pholidota > Manidae > Smutsia > Smutsia gigantea. The sequence continues at coordinate 428,676 of JAVSCE010008826.1, read as the reverse complement.
TAGTTTTGTTAATTTTTTGTTGTTTTTATATTGCTATTGCTTATTTAATTGTTTCTTATCCTCATTTTTTTTAGCTTATTTGGTTTATTCTCAATATTGTTTTCTAAGGACTATATTTAAAGCTATGAATTTACCTCATAGTACATCTTTACCTATATCCCACAAATTTTAACCTGAATAGTGTCTATTGCTGTTCAGGTGAAAGTAGTTTGAATTCCTGTATAAATGTTCTTTTCAATCCAAGGACAATAGCTTGTAATTATTTTAGTTTTTTTTTTAGTACGGAATCCAAAATATATAGCATTAAAGTTAATAACATAGTGTGACTTGATTTCTAAGGCTTCCTTGATGACTTGGTAGAGCTGTGAATATTTCATTTGTTTGAAAACAATTGTTTTTTCCAATTCATTTTAAAGCTCATTCTCTTTACCCACCCCACAAAGTGTTCAAAATTATAGATCATGTAAAATATTTTTTAGAGAATTTATTTTTCATCCATCTGACCTACTAGAGTCAAAGAGAAATAAGCCACTCATTTCATCCCAGTATATAGTAGAGTTTAGCTTTTTAATTACCATAGTTGGCATATGGATTTGTCCTTATAGCTCCATCATTTTTGTTTTAACTATTTTGAGGGTAATATCTTTAGGTTTATAGGTTTTTACAATTATTTTAACACCTTAACATGTTTACTTTATGAAGTATTTGCCTGATTTTTTGCCTTTAATTCTGTTTTACATCATATTAAAATTGTTACCCTGTCTTTTCATTCATCCCTCCCACTATGTAGTTTTCCATCCCTTCGCTTTCAAGTTTCTTCATATCTTTTGTGTTAACTCTGTCTTCTATAGACAAAATATTGCTGGATCAATTTTTTTTTCCAATTTAAGATTCTCTCCTTTTGTTTGGTGAGTTCCATATACTTATATTTATTGTAACTTATTCTATTGGAATTTATTTCTCCCCTTATTATGAGCTGAATGTTTGTATCCCCTCCAAAATCAAATGATGAAGCTTTGACTCCTAATGTGGTAGTATTTGAGGTGGGTCCTTTGGGGGGTACTTAGGTTTAGATGAAGCCCTGAGGATGGGGCCCTCACAATGGGATTAGGGCCCTCATAAGAAAAGGAAGAGACAGCAGAGCTCTCTCTACATGTGAGCACCGAGGAAGGGCCTTGTGAAGACCCAGCAAGATGGTGGCTCTCTGTACCACTGGAAGTGGTCCTCCCCAACACTGGGTCTACTGTCCCCTTGAATTTGGACTTCCCATCCTCTAGGCTGTGAGAAATAAAATCTAATAAAACATCAGTGGCTTTAAGCCACCTAATTTATGGTATTTTGTTATAGCAGACTGAGCTAAGAAATCTTATTCCATTTTTTCCATTTACTACAGTTTGTTTCCTTCCTTTTTTCTCCTTTTCTGCTTTCCAGAGAATAGATAAAATTTAGTGCTGCTGATTTGAAGGGTCCATTTAAAAAGACAAACAAACATTTTTTTTGGTGGTTACTTGTAAGTTATTAAGACCTATATTTTTAAAAGACATTTTCTCTGTAATATTTAAAATACATCAATTGCTATAATTAAGATCCTTCCCCTTCTGTCACCATCACCAATCCCACCTCCTATTCTGATATTATCTAAAGTTTTCATTATTATCAGCAACTCCTTTGGGTCCTTTATCATTTAAATAACAATAAACTTTACTGAGCCCATTACTCACCCTTACTTTTCTTATACAGTTGCAAACACAGAGCAGCCCTCCTGAGTTCATGTCTCTTACCAGAATATTTTCTCCAAGAGTATTTTCCAAATTTTTTTTAATAGTAAACACTTTGCAGTCTTATATGCCTTGTATCTTTATTTTACACTCATCTAAATGATAGAACTGAATATAAAAAATAGATTTAGAGTTATTTTGTTTTGAAAATTTAAAAATATTAAGCCACTGGCATTTTGCACCTGGGATTCTTATTGAGCTGTCTAATGTGAGCCTGAGTTTCCCTTGTAGCCGGTCTTTTACTCTGGTCCATCTTTATGATCTTAAATTTCACTGTAAAGTGTCTAAGTGTGAGTTTTCCCTTCTCCATCCTGTCTGAAAGTCTGTCTGCTGTTTCATTCTTAAGATTTTGATTTTCCTGTACTTTTGGAGGACTCATTCTTTTTTCAAAGATACCCCCTTTCTATCATCTCTCTCCTACTGGAATTCCTAGTTAAGAAGTCTCATCACTTTTATTTCTTCTTCCACATACTATTGGTTTTTAGGAAAATTACAGGCCTCTTTAAAATGGAGATAGTACTTATCTCATAAAAAATAAAAAAAAGCTTATTACTTTTGTTTTGAAAAGCCGCCTTCGTATAGCTACCAGAAACTGCAATGCCAAAGCTCGCCACAAGAGGTCAGACAGCCACCAAGAAAACAAGTACTGATTTTTCTTTTTTTTTTTTAAAGCTCCGCGGAGGAAACATGATAGCTATACACCCTGAAACATTCCTGTGAATAATATTCACCTATCATTTGAATGCTTAATCTGCAGTGTCGATAACAGGGTTAGTGTATGAGCCAGCCTTCCCTGAGTTTGCAATTTGAGACGTAATAGGAATATCCCCGTCCTTCCTGGAATGCTAGCAATGCATAGTGCAGATTCATACCAAACCCCTCAAGAATGAATGTTTTCAAGTGGCACTAGAGTCAGCTCTGTCTCTACTGGTAGTGTGACTTTGGGCATGCTGCTGAAACTCCCTACGCCTCTTGTCGGCCCCATTTAGAATGTGGAGTTCGTCATTAGTGCATGGGGTTAATGTGTGGGGTCAGAGACCGTGCCTGCACCGGTCAGCGTTTGAAAAATACAGCCTTTGCAGTTTCCTCTTCTGTAAAACGTAGGAGTTGGTGAATGGGTCTCAAAATTCCCACCCTACATGAATATTCCGGGTTCAAAAAAATGGCATTCACTCCTGGAGAAGGTCCAACTCAAAAAAGATGTTTCCGGCCCTTAATATTTCCTGGAAGTTTTTATCAGACTGGTGTGACGGAAGCAGAAGAGCTTCTGCTCCTCAGACCTTAACCCTAGGCCTTCAGAACGAGCTCTCCCTTATCAGTTATAAGACTCAGGCAGTCTGCTTGTCATTATCTCAGCCTCAGTTTACCCATCCACACAATGGCACTGAAAAAACTACGTCCCGAGATACAAGGATGAACAAGATCATGGGTGCCAACCTCTTTGAACGCACCAAGATACTGTTCATGTCTAACGATGGGCTTCAGGGGACTTCCCTTGCAGGGATGAGAAAAACAAATGAGATAATGAATGTAAATCGAATAGCGCAATGCCTGGAATACACAGGAGCTTTAGATATGTAATAACAGAGCACCAATTAATAGCAAAGCCCCAGATGGTAAAGTACAAATATTAAGACTTGGAACTCACAGCAGTCGGAGAAGCGTCAGTCAGAGGTGGCACGTGCCTGGCATTGAAGTGTGACTCTTTTTTGCTTTAGGCTGGTCACGAACGCCTGCTTCTGCTGCTCCATGGCAAGGTGGTACCTGCAGAGGGAGCAGTTATGGAGGCTCTGACTGGAGATAAATGAGCTGCTCACTGACCCATTAATCACTTTCCACTTTGGAAACGGCCTCCCTCAATTCTTCTGTGCAGTCCAGGACCAGGTATAGAGAAGGGGCTGAAAGGGGTCCTGGGGGGGGGGTCTATGCCAGCCTCAGTGAAGGCCCAGGCTCCTCTGTTCCACACGATTCATGAGCGTGCTTGTGTGTACATTCATCTATACAAAATCTCCCAAATTAAATGACAAGCTCCTTGACTTTAGTTCAGCTCAAAGCACATCTTTATCGAGCTCCTGCAATGTGCCAGGCCGAGGAGTCAGAGACAAAGATTATGTGGCCCCTGCCCTTGAGGGTGCGAGACACAAGGAGGCAGCTACCTTCCACGCCATGTGGCAGGTGTCACAGTAGAGATGCACAGGGTGCTTCGGGAGAGTGCCAGAAGGCTGGCGGGGGTCCGAGGAGGGGCCCTGGAGGAAGGGGCCTGAGCTGCCATGAGAGGGATGTGTTAACAGCCTGGCAAACTCAGAGGAGAGAGAAAGGATGGCAGAGAGGACCAGGCAGATGGACGGCCTCTAAGACATGCAAGCAGTCTGAGCAGTTTGGGGCTCTGGGTACCGGGCACAGAGGCAACTGTGGCAGATGAAGCATGCCAGGCAGACCGGGCTGGGCGGGAGGCCATCCAGGGTGCAGGGCACCCTCTCCCAAGCTCTGCACAGTGGGCTCCACTGCCTGGTCACAGCCTGCTCCCCCTACTTAACCGCTGGTTAATGAGCAAGGGGCTTCGTGGAGAGGCACGGGCAGGGCCACTGATCTCAGCCTCATCTCACGTGGCTTCAGCTCCCAGATGGCCTACACAGCCCCTCCAGCAGACGCAGCCCTGCAAACGTCACAGGGTGGTCTGATCTAAGGAGAATGCACCACATGCACTGCAAAGGCTTTCTGACAGTTTTTGACATGGAGGACCAGGATTTAAATTGAGCAAGGGAAGTTGAAATGGAATTCACCAGCTTCTTGGAGACTGCGAGGAACACAGTACCAGCCCGGTAGTCCAGACTTGTTCTGAGCTTCCTATCTGGCAGCTGGGTCTGTCCCCTACGGGCTCAGGGTAGAGGAGCTCATCCCCTGGGGGCAGGGTGGATGAAGCTTGCTCTCTCCCCAAAAGGCCACGCGCTCCTTCCCTGGCCCCGTGGTGACCTGGTCCAACCGCACAGCCTGACGGCTACCACAGGGGGAGGAGACAAGCTGCCACGAGTTAGCCCACGGAGCCAGCTGATCACTGGGCTGGACTGGAACCCCAGACAGGCGCCACCTAGCGAACACAAGCCAGGGGAGGAGGCGGCTGCAGGCGGGAGGGGCGGTGCGCTAAGGAGGTCGCTGAACAGATGGCACGGGAAGCCGCTGACTGGTTACACAGTGAAAACCAAAACAAAACATAATTGCAGTTTGTTGGAAGCTGCTTTTTGTTTGGGGTTTTTTTTTTCACCTATTCCAAAGGGAAAATATTGGCAGTGTTCCCTGCTCTGTAACCAACAGTTTCCTCAGGCACCTCCCAGGAGAAAGTGGCCTGGTGTGTCCAAGTTGGTCCTTAAATATTTCCTGAGCTTATGTGCCTCGCTGTCTGTGTGGTCAATAGGCAGGGATTTGTTTTGTGGGGTAAAGCTTCTCTGGGCTCCCTCGAATGGGACTATTTATCATGGCAGCAGCTGGAGGTAAGCTGGACACAAAGAAGGTTTGTGTCTCAGGAGGCTCAGGCCCTGGATACGGAAGGTGGAGGAATTTTCTCATTAGCAGAAACCGGTGGTGAGGACTCAGGGCTTCCATCGTGCGCCCAGTGCAAACAGCAGCAGAGAGGAGGGCATTCTGGGGCTCCATGCTTTCCCTGGACGACTGAAATGAAAGTTTCCAGAGTGGATTTCTTTGGGAGGGTTGAAGGACATTAAATACCCCCTGCACTTACCAAGCTGTCCAGGGAAGGTGGAGATCCATCCAGAGCGCTGTACTTCTTTGTGTGGACTTCATTACTTGTTCCCACTCACAGGGGGCCACAGTGGGGACTCCAGATGGGGTCCCACAAACTCAGCAGTGTGCCCAGCCCAGGGGACCGCGGAGGCCAGAATCTCAAAGATGAGCCATTGCTGAGTTATTATCAGCAGCCACGAGCTGGATCGGGAAGCTTTGCGTGGAGACCTGACAGGAAGTGAAAGCACAGGCAGTTTTAGAACATTCCCAGAATTCACTGACCTCAAAGGGTTTCTGACGTCTGAGAGTAGAGTAAACTGACCAAGAAGAAATGTTTGGAGTGGCATCTGAGGTGCAGTCCAGGATAATTCCATGAATTCTGAATACCAGCTGGGTTCCCCACAGTACATGAGCATTTTAGGAATGACTGCGCTTCCAGATGACCTCGGATTTGGTAGCTTCCTTCACCAACCACTGTAAATAGATTAAGCTCAGAGGAAAAACTCCCAGTTGAAACTCACAGGCCCTGGCCGGCGCCACCCCCCGCCCCCTAACACACACACACCATCTTTGGGGCTTCCATTGCGTTTTCATATCCTGCTAACATAGCATGTGAGCCTAACAGGAGGGCAGTTGCGATGGTGCCCTTGCCATGGTTGGCATGGTGAGAGAACCAGGGTGTCCCTTTCCCACCACTGTTTTCTGTGCTCCAGGCAGCTCTCAGCTCACGCAAGAGCTTGGATGGAGTGTCTGAATAAACATGGCTTTGTATCCCAGCTTCTAGCCCAATGGATCCACTTTAAAAAATGTGACATACCCACATCCATTTTTACACTTAATTACACTTAAAAATCTCAAAACAATTTTATACTATTTTTCATATTTGATCTTAGCCAAAAATAACTTTGCATAATAGGAGCAAAGAAAGGCATATTGAAAGCACATTTCACACCTGAATGACCGCAGGGGCCGATCCTGAAGCCATCGAGTGGGGGAGGCCACCCAGAGCATAGTCACTGGAGCTTATGCTTAAAGAAAAGTTGCTGGTAAGTACTGTCAATGTTTTATTCCCACGCACGGGGATGGGGATTGGTTTTTGCTTCACCTGCCTACTTCGAACAATGTGCCGAGCTACACCGCAGGGCAGGTGAGCTTACAGAGGGGTGTGGCCATCCTGCACGTCCTCGGAGAAATGAAGCGTAGGGTGGAATCGGTGCAGAAAAGCCTGGAGAATTAGCCTCATGCCTGAGACACCTCTGATGTGGAGACAGGGACCCGCGTGAGCTGTAGAATCCAACCCTGGTCATGGGGGCAAATGACAGCACCCCGCAGAGAGGTCCCATCCTTCCCTCTTTGGAAATGTGTATGGTTTCTGCAAATACACTAAATGCCACTTTTCTTTCCCTTTCTGTCTCTTCTCCACTTTAACCACTTTAAGGTGCTTAAAGGCATGGTCAGTTCTCAGCTGTGTGAATCCTCTGGGTCCCTGGATGTGATCACAGCAGCCTGAGGGCAGCTAGGGGATAAAGGGGCTTTGGTCCAGCACCGCTCCAGCCCACATTTGCTTGATAAGTGAGCCTCAGGGCTGCCACAGTCTGGGAGAAACACCTAAGTCAGCAGCTCTGGGTATTTTCCTGCCATTTCCAGGTGACTTGGAACCTGAAGGCAGCCCTGGTCCCTTTCTAGAGATTTCCGCAGGGGTGCACACAGCTCTATCCCCTCCTTAGTGGAACAGGCTGCAGACCCCAGGTTAACTCATGGCCTGGATGATCTGGGGGTCACGCAGTTCCTGCTTCCTCCTGAGGAGGGTCTTACCTGCACCCACCATGCTAGGACCCCTGGAGCAGCCGTAGATCGGATTGGGGGACACTTACATGGCAGCCAGCCGGTCGGGGGACACGTGCAGGGACAGCCTGAGAGGTGTTTCCCTCACGGCCTTGGGCGGGAGGTCTGTCAGCAGCGCTCACCTCTCTGCTCGGGCCTCCACCTGACAGGTCAGCCTTGAGAAAAACCAACCACTCCCCATGAGCCCAGAGAAAAATACTCCAAACCAGCAAAACCAAACCACAGCATTTTATTGTGCACGTTCCTTCTACCAGAAAATTACTAAAAATATAAATATAAAACCTCTAGAAAATAATCAGAATAGATTGGTAATCTTCTTCCCCAAACTGGGGTCAACCTTTGTTCTTTAAAAGTTGGTGGATTACATACATGCTTGTCTTTGTGTCATCCACACGGGTAACACAGATCCACCTTTCCCCACGCAGGGGAACAGGCCAACCTCCTGCCAGGTTCTGGAATCTTCCCTTGTGATCTACCAGGGTAAAGCTCTGTACTGAACATAAGGACATGGGGGGTGGGGGTACTGATGGGGAGAGAAAAGATTCTGTGGCCCCAACTTCCTTTTGCGAACACAGAAGACAAGTCTTTCATTTTTCCTTGTCACCCTGCCCTGGCCTGGAGGGGGCCACCTGACAGCCAAGCTCCCAGGAAAGCTGGGCTCACGAGGGGCACATCACGGGGCGGGAGGTGGGGGCATGCTGCAGTCACAGGAGGGCCAGGTTGTTGAGACACATGTGGGAAGCCAGTGGGGCTTTGGCTAGAGCGGCCCGGCCGAGGCGTCCTGCAGGCTGGGGAGCCATCACTCCTGCCTGCCTGTGGGCACAACCTGGCCCCGAGCACGAGGCGCTACCTGCAGCAGCTGCAAGCAGACCTCAGCCCGGGAGCCCCCAGGCCGCCCCCTGAGAATGGCCACACCCTTCCTTGCAGGAAGATGGCTGAGGTGGGGATCACAGGCCAGAGACCGAGGCAGGGCCCCACAGCCCCCTACTTAGTCTTGGACTCTAGTCTGAGAAACTCAAGGGTCACCCTCGTGATGGTCCTGGGGCAACCTGGTAAGATCCCTGGGCTAACCAGCAAGTGGCTGGGTCTGGAGGACAAGGTGCTTAAGCCAGCCCGGGCCTGCGACCTCTGAGCCAATGGCTATCACCTGGCCAGGCCATCCTGGTCTCTGCTGGAGAGCAGCCACAGAGGGCAGGGCCCTGCTGAGTTTCCCATCACAGAAGCAAACCAAACTACTGGATGGGAGCTCAGATGAAACTGGTATAGCTCCCAGCAGGCATATTTAGGTTCTCGGCCCCTACTCCCAGCTCTTACTTGGTGCAAAACCCCAAGTCATTCTGGGAAAACTCACAGGCCCCCAAATGCTAGTCCTGAGGGCTTGTGAGCAGTAGGGTCACATATCACGTCTTTGTGATGTTTTGGGAGCCAGGCGGGATCTACGTTCAGCCCTTCTCCCCTCACCACGGCCTTAAGGAGCCCAGCACACACCCACCCCCGCGGGGAAGGGGAGACAAGTTTTGCTGTTAGTGCGTGGTGAAGCCCTGCTTCCCGGAGCGATGGAAGATGGGGGAGGAACCGCACGGGCGGCTATGGCGACGCCATGGGGCTGCGGAAGCAAGAAGGGAGGAAAGATGGCCGCCTCTGGGGCTCCCTGTCCCCAGGCGCTAGCTTGGATGTTTTGTAAGCAGAGGTGGCAGGGAGGGGAGCAGCAGCCGGCTGATGAGAGGAAGTGGGAAGTGGTCCGTGGGTGGGAAGCCAGGCGATGACTAGAAAAATAATGGCAGCTGGAATCACAAGACAGTGAATAGCGTGGCCGGCCTGCCTGGGCCACCCCAGCCTTCTCTGCAGAAACAGCTCCCTGTTCAAGAAAAGGGACGTTCTCTTCCTGCTGCAAAGGTCCCCAAGGTCACCCCCTGCCCGGGTCTCCAGGCCGCAGGAAGACAGCATGACAGGACCCCTAATGGGAGACAGAAACACAAAAGGGGGTTAACACAGGACGGCGGGACCCAGTCTGGGCTGGAGCCTCCGTGTCAGTCCCTCCCACAGACCCCACCTGCAGGGCTGCAGCGGGGACTGGGGACAGCAGGGCAGAGGCCAGCCGGTGGGGACCACAAATTTCAGCACGAGAGCCAAGTACCTCCCGCTTCATACGCATCGGCCCGCACGTTCGACTGCGCCCACTCTCACCCTTGCCCCCACGACCGAATCATTTCAGGCTGTGGGCCGGCCCCTGAAGAGCTGTTCTGACCCGAGCTGCTCTGTCCCCATCCTGCTTCGCCACCTTCTCCACCACTGCTCAGGGCTCTCTCGGGGCCAGCTCCCTGGAGGCTGATGAGTTCCTGGGCCTCCCCACAAACAAGTTCCGAATACCCTCTGCCAGGCCTGTCCAGTCCTGTCTGCTCAGCCAGGGAAGCCCTGGGCTCTCCGGGGCAGGCGCTCAAGAGCAGCTGCTCTTTCCCCAGTGCCCCCCTCAGACGGCGCGCCCTGGGCCCCGCCCCGGGGGTCTCTCTGGGTAGCAGGGCTGCCTGGGGGTCTCAGGCCTGCGAACTGCTTCCCCTGGCCCACACCCCCGGGGCGGCAGCCAGGCCCCTGCGCTGTCCTGGGGCCAGGAAGAGCTGTGGCTGGGCTGGGCGGCTTTTTGGGTCCGGGCCTCTCATCAAGCTGAACCCACCACTCCTCAGCCACCCGATTCCCCCCGAGGCAGGAGGCCTGTGGCCTACCGGGGAGGAAAAGGAAGGAGGAGGCAGCAGGGCATGGGAGGGAGGAGGGCAGGGGAGCAGGCAGCGTGTGCGGCAGGCCAAGAGAATCTCTGCAGCACCCTTCCCCTGGCCGCGGGGGGCCGAGGTGCCCAGCCCCGAGGGACAGCCAGCCCTCGGTGGGGGCCCTGCACATGGACTAAGGGCGCAGGGGAGCCGGGCCGGGGCACACTGTGGAGGAGCGGCAGGAGAGGCAAGGGCTGCTCGACAGGGGAGAGAGGGGCTCTACTCAAAGGACAGCAGGTCGGGGTGCGGCCCCTCATGGTCAGGGCCGGAGGTCCGTGCTCGAGGAGGGCTGCTGTCCTCTGGCGGCTCAGCCGGGCTGACGGGGCTCAGGCTGAGTCTGACACCATTTCTCTCCATGAGCCCCGGGGAGGAGGCCCTTCTGCCCTCAGCCGTCTGCGGCTTGGATTCATCCTGGCTGTCCTGGTGCATTAGGTCCGGTGCTGACAGGGAAGTCTCCCCATTGGGCAGGGCCGGGCCCCCGTCAGCCGTCCCCATGGGGGCCTCTGGCTGGGATGCGTCCGCTGGACCGGGCCGAGCAGCAGGCGGGGAGTCCTGGGGCTGCCCAGGGGACAGCTCTGTCCCACACCCCAGACCGCTGAGGACAGGCTGCGACGAAATCAGCATGTCCCGCGTGGTCTTCAGGGCCCGAGGGGTTCGCTTCCTGGCTATGGGAGGAGGAGGATCCAGCCGTGGGACAGCTTCTTGCAGGGCTGACCTGTGAGGTTGACGATAATGAACACACGTCAAGGGGGCAGGCCGGTGCACGCAGCATCCCTGCTTCTCCGGCTCAGCCTCCCGGCGAGCGCTTACATGGGGCTCTCACTCTGGTCTGGGGTGTGCGGTTCAGCAGCCTGAGCACAGCCCCCCCCGGCTTCCGGCCTGCCATGTGCTCACCCCGTGGTCAGGGCTGACACACGCTGTGCGGGTGAGCTGTGTCGCCTCCCAGCCTGGGCGGTGAGCCCTGCCAGGGGCGCGACTACCTCAGGAGCACAAGTGTTTTCAAGATCTTGCGGGGAGGAAGACTGGACAGGCTGCCCAGCAGGCAGCCTGCTCCCCTGCCCTGGTGGTTCTCACGGCTTCTCTACCGCCCCAGCCCGGGCAGCGGCTCACGGCGTGGCTGGGTGTGAGAGTCCACCCAGAGCTCTGGCAACCCCCGGGTTGGAATCCAGCCCCATCAACGACTAACTGTAACCTTAGGCACCTGAAGTTACCTCCCTGAACTTGCATGATCTCTGCAGAATGAAACAATGCCATCTACCTGCGGGACGGCTGGGATAAGGTGGGGGAAACGAGGCCATGCCGTGGGCAGCTGACGGTACCATGGCGGGAGGGCGCTGTGGTCGCGAGACCGGAGCCAGCACCCACCACATGGCCCAAACCCGCAGCTCTTCTTCAGAGGACAAGTTCACGTCCTTCTTGGGATGGCTCTCTGCTGGAGACGCCCTGGGGTCTCATCCAGGGGGTCCACAGAGCCGTGGGCGTGTTGGGGAAGGGGGTGTACTCACCTCTCGTCCCCCAGGTCAGCCCCGCTGGCCAGCAGGGCCCCTGCAGTCTTGTTGACCTCCGTTGCGCCCACACCGCCCAGGCTCCAGGCCTCTTTTCTGCGCAGGAAGTCATTAACTTGGGCCCCCACGGCTTTGCTCAGGTTCCTGAGATGCCGGCTGCTGCCTGCCCGGAGTCCTGGCCCACCAGCCTCCACAGAGCCCCGGGCTGCAGAGCTGGGGGCTGCCGGCCTGGATAAGTGGGGAAAGGAACAGCTTGGCTGGAGCTTTGGAGTGAGGGCTGTGTTCAAATTCTCAAACATGCTGTGGTCCGCTAGGAACAAAGGGAAAGACAGAAACGGTGAGCAGAAGGGAGCGGGGCCTCTGACTCTGTCACTCTGCTCATCTTTCCCTTACCTCATGCCCACAACTCCATAAGGCTCTGGAAATATTCAAGAGTGAGCCAGCAAAGACACGCCTGAGCCTTCTGATCCAATATACCCCATGGGATTCTAGGTCTACCCCCTCCGAGGTAATCAGTAATGAACACTAACCATAAACTTTAGCATAAGCGATCCCTTTAAACCTGTCTCCTTGACTCCAGGCTTGACCCTTGCTTTGGGGTCACCAAGCCCACTGGAGTAAGGAAGCAATGAAATACAGCATTTTTATGCTGGTGTGCACACATGCCGAAGCCTCTGATGAAAGCATTCGGATGAGCTGGTGGAGGTGGCCTGGAGCTGTAAGCTACCCACTGGAAAGACACATGTGTAGCACGTTTTCCGCGTGGAGAAATAGGCCAGCAGTGGCTCTTTTCTCCTGAGGGGGGACTGAGAACAGGCCAGTTGTATGCAGTGACATGCTGAGTAGGGGTTCAGACAGTTCACAGCAACGGACACATGCTCGGTGCCAATGAAACAGGAGGAGTGGAACACGCACCAGCTCACTCAGTCTGCACAGCAGCTCACGAGCTAGGGCAGGCAGGGCTCCTGTGCACAGGGGACGAACACTGGGCTCAGCGTGACGGACCGCTGGGCCTGTGGTCACACAGCCTCACCCAAAACCCATGGCTCTGCTGCTTTGCCTTGGATCATGGAACAGCTGCCTAAATACGCCTTATAGACAGTCCCTCTCAGGGGCCTTTCTTGGGCTTGAATGATTAACTCAAAGGGCTGGGTACAGACCCTGTGGGTTGTAAGCATTTGCAGGGCCATGTCTCATTCATCTTTGGATCTTGAACAGCTAGCCTGGGTCTGGGGTACACAGTAGGTGCTCAATAAATATCTTGAATTGCCAAACCCATTTTGCTGATGGAAAATTGCAGAGGCCAAGGTTGTAGCTCCAAGCCTTGTAGTTGCAACAGCTGGAGCTCAGGGCTCCAAGCCACGCCATGCTGTGCACACTCCCACCCGGAAAACCAGCTCACGGTCCAAGGTGGCCACCCCCACTCTGGGGCCTTGGAAATGGGCTTGAGGTTCTGTCTCACCAACCACTCTAGCTACTTTTTCAATCCGAGGGAAGATAAGGCTTCATGTGGTCACAGATGCCTCTCCTTGTTGATACTTCCGCTAAGGGCGTATTCTCATGGACCCTTCCTAATCGTCACTGAGGTTAGCATGTCTTTTTCTTTGTTGAACTTCTGCATAAGGCAGTTCTCTCTGCCCTGCACTGCTGAGTCCTGGGCTTGGGGGAACATTTCTTTTCACTGTGGTGTCAGCAGAGGTCCCCCTTCTTGAGCCAACTATCTAGAGAAGCCATACTCTAAAGATCTTGGACAGCAGGAGGAAGTTGTGGGAAGAGGAGAAATCCGCCCTGTGGATGAACCCCACAGTTACCTTTGCAACTGCCCCAACCCATGTGCAGAGAAAGCACCACCAAGCACAGACCCATCCCACTAGCAGGGGTTCTCGGCCCACCTACAACATGGTCATCAGCTCCCAATTCTTCTCCCAGGAGAGGGCGGTGCTATGTCACCCACTTCTGTATAACTTCCCTATCACGTCCCATAGCCTTCTAATTTTTCTTTTATCATAAAATCTGCAAATTGGCAGAGAAGCCCTTGGAAATGAAGGCATTTCATTTCTGCCCCAGTGAGAAAGTATTTGGGCCACCATGAAACCAGAGCAAATATTTGAGAGAGGTGCCACCAGGGAAGGCAAATCCCCATCCCCTTATCCCATTTCCTGGCACAGATATTTCCATGATGGTTTGTTTCCTTATCGATTTAAAGTGAATTTTCAGAGCAGACACACTCATTTCTAAAAGTTCCAAAAACACCTGTCAAAATGATTTGTGAATTGGGAACGAACCCCTTTTATGTTTTAAAAACACATGCTAATAAACATACAACTTTTGGATTATGTACCATTTTATATTCCCTGTACTCCTTGCTCTCTACCCTTCAGAATGTATACACCTAATTCTTCATTTAAAGATAGCCCTTCTTTAAACTCTCTCTTTACAATACTCTAAGTCCTTCTGGTAAATACACTATAATAAAGTGGTAAGCTCCTCGGGGGAGGTAGTGCCTTCAGTGATTTTTAGTGTCTATAATGCTCTGCACAGGGCTTGCTAAAAAGTAGGCATTTAATAAATTAGTGTAATTGAATTGGCTTTTTATATGAATACTTAAAAACTGACTGCATTATGGTCTGATACTGTAGAGAAACAATTTCCAAGCCTTTTTCTATTTACAAAAGCCACTCAAAATCCCCCTCTGGGAGAGGTCTGTAGGGACCCTCGAGGTCAGTCCAGGGGAAACTGTCCTTTCCAAAGTGGGACTTAACTGGGGTTTCCTTCATCTCCACCTCCAAGGGATGTGCTGTGAGGCTTCTCCCACTTATGGCATTAATGACCTGCACACTCTCGTCTCTGCCTTCCTCAAGACTTAGAGGGTTGGTGGTTCAGAAAATAATAGCAATGGTGGAAAGAAGGATGGCTGGATCCCAGCTGGGTGGCCCTCCCAACAGCACCCTGCAACATGCACACATCCAAGCAGAAGGGGGAGCATCATTCATAAGAAAGACGGTATCTTACCTGTCCGAGAAAGGAGCTCGGAAAGCAGGTGGGAAACAAACGAGAGAGAGAGATTTTACGTAGTGACCCATCACTTTGGGAGTGTCACCTCCTGCCTAGGCCACCAGTAACAACCTACCAAGAGGATATAGCGTGCAAGACAGAGGCCCTGACACCAGGAGTATGACAAACCCTGGATGACCAGGGTCCCATAAACTTTTCAGTAACTAAACCAAAACAGAGTTGTGTTTAAAACACTCTACAAATAACCACTTCAGTGCAACCGCCCATATTTCTGCCAACATTTGGAATCCCCTTTCCATGCAGCATGCCCAAAGTTCCTAGCTGGCAGTGGGAAGAATGGAATGGGCCAAGGCAGGATGCACCTCAGTTTTCTGGATCCTGGACACATCGCTCATTTCCATGCTGTCTCACTTACACACGTAAATCACTAGATTTTAGAGCAGGAAGATTTTCTCCCACTCCAAGTGTCTAAACTAACAAAAGGGGGAAATCAGGTGGCAGAGAGGTTTGCCTTACAACATACAGGGACCTAATGGCAGAGCAGGGATTAGGACTCACACGCTGACTCCCAGACTGAAGGCCTTTCTCTACCCCATGATGGCCAAACCAAGCTGCTGATTCTCTCAAAGTTACCAACATATATGACATCAATTTACATTCCAACTCATTCTAATGTCCCAAACCAGGCTATGAGGGAAGCACATGAGGAAATCACATTCTTCATACTGTTCTGCAAATGTTTAAGGGCTGTGAATAAATACAGACACCAAGACAACTCTGGCTCTTAAATGTAGAAGCTTGCCCACGTGCGTATTCACTTCACACACTTGCAAGATGAGCCCGCTGCTACTCAGTGGGCCAGACCTTTCCCAGGGCATAAACACACCCACGATAATGAAGACCTAACTCACTGTACACATTCAGTTGACACCTGTTGGATTATAGAGAATGGACATCCTCATCTTATTTTCAACATGGCATGATCACCCTATATCCCCATTCCACATCCCTTTGTGCACTAGGCTGTTATACTGTAAAAGGGGGACAAAGAAAAGAGGCACCCTTGCCACTCAAGTTCATAGTCTGCCCAGAAAATTGCTTATAGTGAGCAAAATGGTATTGAGCAAGCCACCATTCATTTTAGTCACCTACTAAAAAAACAGACAATACAAACCATTTAAAACAGTATCTGGCCCCTGTTCTTAGGAAGTCCACAGTGAAGTGTTTGGCCCGAAGGGGCATTATATTTGTAACTTACCTTCAAATAGCTCAGAAAAAAAAATACGTATACACACACACACAGATGGAGGGAGGGAACTGATAAAGGTAAAATTAACAACAGGGAAATCTGGATGCAAGGAATATGGATGTCCTTTGTACTAACCTTATTTTTGTAAGTTTGAAATTTATTTCCAAAGAAAATGTAAAAGAAGATACTGCAGACCAAAGAACAGAAAGTGAAATAACCAAAACATTCGGTGGCAGAGGTAAGGCAGACAATGGCAAAGCAAAGCATGGTGGGTATTCAGAGAGGACAGAGGTTTCCAGAACTGGGGGCCTGACAGCAATGACACAAAAAAGTGACTCTAAGGGACTAAACAGGGCCAACATATCCCATCATGGCCACGTAGCTCTAATAGCCTTCATTCTTGAGGAGTGTCCTCAAAGCAGGCCAATGAGGGACCAGAAGTCCAAAAAAATAATCTTTAAAGATTGAGATGGAGTCTATCCATCTTTGAAAGGGGATGACCTAGCTGGTGAGTGGAATCATGTGACTTATGATGTCACCTGCTCAGAACTGTTTATTGTCCGGACAATCCAACCAGACTCTTGGGAGCAGGTGTGTGATCTCCACACACTAGAGCAGAAATATGGAGAACTTCTCTCTCCTCAGCATTTCTAAACCTCGAACCTCTCCCTCTGTCCTGAGCAGTTTTCCTGACATTACACCTTCATGTGCCACCAACTTGCCAGGTAAACTTGGGTGCCAGGAGGGCCGAAAAAATGTGTTTTTTTGTTGAAGTTTCAATTGAGTACTCTACCAGATCATGTTACAGTACCACAATGTGGTGAGAAAGTCAAATTATACACAGGGAGAAAATAATTTTTCAAAATCCTGCATTCTTGGTAAGTCGTCCCTGCTGCTTATTCATTTCTGGCAAGGGAAGAATGAGGGAGACGTTGGTTGTCAAGGTTTTCCTCTAGATCCACATGACATCTCAAGGTGTCAGTCTGTCTGTGCGGAGTATGTGCTGGTGCTAGCCGTTTTGTCTGAGAGGCAGAGTAACTGATGGGTGCACATGGACAGTTGGGTGCTCTGACAACTTGCCATTCCAAGTATGGCCTGCGGGCCTGAACATCAGCATTTCTAGGAGCCTGTCAGAAATGCAGAGCGTTAGGCTGATCCCAGACCCGCTGAATCAAAATCTGCCTGACTAGATCTCCAGGTGATTCCTGTGCGTGTCAAAGTCTGAGCGATAGCGCCCTCCAGTTATTCTGAACATCCGTAGGCCTACGCACAGGACATTTTTATGTGTCTGTTTCCCAAACTGAGAGCAGCTACTGCTCTGGGACTGAGATAAGTTGGCTTTTTATCCAGCATTATGCAGGGCGTGGCAGGCAACTAGGTGGGAGACATTGCCATTGGAGAAACCAGCTTCTGGCCCTCAAAGGAACCATGCAACATAGCTATGCAGCCAGAGAGACAGAGAGAGAGACAGAGAGAGGGAGAGAGACAGAGAGACAGAGAGACAGAGAGAGGGAGAGAGAGACAGAGAGAGAGAGAGAGACAGAGAGAGAGAGACAGAGAGAGGGAGACAGAGACAGAGACAGAGAGAGACAGAGAGAGAGGGAGACAGAGAGAGACAGAGAGAGAGAGGGAGAGAGACAGAGAGACAGAGAGAGAGAGAGACAGAGAGAGAGAGACAGAGAGAGGGAGAGAGAGACAGAGACAGACAGAGACAGAGAGAGACAGAGAGGGAGAGAGAGACAGAGACAGAGAGACAGGGAGAGAGAGGGAGAGACAGAGAGAGAGAGGGAGAGACAGAGAGACAGAGAGAGACAGAGAGAGAGAGGGAGAGAGACAGAGACAGAGAGACAGAGAGAGACAGAGACAGAGAGAGAGGGAGACAGAGACAGAGGGAGAGACAGAGAGACAGAGAGAGACAGAGACAGAGAGAGAGACAGAGAGACAGAGACAGACAGAGAGAGAGAGAGGGAGAGAAAGAGGGAGGAGAGAGAGAGGGAGAGAGACACACACACACAGTGAAATGCAGGAGGTCGAAAGAGAGGCAGGCCAGCAGAAAGCTGTCTTCTTTCTGGTATGCAACTCTTAGACTCTCTTTTGGAGAGGTCAGGTCTCAATGAAACTGCCCCCGGGATGCCATCCAGATAGCTCACCTGTCTGGGTGCCCAGGAGAGGTCACTGTTTTTGCTTCAGCTTTGCAATGTCTTAAAAGTTCCAAGGCTGAGCCTCTAGCTATGTCTTGGGGAGTCCGAGAAGAGGACTCCCAACCTTACTCAGCTCACCAGAGCGTCTCTTCTGTAACCCAGACATCACGAAGACCGTGTTTCCCACGGAGGCACCCAGCCCAGCTCAGGCCATGCCACCACAGCACCACAGCAGCACAGCCTGGCACCGTGTGCGTGACACAGTGCTCTTACCAGGTGAGGCTCTGGCCGCGGGTGGGCACGTGTGAAAAGCTGGGGAGTTCAGAGGCCGCTCCCCTAAAGGAAGGGTGGCCGCCCTCTGCCTTCCCCAGGAGTCTCCTCTCTGGCCCCCCCTTTGGCAGAGACCCGCAGGCCTGGGGAGGCCTCTTGCTTCTCTTGTCCTGTCTCAAGCTGGCGTGAACAGCATTTTCTGCCCGAGTGGGCTGGCGCAGGAAGATAGTGAGTCTGGGAAAATGGCTACAACCAGTAATGCAGGAAAGAGGGACTGTCAGAGGCCAGAGGTCTGGCTGTCCGCTGAGCCACCTGTCTATCCTTAGAGGAGGCAGAGGAAAGGTGTCTGCAGGGAGGGAAGGCCTGACAAATGCCATGGCTTAGTCACCAAAAGGGAGTGTCTACCCAAACTGCCCCTCGGGCCAGTAGGAAAAGCAAGCAGCAGGAGGGAACTCCACCTTAGACTGCGGCCCCGCCCTGTCTCTCCTGCTCCCAGAACCGCACGCAGTTCAGGGGGTCAGAGGCAACCTGGTGTCACACGTGACCACCTGCCTTCCTGCCTGCCTGCTCCTCCCCACGGCCTCCAGCCACTTGAGGCTGACACCCAGCCCCTTCCTCTGTAGATGGCGTCCTGGGAGACCCCCAGAACGGGGACCAGTTGAGGCGGAACTGCACCATCTACCGGCCCTGGTTCTCCCCATACAGCTACTTCATCTGCACGGACAAAGACAGCCACCTGGAGGCCTACAGCTTTCCTGAGGTGCAGAGGGACAAGGACACGGGGAACAACTGCCTTCCCGAGGACTCGGCTGAGAGCAGCTACTCGTCCTCGTCCTCCTCCTCCCCAGAGAACACCTGCCCTCAAGAGGCCACCAAGAAATCCAGGCACAGCCTGAACCCCAGGGACTCCATCACAACCCAGGACATCCTAATGGTTTCCAAGTGGTACCCGGCCCAGCAGAATGGCTACAAGTGTGCAGCCTGCTGCCGCATGTACCCCACCCTGCACTCCCTCAAGAGTCACATCAAGGGGGGTTTCAAGGAGGGCTTCAGCTGCAAGGTGTACTACCGCAAGCTCAAGACCTTCTGGGGCCAGGGGAGGATGCAGCCGGGAGACAGGCTCTCCCAGGGCAGCAGTAAGGCCTTCAAGTAGTCCCACCTGGTGGCAGCAGCTGTCTTATTAGTCGGCAGCTCAGATAAATTGGGGATGAAGTCTATTTGTGTCTCCAGAGAGACGTCAATAAACCAAAGTTAGTCACAGCCTTCTAACAAGTGTGAGGTCACCAGCCCGTCCAGCCTCCTGTCCCATCCCATTCCCCTTTGGCTAAGAGCTGCCCAGCAACACCCCGCCCTTCTCTCCACCCCCTCCGCTTCTAAAGACAAAACCTCAAGTGTGGGAATATCCCTTAAGATGGTGGTTCTCAAAGTGAGGCACCCAGACGAGCAGCGTCAGCTTCCCCTGGGAATTTCTTAGACTCTGAATCAGACTTACTCGATCAGACACTGTGGGGTCTCAGCAGACTGTGTGGTAACAGGCCCTCCAGGCGATTCTGATGCAACTCAAGTATGAGAACCACTGCCCGGAGCCCTGGCCTTCCTGCGGGTCCCCGTGTGACCCGTCCCTGTCCCACACCGTGGCAGGGACTCACCCCGGGAGAGAAGGGCTGAATGCACTTTCCTGTTGGCAGAATCTCTACAGTCTGAAAGCTGCCTGGATGTTGGATCTTCTGAGGGGTGGAGTGGGGAGGACGACCTGCTCCCGCAAGGCAGCAAAGAGGCAAACAGGGCTGGGCCCTCCCCACCCCACCCCACCCCACCCCGACCTTTCACTCAGAAGGGGCATCTCTTGCTGAAGCAGAACAGAATCATCTTTGACCCAGGGGAACATCTCTGCATGGCTGCATTGAGTCATGTCAAATGGGCAACATGTGGAAACAGTTTCCTATTACCACTCATGTGCCACCAGACAGCCCTGACCGTGACTCCGTTTCTGACCAGGCCTCACTGCCAACTCTGACCCAGAAAACTGGGTGAGCACCAGGGATGCAGGACATGGGCTTTGCCCATCATGTGGTTTTTGAAAAAGGAAGAAGAGGTGAGTGCTTGATGGCCTTAGTTACCTCTCATCTGCCCAGTAACTCAGGGGGTCCTCTCACCACAGTGGGCTTTTCCCTTCGGGGACCCTGGACCCTTCCTTGGTCTCGGCCCCCCCACTGCTGGCCACCAGGCTGGGGTGGAGGAGCTCCCCATTCCCTTCCACAGGTCAGACAGCAAGTCTTTCCACCACATGGTTTAGAGCAGCTTCTGCTTATTGCTGTCCTGCTAAAAGATCACCTGGGGTCTTCTGGGAGAGGGGCTGGGCTCAAAGCCCTCACGTCCCATGCCACCCAGCCACTCCCCACCCTGCAGCCCATCCCCTGCTCCTCACCCAGCTCTTTACACACCCTCCACCTGCCCAGAGTCTAGGATCTACTTGGCTGCAAGCTCCAGCTGGGCCAGGATGGGCAGGGTCCCGACCTGTCACCTCTGGGGTGGGGTGGTCTCTAGGCCGCCCTGATACCCGTCCCTGGACCTGGTTCATTCAGGGAGCAGATGAATGACTCTGGGCATGTATTTAGTTCCATTTAGGGAACCTCTTGGTTCCCTAAATGGAAAAGCCATCTGAGTCCCGGCAGACTTCTCCTTACCCATGTCACCATGCACAGGAGCCCCCCGATGGGGCCTTGAGGGAGCCCATGGAGGGGACCACAGAGGGCGGGGTACAGTGAGAACCAGGAGAGGAACTGGCTCCTCTGCTCTCAAACCCTGGGTCCAGGCTGCTCCCCCAGGGTATCCAATACCATAGCACAGCACACACACGAGAGAGAGGGAGAGCCCCCCGACGGCCGGGACTGAGCCCAAGGGTCACAGCACATGCCTAGGGATGCCTAGCAGGTGATTTAGTGTTTTCTCCCTGAGGACAAGGTGCTTCCACTCTTCACATTTAATGAAGCATCATTATGACCCCAGAAACTTCTGCAGACTTCTGAGCATCTCATAGCAGCAGGAAATGCACCCAGCACAAGCATGACCGCCCACTCCCATCAACTGGAAGGTGAGCTGGACTGCACCCGGGGCCTCTGCCAGGCACTCTACTGGGTGCTCTCAAAAGGCGACCTCATATGCTCTTCATTATGGCTTTATCTGGTTCATTTTACCCATTTTACAGATGAGAAAATGAGGCTCAGTTTACCCAGCCAGGAAAGGGCAGAGGGCACATGCACTGGGTTAATCTGACCCTCCCAACTTCACCTCAGGCCTGGGTCAAAGTAATGGGCTTCACAAACCCTCTGCCTCAAAACTGTTAAAGTCTTCTGGGTTCTACCACGTTGGTTTTGCAAGATCCGGCAACTCCTGTTCCTCCAACGCCCTCTCCTTCACCAGCATCCCGCCCCGTTCATTCCTACTCCTGCCAGGAAAGCCCACAGCCCAGTGAGCCAAGACTCCTCTGCTGAGCTGCGTCGCAGTGACACCATGACCCTTCGAGGCAGGGGTGGGGAGGAGCCTGTTTTACTCACAGTATGACATTTCTGGAATGGGGCCCATTCACAATCCTACCAACTATATATTTCAGACAGTCAGGGAATCAGTGAAATGTTCCCATCTGGAGGATCTCAGTTATATCAGCAAATATCTGTATCTATGATGTCATACTTTCTCCAGCACTCAAAATTACTTCTATTGCCTTGTATTCCAATAATGTTTGGAGCTTGAAAAGACATGGGGTCTGAAAAAACGGGTTTAGACTAGGGCTTCTCATCCTCAGCGCTACCAACATTTGCGCTGGCGAAGTCCCCACTGCGGCCAGCTAACCTCCCTGACCTCCACCCACTACCTGTACAATCGCATCCCTCCCCCAGATGGGACAACCAAAAACATCTCCAGATGTTGCCAAACATCCCCTGGGGAAGCGAACTGTCCCCAGATAAGAACCACAGCATAGCCTGATCTTGCCAGACTGGTCTATATCAGCAGCCACTGACGGCACCCCCTTCCCCGACGCTCTGGGGGAACATGAATTCTTTCTAAACCCCACGCCCCTGAAAACCGTGTGGCCCGGAGCTGATGGCACCTGGCTGGGGATGTGGGGTGGAAGTGAGAAGGAAGGAGCAGGGGGACCAGAAGCAGCAAGAAAAGACAATAGAAAAGCTTTTAGAAATAAGAAAGGTTTATTTAGCAAAAAGCCACCAGACTAGTGACGACATCCATGGAGTAAGTGCACTTACATGAACAGAATCTTTGCCCAGAGAGTTGATCCAACAGAGTTAACGACACAAAATAGTTTCAGGAAGAAGTAGAGGTTCAGGAGGACACAGTCAGGCAAAGAGTAAATCAAAGGGACACACCTAAACAGAAGCAGCTGCGAGAGGGGAGGCCATGGGGGCCTTGCAGAGAGCACGGACAGAGGCAGGAGCAGGAGGAGAGTCATTTTCACCTCAACAGACAGTCTGTCCCGTGCGGAGAAGTTCCCTCCTGGCTCCGCACCTGTACCAGCCTCACTGCCCGAAAGTCTGCTGCCACCTGGGGCAGGTGCCAGCACGGTAGGTGCCCCTGGTGTCCATGTGTCCTCCGTAAGGACAGAGTACAAGGATGAAAAAGAGGACAGCAGAGCTGAGTTAGTAAAGCAAGAAGCAAGGCGGGAAAGGACAGGGTGACATCGCTGGGGAATCAGGTCTTTCCTGCACAGGGGCTGGGGACCCTTCCAGGCCCCTAGATCTGTCCTTCGCCTCCCATCTCCACGCAGCCGGTGTGGGCTGCTTTGGGTCACCCTGGGGAGATGCCAGATACATGAACCAGTGCTCCGGGGGGGCCTGAACGCCCCAAAAGGTGTGGCCCAAAGGATAGGCCGAGGCAGGGGGAAACCACCACAGAGCACTTGACGGCAAGGGTCTTGAATGGGTCCCACATCGGCAGTACAGATAACTAGACTGCAATTCCTTAACCTTCATTTCCTCCTCCTTTCCCTCTGCAAGCTTTTTTAAGACCCTTTTAGGGACCATCTCCCCCCCCCCCCCCCCCCCCCATACAAGCCTCTCCCACGTTCCATGTACCTAATCCACCGGCCTCCGGCTGGATCCTCGGCGCCTATTTGCAGGCAGTGGGCTGGAGGACACCCAAAAGACCCGGGGCAGGATTTTGTAAGCCAGCTATGCTCAGCCGAACTGGATCCTGATACCTCTCCTTCAGGGTCTCACTTTCCCGGTTCTTCCCTCCCCTGTGTATCTGGACCTACTGCCAGTGGTTAATTAAATATAACGAAATCAACTGAACCACCTGTCTCCAACTAAACGCCCATTAGGAAAAGAACACAAATCTGTTGTGGACCCAAACACTCTAAAGATCCTGATTCCCTTCTCTCTCACAAGCCACACATCCGTATGCGCCTTCTCTCTCTCACACACACACGTCCCTCCACTGACACTCTGGGGCACCAGGGCAGGCTAATATAAAGCTGCATTTATTTCCCCTCACGTGGACTTTCCTATCTCGAAGAAACCCAAATGTATAAGGAAAGAGCTGCGCTTCCATCCACATAAATTGTAAAGCAAAGTCAAGGCTGAAGAACTCCAGTTTGGAGCAACCACCTCCTTACCAACTGGCCCTGAAATAATACTGCAGTCTGGGTCTGTAGTTTGTTGTCCAGGATGAAGACTTATTTCCCCAACACACAATGCCAGTGTATCTCAGCTCTGTCTTCAGCATCTTTAAATGTTAACAGCCACTTCTGGCTTACAGGAGCGAAAGGAACTTGTCCTCGTAGCCGTCAGCCTACTGTACCGGGTGACCGCCTCTAGGCAGCGCCTGGATGGTAAAAGGGACTGACACGTGGCACGTGTACAGGTGAGATCGAGGCCTGCACCCACAGACGGGTCAAAGGTGACAGTGGCTGTGGCCCCTAAGTGGCAGTGATTCTGAAGCATGGACATAAACAGTCTTCAGCTACTAGCCTGTGTTTGCTTGCTTTTTCCCTCTTGTAGTAAAAGCTGACCACTACTGCCCAGTGGAGGGACAGGTTGAGAGGTAAGGCTGGGGGCTCTGGGTCTCTGAGGCTTTCATAGAGGCAAGAGTGTTAGCTGGCCCAGCCCCAGAGGCAGGACACAAGGACGGAAGGGGGCCACTTCCCAGCCTCCATGTGGACGGGCTGGGCTGGTGGGCAGGGCTCACACACGCAGCAGTCAGACCTAAGTTAGGGCGGCAGCAGAGCCTGTCCTCCCCGCGGACTTCACCGCGAGGGTCCGCATGCTGCCCTAACTCGCAGTCTCCTCTGAAGCAGCAGCAACGCCCGCCGCCGGAGGCCTGTTCCTCCGAGGGCGTCCCAACTCCACGCTCGCACGGGAAGGGCTGCCCTGGCTTTGACAGCCCAGGGCCTCCAGGGCCAGCCGTCCCCGCAAGGGCCGGAGGAGGAGGGCCTCCCCGGGCGGTCCGGGGAGGGCTGGGCGCGGGTAGCGTCCTGGTATCCAATCTCCAAGCACCTGAGAAGGTACCGCCGGCTTCCCCCAGTCAGGACCGAGGAGAGGGGGACGGCGGGGGCTCTGGGGCGGCGCGCACGGGGGCGAGGGCCCGACGGGCGGCAGCCGGAGCTCCCGCGGCTCCCCGGACGCGGCTCCGGAAGGCCCGGCCCTTCCCGCCCTGCGGCCCCGAGGAGTGCAGAGCGGCCGAGCCCCTCCGGGAAGCCGAGCGGGACCCTGACCCCTTCCGGAACTCCCGGCCCCTACACGGCGATCTCGTCGTCCAGGCTGTCGCCCAGCTCCTGCCGCCGCAGGACGTTCAGCAGGCGCGGCAGCTCCTCCTGCGACCACGAGTCGCGCTCCTCGCTCTCGTCCGTGTTGGACTCGTACTCCGAGGCGATGCCCGACTCCCGGAACTTGAGCAGCTCCAGGCCGCCCAGCAGCGGGGCGCCCGAGGCCGGCGGCGGGGTGTCCGCGGGCGGGAGGAAGCGGAAGCACTCCAGCCGCACCAGGCGCTCGCGCCTACCTAGGGGGCTGCCCGCCGGCGGGGCCAGGTCGGCCAGGCCGGCGCCCGGGGGCGGCGAGGGCAGGTCCTCGGGCCCGGGGGTCGCGGGGTCG
This sequence comes from Smutsia gigantea, assembly GCA_032199065.1. Taxonomy (NCBI): domain Eukaryota; kingdom Metazoa; phylum Chordata; class Mammalia; order Pholidota; family Manidae; genus Smutsia; species Smutsia gigantea. The sequence goes on along the minus strand of JAVSCE010008826.1, from coordinate 403,267 downwards.
CAGAGCACGGGCAGGGCTCCGGAGCGGAAGGTGATCTCCAGCAAGCTGTCCTGGGAGCCCACTGCGGGGGAGACAAGAGCGAGAGGGGGCCGCGTCAGCCCGGCCCTGCCCCCGGGCCAGGGCCTGGCCCTCGGTGGGGCGGGGGGGGAGGGGTGGGGGGGGGGGGGGGGGGGGGGGGGGGGGGGGGGGGGGGGGGGGGGGGGGGGGGGGGGGGGGGGGGGGGGGGGGGGGGGGGGGGGGGGGGGGGGCAGGAAAACGGTACAGCCCCAGGGGGCTGCGCTAACTGCACGCCAGAGCTTTTAGTCCAACAGTGTAAACGGGCATGAATTAGGATAGAGCAGGCGGTCGGTAAACAGAAATAAATACTCAGGCTTCTGTAGTGCTGAAGGGAAGGGGTTCCCCATCCATATTTTGGGGGCCCTTCAAAAATGCAGTGTCCCAGCCCTGCCCAGATCTAATGATATACAATCTCTGCAGCTTGGACCTGGGAATATACATTGGGAAAAAAAAAAGCTTATAGGATAGTTTGGGGATCGACTGGTACAACAAGAAAAGCATTTGTTTTGCACTCAGGCCTGGGTCTGAATCTTGGCTCCACACCTCGCTAGTTCTTTACCTTTGAGCTAGTTACCGAACCTCTCTGGGTCCATTTCCTCATCTGTCAAATGTGCATAACATCACTACTCTGGGGATTAGATCATGTATATGGAATCCTATCAGAGCATCTGGCACAAGAGGTAACCAGTGGACATGTGCTGGTCCACAGCCCACACACCGAACACATACCCACAACACACGGAGCAGCTCAGGAGGAAGGCGTGGGAACACCCCGCTCCGGCCCTCCTCAATCCACCTGTAGGTGGCTGGCGAAGAGGCAGGCATTTTGGGTGGGGGCCGGGCAACCTCTGCCAGGGAGCAGCAGGGCTAGCTGGCCAGTTACTCCTCTGCCTTACTCATTAAGTCGGTCTACCGCTACCAGCCTTTCCACGTTACAGAGTTGTGAAGGACGACGTAGTGCAGAACCATCACCCCATAGTTAGTTCAATGTCTCCCACAGGCTCAGAGAGCATCTCATACCATAGATGCTTACGTTTCAACTGGAAAAGCCCTTTAATAAATGGGCTACCTAGGATTTGGAGGGCCCAAACCCCCACTGAGGAGAGTGGGTGCCCATGTGGCAGGACTCTTGGGACACTCAAGGTCAAGTCTGGGCACCAGACTAGAAGGCCGCCAAGACCACCTCTGGCCCCGACACTGTGTAATTCCATGAAATGCATGAATAGGACAAAGGTGTCTTTGTTTTCTGCTAGAATACCAGGGCAGCTCAGGGGTCCAATAAAACACCCCCAAAGCTTTCAGGCAAGGAACATGTGTTTCCCAGAGCCTCCACGTGTGTTTTCCAGGAGGCAAGACTGGGCAGGGTCTTCACTTACTAGCGTTCTGGCCCGACAGCTTCAGCTCCAGCTCCTGCACCTGCCTGACCAGCAGGGAGATGTGCTGTAGCATGTCCTTATTCTGCAGCAAGAGCTGGTGCACGCGAGCCTGGGCCTCCAGCCGTGCCGCGGCCTCGGCGGCCAGCTGGTCCTTCAGCAAGTGAACCTGCAGGGAGGAGGAGGAGGCAGAGAAGGCAGAGGGAACAGGGCAGAGAGGAAAGAGGGACATGAATGCAAATGAGAGTCACTGGTGGGCAGCCAGGACCAAAGACAACAACTGGGTTCAATTCAAGATGAAGGAGCCCTGCCTGGGCAAAAGGGGCACCTGTGCTTGTGATTCGGAGAAGCCAAAGCACCTGGGTCACTGGTCTTGACTTTGTATGTCTTGTGAGGGCTGCGATATGTCGCTCACTCAGGGCCCCACCCTAGCACTCTATTCCTGCCAGAACTCCTTTGGCTGTTAGCACAGCACTGCTGAGTCCAGGCACTTACTTGTGTCTCATCCTGTCTTTTAAAACCCATGAATGAAAACTAACATACTGACCCACTAGCTTAGAAGAGTGTCACAGAAAACCCCCATTGAATCCCTCCTGCCCCCATCCTCATGCTCAAACATGGAAAGAGAAGCCCTGCATATGCCCTGAATCAGTGAGGTGGACATCAGAAAGCCTGCCTCTCCACGTCTGTGGGTGTTGGCTTCCCTTCCTGATCGTCCACTCCCTTTCTATTTCCCATGGCAGCAGGACCCGGCTTCATACCTGATGGCGTCAGATGTTTGTTGACTGACTCATAAAAGGGCTTGTCCAAAAACCCCAGAAGAGCTGAGGTGAACAGTTTACAGAGCCACCCTCTGTGAGGAGCAGACCCCCGTCTACTTTCTCACCTTCTTCTGGCAGAGCAGCTGGCACTGGCTCAGCCAACATGCTTAGGGCCAGTGGTGTCTGTCCTGGTGTGTAATCAGGAGTGGGGACAAAACTCAGGGGGAGGAGATGGGGGGCGATTACATCAGGACCCTGGCTTGAGGACACTGAGTCACAGGTAATAACATTCACACATGTGACTCCTTGGCTAAGAGGTGGATAAAGGGGCCTCCGTATGGTTTCAGAACATCTCTGAGGAAAGGGAGCTAATGAATTTGGTGGTCTGAACCAAAGCAGCTTGTGGAAAAGGGTTTTCTTGGCCCAAAACAGTGTGCATAAAGACACAGTCAGGTGGCTGGGATGGGACAGGTAGATCGAGGCGTGGAGGAGAATGGAGAAAGGGGATTCTGGAGAGCTAGCCGACTCTCTTGCTCAGACAGCAAATGCTCTGGACTGCTGAAGGGCAGTTTGCTCCAAAGAGATTCACATTTTACCAGGGAGTAAAAGACCATGTCCACCTCACTATCTGGCCAAGCCTGACCAAGTGACCTGGCAGCCGTGTCTGTCCCTGCCAGCCACCGGCAATGGAGACTCCTACTCTGTATGCAGCCGCTTCTGACCTGCCCAGACCTGAGGACCTGACCTTGCAATTGGCTCTGAACCAAACGAAGTGGACCCACTGAGGAGATCAGTTACCCCTTTCCATTAGTGGCCCCCACGGCTGGGCTGTCTTTTCCCAGGGGGCAGGGGGCAGGAGGAATCTAAATTTGTCCTCCATAAGGTGCTGCTAAGGATAGAACTGATAGTTTGGTCAAGATATTGGCCTCGTTTGCCGCCTCATATAAACTAAGGGAAGAACTAGAGAGGGCTGAGAACAGTGGCAGTAATATTTTAGCCTGGAATCAGAACGTGGATGACTATTAAGCTTTAAGCTTTTGTCTTCCTGGGAAACTGAGGAACGGAGGTATTTTACCCGAGAGTCCCCCAAATCCTGTTGGTTCTGAAGAACAGGACAATTGTTCTGGGAAGCCCCCATAAGTGCCCCCAGAGGAAGGGCCAACCTTAACCCTTCATCTGTGACTAATATAACTTATCGTAAAAACACCATTGAAAGGAATCTACTGAGCTGACAGAATTGTTAATTATCCAGTTTCTATTTCCTTTGGAATAAAACAGAAATGTTAGAAATGTGGAACAAATTTTCAATGCATGTAAACAGAGAAAGCAGGGAATTCTGCATGCCACTAAATGGCATCTATGGAGGGCTCCTTGCACACACACCAAAGACTCAGGTACCGACATTTCACATCTGAACATCCCAACAGAACAGGCCGTTGGAGAGCAGTGGACCAGGAGCTGGAAGTCTGAGTCTGTTCACTTCTATCTGGACCTCACTTTCTCCATCTCTCAGCCAGGAGGGCAAGCTAGAGGTTCAGACAGTCTATGTATTCCACATCCAAATGGATGCAGTGGTGAGTTCCAGGGGCCATTTGTTAAAGGCTCACTGATGAAAATTCCTAGATTCCCACTGTGAAGTCAGAGAACTAGAATTGGGGACAAAAGAAGAGGTCCCTCCTGCAGAAACCAGGAGAGAAAAAAAGGCTGGAAGCTTCTTTGGCAGGTTCCAACATGTTCCAGTGGTGGAATACCATCCTGTATAAGAGACCACCTGGAGTCAGGGGCTTCCTTTACAGATCTGCAGGCACAAAGGGCCCTGAGCAAGGGCTCCTGCATTGCAATGCTCCTGTGCCAGATTGAATAAGAATGTTGACTCTGCAATGCAGAGTTGTGACTAACATTCCAGCTGTTTCAAGCCCTGGGAATGTGAAAGCGCAGGCTGCTGCCGTTGATGAAACCAGGGCTACCGAGCCCTTCTGTTTCTGTGGCTGTCCAATGCGGCGTCGGCGTAAGGCTCAGACCTCCTGCTCTGGCAGTTTGTGCCATGTGGAACACCCAACCCAGGCCAAGTGGCAACAAACGGCCTGGACTTCTTTTACATTTGAGGCAAGTTAACTGTCCCTGTGTTTTTGCATCTGTAGGTCTGGCCCTGAAGCGCTGAAAGGAGGCAGCGAGCGTTCTGTTCACCCTGGCAAGGGCAGGCTGCTAGAGCTCTGTGTGCTTGCTCCCTTAACCCTACAGCGGGAGTGGATCCTGCCTCCTCCTCCCAACCAGGTGAGACATTTATTTGTATTCTGCACAATTTTTCTTAATTAAACACCTTTCGCAAAGGTAGGCCATGTTAATTTTGGAAAAGGTGTGAGTTAGCTTCTCCCTTCTGGAGCTTTGGAACTACTTCAGTCACAGATGAAGTCAGTGGGAGGGCCACGCCCAGAGTACTGTGTCCAGCTCTGCACTCCCACCACAGCGCTCTCTGCAGAAGGCCAACCCTACACCCTCCAGCTCTAGAAAATGACACCCACCCTAATCCCACCCAGACACACCAGCCCACTGCCCACTCGCTCTCCAGCCTACTTGCCTGGACTCCAGCTCCTCCATGAGAAGTGGGGGCAGGGCCAGGCTGAAGTGAGGGAGCAGCAGGCTCGTGGAAATGGCAGTGGAGAGAATCAGAGCAATTTGCCCCCCCGCACACCAGACATACAAGCAGAGGCAGGTGGTGCTGTATCAGCATGCACAAGGCAGGGACTAGGACAGGGTGCCGGGGACTGGGACAAGCCACGAGGACAGATGCTAAATCTAAGGCCTGGGGACGGGGTGCAGAGTGTTTCTAGCCTGTTCCTCTAACTACAGCACGCACACAATTGCGAAGCATAAGTAACCAGTCACTTGGTTTTAGAACAAACCCAAGTGGCAGCAGTGGAGGAGAAATCTTTAAATAGCAATATGAGCTACGCTATCATCTCTCTCATGAGCGAGGACAGGAACTGGCAAACTGTGAAGGAATCTGGCACAATGAACCACTGCCAGCCAGCTACAGTGCCCAGATCCATTCTGGAGCTACATGGGCCCAGCCCATGGCCATGCGGGTGCCAGGTACAACCCAGCTTTGGTTCAAGGATTCGTTACACTCGTTCACACCCTTGAACTTCTGGCCAATCTAAAAGCAGGAAGCTCGTGCAGCCAGGCAAGCCTCATGCTGGGTCAGCAAATGGTCACAGGGCTTGGATATTCACTATTTACATGCTGAGGTCGAACCAGAACTGCTTAGGAGTTGGCTGGACACCACCTTTGGGCGTGTATGGTTAAGACCAGGGCAGGCCCCTTCCAGACCAGCTCTGAACCAATTTAGGGAGAGGTTGGGAGAGGTCCTGAGGTCTGAGACCAAATCAGAACACCAAGAAAGAGATCTAAGCCTCGTCCCAACAGTAACAGCAGAACCAAATGGGCCTGCGAGAGTAAATGTAGGGGGAGGGGACATAAATAACGCAACAGGAGATCCCAAGAGCACTGTTTGCAGGACACTGTATCCTTAGCTCCTCACAGGGGCCACCTGGGGACTCAGGTGCTCCCAGAGAAAAGGAAAATGAGTTCCCACCTGCCATGCTGAGGTCTCAGTATGATCCACTGAAATTCTGACTGCTAGTAGTTTTCACGCAGACAGACAGAGACCTTGAGGTTCAGTGGCAATCAAGTCTGATAGAACAAGTGAAAGCTGACCTTGTGCCAGAGACACCAGGGAGACCTATCTGTCAATCCACCTGCATATCTGATATAACTGTTTTCACCCAAAGATATGGATACTAATAAAAAACACTTGGGTCAAATGAGACAGAGTGGAAGGGACAGGAGCGTGCAGAGAAACACGTGAGGAAAGGACAGTTGAGGACTGAATCCATCCGGAGGACAGAGGAGCAGAAGGGCTGAGCGGTACCACAGACCTCTGCTGCATTCCCGGGCAGTGAAGGAGATGCCAACCTAAGGCGGCTGAGACAGCTTACGGGGTGGCAGAGGACGTTCAGGAAGCCTGACTGCCTCCAGGTCCTGTCCGACCTGAAGATTTTGGAAGTCCACAACCAACTCAAGCCAGCTCACCAATGGGTGACGTGAGTGCCCTGTGGTGGCCTTTCAATCATGTCACTGCCCAAACTGAGGCTCAACCAGGGCACCGCCAACGATAATCAACAGATCCCAAGGCAGAGGCTAAGGGTGCCCAGCCTGCAGAAGTGGGTGGAGCGAGCACTGCACTCTTTCCTGGCACCCCGCACCCACATTCAGTCTTCTACGAGAGGGGCGATTAAAATGGGGGCAGGGCAGGGACGTCCCACTGGACAGATGCTTGATTCTGTACCGGAGAACCACTTGAACTGTGATAAACCCACGGTCACTCAAGGTCTGGTGGCTTTGCAGGCTGAAGGCTGCCTTACACGGCCACAACACTCTTCTTGCTGTGCAGGGGATACATGTGCAAACAGTTTCTTTCTAGTGATTTCAAATTCAAATGCATGATAATCATCATGAATATGCATCAAGCCATTTTTAGATAAATAGTAATTACTGGCAATTGATATGCTAAAAGAGGAAAGTATTTGGGTTGGAGAACGGATCTGTATTCAGTGGGAAACTTTTGGAAGGGACGTGAGTCGCACAGGGCCCGTGCTGGCGCACCCAGGCTTGGTGCTCCAGCCAGCGGTCAACCAGGGCAGGAGATTCAAGGGACTAACACGCCATCTAACTAGAGAGAACACCTGCAAATCCTCTTAGCAGCACACGTTTGTTCCACAGTCATAATTGTTAAGAAGCATTCAGGTAGCAGTGCCCTGCCGGTTCTACTCTTTGGAAAACTGGCTCTTGGTGGCCTTGTGCCTCAGGCCCAGGTCCTCTGTGAGACCACGTTATAAGGTCTTGTCTAGACCCAAGTTGCGGCAGACCCAGCTCTAACTGTCGGGAGCTCCCTCAAGGTGCACGCTGGGAAGGACGGCTCTGTCTGGGTCACTCCGCCAGGAGGTCAAAAGAATAAGCAGAGGAAACAATGAGAATAACAAGCGCCTCCTAGAGAATCTGCCCCCCACCATTCTAGAACACGGGAAACCTCAGAGAGTCTGGTCAGAGAGATTGAGAATGCCAGGGTGTAGAGTGCCTTTCCAGATCTCTCACCAACACTCCCAATCTGAAAGCCCCTCCTCCTAACTGTCTTCATCTACCCCCTCAGGTGTCTGACTCTTAGGTCAGGATTCAGCCTTTAAATGCTACAAGGGATATCTTCACCATTACTGGTTGTCCCAGTGAAGATGACGCTCAGACCTGTCAGTTTCAAGGACGATGTCAAGTACAATACCCTCCACGGACAGCAAGGAGGATCCCACTAAAAGCAGCAAGGGGAATCGGCTCTACAAAGTGTTGGCAACAGGAAGCCTTTGGGACTCAAACAATGCTTTGCTCCCAAGAGCTATGCCAGTTCCTCCCACTGCAGTTCACATACTATACCTAAGTTCCTGCAGGTTAAATTCCATCATGATGACTTCTAAGGCCAGTATGGTATCCAATCCTGCCTGGAATGAGATCACTAATGGAGGTGTGGAAACCTGTACACACAGGCCACTGGGATGCCAGGGTGGCAGTCTCTGCACGGGTGTTGGGTGCAAATTCAGACGTCAAGCTCTTTTAAGACAGTTGCCACAACATCACACCTGTCCTGACTCCCAGGGCATCCCTTCCCACCCCAAACGCCAGGAGAATAAGGCAGGAGAGGAGGGGTGGAATTGGGTGCCCCTGGTTCCTCGGCCAAGTTCACGTCACTGTCCACCGACATCCAGCCAAGCCAGCCAAGCCCAGCTCAGAGCGGGGGTTCCACAGGAACCAAGACGCCTCTCCCCTTCCCACCGCCCCCACCCACCCCAACAAGCCATGATGGGACAGCATGAGCAACCCCTACGGCTCCCTAGGTGTTGAACCTGCCCTGAGCCCCCGGCTAGGGGAGGTGCATCAAGCCCATGAGGGTGGAGCCTGCGAGGTGGGGGGGAGGCTGAGGAGAACCTGGGCCACAGCCACTTGCGTCTGCTGCGTCTGCTGCTGGAGGAGCTGCTGGAGAAGCTGCATCTGGTGGTGGGCGGACAGCGGCGTCCCCGAGCCCGTGGGCTGCGAGCAGGCTGCGGGAAGGAGCATCCTGGGTGAGGCGGCCAGCACGGGCTCCTGGGGGCAGGGCGGAGCCTGCAGAGGAGAGAAGACTGGGGTGACCCCGGGCAGAGCTGCTTCGCGGTCTCTCTGCAACACGCAGCGTGCACACGCGGGAGTGGGGGGCCCACTGGGAACCAAGAGCCAGCCATGCCGTGTCCTCCACAGACATGGACAGGACCCTCGGAGGGAGGCGATGTGACCTCCTGAGCTGGGACTCGGCTGACAACCCTGCCGGGCACATCAGTACTGAGACAGGCAGCACACACCATCCCCTTGCCCACCACTGCCCACTGTGCCATGCTATCCTTACCTGAAGCTCCGGATTTGGGGGGCATCTATTTCGACAGGACACAGCTACCTGCCTCCCCACCAGGAGAACAGGAAGAAGGCAGCTCCCCCTTTACTCTGCTGCGCCCTAGGACTCCCTCCCCCAGGGCCTGCCGTGTGTCTCCTGAGGCGGCCCCAGCCCGCCCCTGCCTCTTCTCACAGTGAAAGCTACCAAGGAGGACGGGGGACATTCAAACAGAACAGTCCGGACAGATGCTCTCTGTCGGCTGAAAGCAGTTTCTGCCCCTGGCTGTCTCCCCGCTGATAGTTGGACACCTTCACCTAGATGGCCTCTACGACCCGCAGACCCCGCTGCGGGCACAGGCATTTTGTCTCTGGCAGTTCTGCTGTTCACCCTTCTTTCACGTGTAAGAGCCCGTGTCCGAGGACAGGGATCTGCCACTGCACAGGACAAACGGCCCCAGAGAAGGTGCCAGGCAACGGTTTGGAACTGTATTGCCCTCCGAACTGGACAGGCCTCCCTCTGTGATGAACGATGTCCACCTGAGAAAACGCCTGCATGTGGGGAGGAAGGAGAGGCCCGGGACACAGACGACGGGCTGGAGACCTCAGGGGAGGGCCATTTGTGGGAATTTTCCTTCTAGGTTTTTGTTTAGTTTTCAGTTCACAATTTGGTCTAAATTCTTAGTTTCTTAGCCTGGATTCTGTCAGGAACTCCCTGGGGTGTCTGGCATCTCAGCCTCAAGACACAGGGATGGAGTGGATGACACCTGAGGTGGCCTCTCAGCTTCTGACCTCCAAGGGGCCGATGCCAGCCAGACCCACGGCTTTCTCGCACCGTGCACCGAAGCTCAGAGACCACAGTGTGGGAGGGCCTAGACTACCTGCCCCTTGGCCAAGTCCCAGGGGGTGGCGGCAGGCATGCGAGGACCCGCCAAGGGCAGGGCCGCCAGGGAGAAGAAGGGGACCAGGTCTTGATGGGGCCCTGGAGGGCAAAGCGCCACAGGAAAGACTGTGGTCTCCTGCCACACAGCACGTCCAGTGCCCATGCCTGACCCTCCAGTCAGGCCCTGCTAAGGGGAAACGAAACATGCTCTGCACAGGGGCTGGGGGGCGACTGACTGGCTGGGCTGTGACCCGGTTTGTCCCGGGAGGCAGCATGGGTGCAGACCACCTGGCCCACCGCCTACCTTGGAGTCGGTGTGGGAGCCTCCCTCATTCCCCACGGCGTCCAGGTCGGTCACCCCTCTGCTGAATTCCAGGATGTCACTCCCTGGGAGCGGGGCCTCGACTGCATCGATGTCGGTCTCCTCTGCGGTGGCCGTGGACACCCTCTCAGCTCCAGCGAGCTGGCGGCCTGCAGGGACAAGGGCAGGTGGCACCGAGAATGTCCTCCTTTCCCGGCACCTTAGTGGTCAGTTACGGCGTGTGAAGGGAATGCCACCAGCTTCACAACCTTTTCACCCATCTTTTCACTCAAGTACATGGAATTTCCAATCCAACAAGATGTTCCCATCTTAACAGTTATAAAGTCCAGAAAGATAAAACGACATTTCCTTGAATGTGGATGTGATCGCTTTCCCAGGCTGGCATGATGTTTGCATGGACAAGGTGTGGGGTGTCAGCCACCTCGGCCTCCTCTTAGCACAGGAGTGGACTGAGCCCAGGGAGAGCGCCCTGAACTGGCTGTCCAGAGTGTGGGTTTCCCAGCCAGGCCCCAAAGGGCTGCCAGACAGGAGTAAGTCACCTCACTCCCTGGGCCCTGGTTCCAACTCTAAAATTAGAGGCGGAGCTACAGGGAAGAGGAGGGTTGCGTGATTATAGAATAAGGAGGTCTGAGGCCCCACCCTACAATGTCAGCAGTCTCCCACTGCCTGGAGCCTGACCCTGGCCTTGCCCCCAGGTGCAGAAACTGGGAAAGGGGCCTGTGCAAGGAAAGCAGCCGTGGTTTTTTCACACCTTCTCTGGTGTGTCTGCCTACTTCCCACTTCGCCCTTCTCGGGGAAGCAGCGACTGCTCAGCCTGTGTACGAGGTCCCGCTATTCCTCCTTGTCCTTCATTCCCTGTTCCTCCCTACTTCTCGGAGTCTGTAAAGCATATGGCAACACCTTGGCATTGCTCGGGAAAAATCTCTTTCTTTACATTTGGGATGAGGAGCATTATTACTGTTTTCAAGCAAGATTTTAAAAGGTTTCTGAGACCAAGCTTTTAGATTTTAAAAGCTTTCAGAGACCAAGCACCGAGTGTAAAATGGAGCAGGTTAAGGTCAGCTGACTCTCTAATCCTAAAGCCAACCCAGGGAGCCAGGCCTCGGTCCTCTGAGCACCTATCTTGTAGAACAAATAGTTCTAACAAGTCTTCCCATGCAAACCCACGGGAGTGGTCTGGGGAAGCAAGCCTGGGATTTAGAGAGCTGGCAGCATGCCTCCTTGTCCTCCTGGCCGCTCTGGAGCTGGCAAGATGGCCTCATTGAGGGCTGTAAGGGAAGGGATGGTCCTGGGCCGTGGCCTGGCAGGGCAGCCTATCTGCTCCTCTGTAAACCAGTGGGCCAGAGCATGGGGGGCAGGCTGCTTTCTGCCACTTCCTGCACCCAGAAGGGACTTCCTTGATGACTGGGAAGGTAGCAGTGAGAGAGGGCTGATGGCCAACTCGTGGCAGGTAGACAGGGCTGGGAAGGACTGAATGGGGTGAAAGGGCATGTGTTTGGGCAGGAGAGAGTCTGCCACTAGCCGGCAGGAGCCAGTTCCCGCAGCGCTGTCCACACATTTGTCATGCACTTAGCGTGTGATACTGGACCTGCCTGGCTATCTACCCGCCCCCGGCCCCCACTTTTAGTCTTGAGGCCAAGGCTGTGCCTCATTCATCTACTTTTGTTTCCCAAGGATCTGGCATAGAGGAGGTATTCAATAAACACTGACAAAAGGTCACGACAGGGTAGCAAAACAGGGGAGTGGCTCTGGGACAAGGCTGTTCCCCCGTGCCTAAGCAGCGACACTCACAGAAGGTTCGGAGATAACTGGGCTGGAGGCCCGGAAGAAGCAGAGAACCTCTAGGTTCTAGCTCTGCTTCAGGGGGAGTCAAAAAATACATAAGTAAACTTTGCAGCCATTCAGTTTGTCCTGACGGAATTCCCAAACCAGGGCTGAAGTGAGCGTACCACAAGCCACGGGACTCTGAGAGACTTCCTGCCCCCAGTGGGCTCCTGGATGATCACATCCGAGGTCCTAAAGATTTAATACAGCTGATGGGTAGAGATGAGCAGAGTAACAGATCTGTTAGGACTGGGAGGGTAAAGCTGGGGTGGACAGAAAGAACACGTTGTGTGGAGGGCTGTAATGATCACGTGTGCCCATCAGCGTATGAGGCAGCTAAGGCAAGATCTGCAGGAGGGACCCACAGCTAATGGTCATGTGCAGGTCCTCACAGACAAGGGAGGGCATCTGGCACCTGCAACTTTCCTGGCCTCAAGAAGCCTAGAGGACAAGAAATGGTATTAAAAACCTTCTGGCAAAATCAGGAAACTTACAGGATTGAGCATGACAGACTCCAGTTGTACTTGGGGGACGTAAGACTGTTTTCACAGGAGAGATGGGGGGGTGGTGCTTTGGGGACTGATTTCAACTGTTTCCACCTGACACACTGAACAGTAACAGAAGTCACGAGCCATATGCTGACCTCATTCATCTATTCATTAAGTATTTATTACATAGCTTGTATATGACAGGAATCTACTGGGCATAAGCAACACCTTGCTGTCAATGCTTCCCCAGTTAATAAGGTGGCACTTCAGTGACCTCAACTGGCTGTTTCAGGAAGGGCTGGCAGACAGCAGACCCCAGATGGCTGGAGGTGTAGGGCAGCGATTAGGTGGGGAAAAAAGTAGATGAGTGAGTATCGGTATGTCTTACAAGAAGCTTGACTATGACGGAAAGGAATGAGATGAGGCTAGGGGAAGATGCAGGCTTCATTTTGTTTTGTTCTGAAGATGGAGAAGACTTTGTCATACCTATAATGCCACAGGGAAAAAAGTCAGCCTAGTAGAAGACTCAGGAGACACCTGATGGCAGGGGATTCAGGAAGAAGTGAGATGATGGTGGAAGGTGGAGGCGGGTGCAAGTGTTCATACTGCACAGGAGAAAGACACTGTCCCAGAGACGGAAGCTGGGACAAGCGGGGGTGCTGCTGAGTGGGGAAAGAGTCTGGCTGAGTCCGGGGACCACAGGTGCACCACGGCCAACCTGGGGATGGCAGGTTTCCTTGGCGCTGCCCCGCATTACAGGGCTGAAATGGACAGGTATTGCTGGATTAATGCAGAACTTCCTACATTTCAATTACACCTCAATAAAATGCTTTTCAAAAAAGAACAAGGAATTACCACCTCACTCTCAAAGAGCTTGAAATGGCCATTTTGTCTCAAAATTGCAGTGGTAACAGTTTAAACATAAAAAGCACTGACGACATTCCAGGCCCCAGGTTTAAGTATTTTACATGTATCAAGTAACTTAGCCTCATAACCAATAAGAGGCAGGTCCTATTATTACCCCATTTGATGGATAAAGAAACTGAGGCACATGGCTAGTAAGGTTGGAGCTGGGGCTCAAAGTTGCCAGTGTGGCTCCAGCCTTGGGGCTTTTCTCCACAGCGCCCCCTGCCACCCAGCAGGCTCCCTGCTGCCACCCACAGTCCCACCTATCCTACACCCACCCCGCTTGGTTTCTTCAGGGCATTTGCTCTCCAACATGACCTCGTTGGCATGTCATCTGTTTGCGCCCCTGCCCTGGCTTGGATGGTGAGTGCCTCACCAGCATGGTCTTGTGCAGAATTGAGCCTGGCACTCCAGGGCCACGTGATAAACATCCGCTGAATGAAGAAACGAGCTGGAACTAAGGAGATACACAGGATTGGGCAGGGGTCACCCGATGAGATGGTGGAGCAGGTCTGGGGAAGAGCAGAAGTGACAGGAGTTCCATGGAGTGCTTGCTACTCAGTGAGCAGGACGCCCAGGTCCAGCAGATGTTGTTAACAGGTGCTCAATAAATATTCCCAAACCCATCGCTCACTGTGCAGACGCTGGGAGTTTCAGTTTTAAGAAGCTCTCTTCTTCCAAAGGTTTCCAAGCCCTTCCCCATGCTGGACTGCCTGCCACCGTGGGAGGAGGAATGCCTCCAAGGGAACGGGACAGTTCCCAGGAAACCCTCTCCAGGACTCAGAGAAACTGCAGGGCCAAGCAAGGCACTTGCAAGAGGGGCACTGGCCCCGCCCGGCTGAGCCCCAGGGACTGAGGGCAGCTGCTGCCTAAAGACACAAAAGATAAATCTCCCCCAGGGCAGAGAAGAGTGGAAGAATGAGGGAGGGAAGGCAGGCAGGCACTGAGAGGAAGAGAGGCACACACACAATGGAAGCGAGCACCACCGTAACAGCACTGCCGAGCCCGGGAGGGAGATGGCTGACCTCAAAGACCGCACAGCCTCCATGCTGCCCAACTCCTCCAGAGCAAACAAGTTCCCTCCACACAATAAAGGGGCTACGGTCACACCACGTGGGGCTGTGCCACTGGAAAGATAAACATGGCATTAAATGAACAGCTCCCAACATGGAAGCGCGATTCTTGTTAAAACAGAAAACTTCCAACTGACAGTTCTACTCTGGGGCTTCAAGGTGCTCCCCCAAATCTTAATGGAGTTGATAAATGCTTCTGGCGGACGCATTTACAGAAAGAAGACACATGTTCCTAGCAATTTATAGACAGTAAGGAAGCAAGTGGGGCAGTAAAGAGTGACCACAGGGCTGGGCAGTAAGCACCATCCTTGGTAAGGAAAGGTTTCCCATCCCGCATCTGTGATCTTGGAGTGCCCAGTACTCCAACAGGCGTAACTTTGTGGCTGCCTCCCTAGGGTGCAATCAGAGGACACCTGATTCATCATTTAATGTGGACCTGTCCTAAAATCATGGGACTTCAGACATCTTGTCTACCCTCCTCACTGCACAGAGGGGGGCACGTATATTAGAACTGGAAAACCAGATCAGAACTAACACATATTTTGAGAGTATAGTATGCTAGGCACAACGCTGATTTATATGCATTATCTCACACCTGGCAGATAAGAAAAGACAAATCCAGAGGTAATGAAATTTGCTGAAGGTCACCCCGCTGAGAAGTTCAGGTGCAAGAACCCGAGCTCTCAGGTGCTTCTCAAGTTCGCAGCTTCAGCACACTTTCTGCCGTATCATACAGCCGCTTCATTTGGGCGATGGTCAGTTTCGTGTGTCAACTTGGCTAGGCCCGGATGCCCAGATATCTGACCAAACATTATTCGAGATGTTGCTGTGAAGGTATTGTTCAGATGAGGCAAACACTGAAGTCAGCAGACTTTGAGTAAAGCAGATTCCCCCTCGTAACACAGGCAGGCCTCATCCCACTGACTGGAAAGCCTTCATAGAACACAGACGGATCTCCGGGAAGAACAGGAATTCTGCCAGCAGACCGCCTTTGGACGTGAACTGCAACTCTCCCTGGGGTTTCCACCTGCCAGCCTCCCTGCAGGCTCTGGACTTGCCACACCTCCACAATCACGGGATCCAATTCCTTAACATCAGCCATACGTGTCCGTCTCCCTCACTAACAGGGCTTCCATCACGCCACAGGCCACAGCCTCATTCACACGAAGAGGGGAGAGCCTCTGCCACTTCCCTAAGTCTGCGGGGACGCCAGTGTGATGTGCACAGCACACACCAACCTGACCCTGACCTCCTTAAAGAGACACTGAGGGCTCTGACACCTCATACTTTGAGGGAACTGTACCAGGCCTAACGGGTTTTCCTAAAACGGACCCAAATGTTTCTACATGTGGAAATCAATTTCATTCTTCTTGGGGAGGGTGGTACACAGAAGATGCCAAGCAGCTGAGGTCTCATATTTATCAGGATGATTTGAGAAAATTATCAACAAAAAGGTGTTAACAGGAGAGGTGCGCACAGCTGGTGGGCCCATCATTTCAATGCTGATCGCATGCTACAACAGGAAGGGCGTTACCCACGCTGGTCTCTGGGCAGCCGTCCCCACCACCATCAGGCTGCTCAGCCCTCCAGTCTCCCCCTCCGGGCCTGATCACTGCAATTCCACCTGCTCCCCCCATGCCGAAGGTCATCCTTCCTCATCAAGGGGACTGCTTCAAAGTCACTCCCTACTCAATATACATTTGGCATAGAGAACCGATAAAAGTATTTACATTTTTGGGAAGGGGAAGGGGAAGAGGAGCTGAAATGCAGGCTTCCTCAGGGCACTGAAGGCCAAGTGGGGTGTCTGCCTGGAGGTGAGGCTGGGACCACTGGCAGGGGGAACAGCATTGACAAAGGCTGGAAGGTACAGGACACTCAGGTATGGGAAGGAGCCAGGGCGGGTGGAGATAAGACAGAGAACAGGACAGAAAGTGATCTGTACTGACCCCGGAAGAGAATCTCCACAGTAGCACAGGACATCCTATCAACCTGCCCTGCCAGCAGACCCCTTGCAGGGCTGGAGGTGGCGGGAGAGAGTAGCTCCCTCCGCAGGAGGGGAATAAGACCGACCCCTCAGAGAGGTCTGCACGAACCACTCTCTAGCCAGTCCTCTTCTCCAGAGGCCAAACCGCACCATCCCCACCTCCTTGGCGAGCAGCTGGGCAGCAGGTTTCTGTTAGGTGCTTGGGGACTGGCTCAAGGCTGTCGGACAGGGGTCTGGAGAACAGCAACGTGTGAACTCTCCACCTCTGGGCACCCTGCCTGGGTCCAGCCCCTTCTCTCTAGGCATCAGCAGCTTCACCAGAGACTGTGCCCTTTACTAGCTGGTTAGAATTTCCTTTTGCATGTGTGCATCCTGGCTGCCAGGGTACCGGGGCTGTGAAAGCTACAAGCCTCCGCCACCAGGGGAACAGGGCACCGCCAAAGAAGAGCTAGTAACGTAAAGGCGTCAGTCTTCTCCAGCAAGCAGCTCTACGGCAAATCCTCCAGTTGAAGTTGCTCAGCCTCTATTCTCTGAGCGGCAGGCCAGCTGTAGGTCTGCACAGCACAATCTCTTAATCCCTCGCTAGCCGCTGGGCCCCTGTTCCCAGAGTGACCCACAGATTTTCCTGAGCACAGCTTTCTCTGTATCCCTTAAGTTTGGAATACTATAAGCTCTCCAAAGGGCCCCCTTTGCTGTTAGGAATTTGTATTGTTACATTAAATTTACAAATTTAACATAAGAAGAACCAACATTTTTATGATGTTGTGGTTTCCTAACCAAGACCCTCCCGTTTGTTCATGATTTTCTTCATACAAAACATATACATTTTTGTTATTTTTTCACAGGTATTTTATCTTTTTAAATTGTTATTTTAATAGATTGCTTCTTCCACTAACATCTGAGTACTTGTAATAAAAAACCCATAGCCATCTGTATGTAATACTGGACCTCACATCTTTAAGCATTATTTCTAATAGTTTTCAGGTTTTTTTCTTGGGGTTTTGCATAAAAAATTAACCTAACATACTAATGCACATACTTTTCTAATGCTCATACTTTCTTTTTTTACACATTTACTGTTAGATGATCAAGGTGGTAAAAGGAATCTTTGTCTTATTCCTGCCTTTTAATAATTTGAAAATTGGAGATATTGGGAAAATGTCCATACTGAGGGTTTACAGACCTACAGAGCTTAGAAATAGGGGGGAAAAAAGGAACTATTCAGGTAACTGTAAATTTATCTTCTTTCTAATTTGTTGTATAATAGGGCATTTGTACTAAATTTTTCTTTGGGTTCAGACTCGGTAGCATGAGTAATACCTTTAAAACGTGTTTCCTGATATCCAGTCAATGTTTCCATTTGATAGTTTAAGCCTGTTTAATTTTCTGTTTGAAAATAACACACGTTCCCTAAAGAAAATCTGGGATCTCAAGAAAAGTAGAAAAAATAAAATGCAAGTGACTTGAGGTCCGGGGGCTTGGAGGAGTGACCCACGCCCCCAGCTGTGTGTCCGCCTGCCTGTCGGCCCACAACTGTGGCAGGGAGTGGCCTACCTGGGTCCCCTGAGCTGTCGCTGCCCCTCTCGCTGTCCCCGTCCTCCTGGCCATCTGCATTCTGCTGGGTGTGCTGCAGGCTCAGCTTGTGGCAGACCTCGAAGGCCTGCCCCACGGTCCGGACGATGCGCATAGCTTGGCTCTGGGAAGGAGAGAGAGCGAGCGGGTGAGAGCCATGGAGACCCTGTGCACGGACGTGCGGAGGCCAGGGCGGGAGAGGGTGCGCAAGTGGCGGGCCGGCAGAAAGCGGCGGAGCCCGCAGAGGAGAGCGGTGGGAAAATCTAGGGTCGTTCTGACGTGCTCACGCTCACAGAGAGGAGTGTGAAGACACCTCCCTTCCTGAAATACCCCCAGAAAACAGCCACAGTCACCATAGTTCTGAAACAGTCAACTGACAGGACAGACAGCAAATATCCCAGTTCCTGGCTTAGCCCAGGTCCTCCTGCCACGCTTAACAAAAGTGGCTGATACGCTTCAGAATCCTTTGCCCACCATGAGCAAATGTTCAATGGGTTCATCACACGAACAGCGACACAGGCATCTTCCTGTTTTCCTGCTGGCAACAATGGCTTCTCCCTGGAGCTCTGGCAGACCAAGGGCTGTGGGGATGGGGGCTGAGAAGCCACGGTCCAAACGGCAGAACCAGCTGACGACTCTGGAGCCCAAGCCCCCTGGACGCCACAGGCAGCGAACCGGAGCTGAGGCAAGCCTTCCCAGTCTGCCCTGAAGATATCACTCATTTGGGTCTAGTCTTTGACCTTTTCCTGCTACTTAACCTCTTCCTTCAACAGCCCACGAACTGAGTTTGGCCCTGGCGCTCAGGACCCGCTGCTTAGCGAGGGGAGGTGGAGGTAGGACAAGGAAGCCTGCTGCTGAGAGTCTGACCCACGCTGGTGTGAGGAAGGGCCCTGCGCGAGGATTTTCGGGGCATGGTCTCCAAAGCAGACAACTGACTGCAGCCTGGTAACCAGCCAGCTCTTCTTTTTTTCCAAAGACGAAGAATGAATCCAATGGCAGCTCTGAGATGAGGAGTTCAGGCTGGACGCTCCGCTCACTGCTCCACTGACCCCCGCGGTCCCCGAAACATCCACCACCACACACTGCACTTTAACTACGGCTGTCACCCTATTCCTGAGCCTCCGTCACATTCTGGATGATCTGGCTTCAGATCGGCCGTGACCATCCAGCGACCCCGTGCAACCTCAGGGGGCGACGGCCCGACCTGCGCCGACCCCGTGCAACCTCAGGGGCGACGGCCCGACCTGCGCCGACCCCGTGCAACCTCAGGGGCGACGGCTCGACCTGCGCCGACCCCGTACAACCTCAGGGGCGACGGCTCGACCTGCGCCGACCCCGTGCAACCTCAGGGGGCGACGGCTCCATCTGCGCCGACCCTGTACAACCTCAGGGGCGACGGCTCGACCTGCGCCGACCCTGTACAACCTCAGGGGCGACGGCCCGACCTGCGCCGACCCCTTGCAACCTCAGGGCAGCCTGACTCGACCTGCGCCGACCCCGTGCAACCTCAGGGGGCGACGGCTCCATCTGCGCCGACGGCTCCATCTGCGCCGACCCCGTGCAACCTCAGGGGCGACGGCTCGACCTGCGCCGACCCCGTGCAACCTCAGGGGCGACGGCTCCATCTGCGCCGACCCCGTACAACCTCAGGGGCGACGGCTCGACCTGCGCCGACCCCGTGCAACCTCAGGGGCGACGGCTCGAACTGCGCCGGCCCCGTGCAACCTCTCGACCTGCGCCGGCCCCGTGCAACCTCAGGGGGCGACGGCTCCATCTGCGCCGACTCCAGACAACCTCAGGGGCGACGGCTCGACCTGCGCCGACTCTGTACAACTCCTCAGGGGCGACGGCCCGACCTGCGCCGACCCCGCAACCTCAGGGCGACGGCTCCGACCTGCGCCGACCCGCGTGCAACCTCAGGGGGCGACGGCTCCATCTGCGCCTCGACGCTCCATCTGCGCCGAATCCCGTGCAACCTCAGGGGCGACGGGGCTCGACCTGCGCCGCACCCGTGCAACCTCAGGGGGCGACTTGTCCCATCTGCGCGCCACCCCGTGCAACTCAGGGGCGACGGCTCGACCTGCGCCGGCCCCGTGCAACCTCTCGACCTGCGCCGGCCCCGTGCAACCTCAGGGGCGACGGCTCGACCTGCGCCGACCCCGTGCAACCTCAGGGGCGACGGCTCGACCTGCGCCGACCCCGTGCAACCTCAGGGGCGACGGCTCGACCTGCGCCGACCCTGTACAACCTCAGGGGCGACGGCTCGACCTGCGCCGACCCCGTGCAACCTCAGGGGCGACGGCTCCATCTGCAACGAAGGTGAGGAGCAGCAGGCACCAGTCTCACCCAAGAAGGCCCCGCCTTTCCCATTCCCCAAATACATGAAAACATGCGCTCTAGAGGGCGCCGTCCCTACCCAAGTGGGGCCAAGCCCAGCCAGGGGTTTTCACATCTTCTTCGGCAGTCAAGTTGTGCTCTGGTCAGAAGGCTGAGCCAGGAGCTCAACTCTCTGAAGAAAAAAGGAGACTCGATTCTCCTCCTGGGCCTCCTCGGATCTTCTGTTGCTTATTCCCTTTGTGAGGTTAACAGCAGACTGCCTACCGTTAAGCTTTGACAGCAAAGCTCATGACCAGTTCACGGACCTCAGAAATGCAGTACTCTGCCTGCCAAGGGTAGCCGGTGTCCATCCCACACAGCCACTCCCCTCTCCCTTCTCTGACTTCTGGGGATTGTGTGCGCCACACCTTTACAAGAAGCAGGACGGGAAAAACTGCGGGAGGGGGACTGTTCTAGAAATGAAATATGTTAAGTCTAAATGATAGGTGGAGATTGTTTCGTTCCATTACTCCTTATCTTACCTAAATTAACCTAGATAAATCATACTGAGTAAAAATCTGCAAAGACTGAGCCTTTTCTCATTCCCAGAGCGCAGACCCAGTTCCCCTCTTTAAAATACAGTCATACAGGAAATCCCAAATTCCTGCATTTGTTACTATAAAACCTTTTCCTAAGGAGGACATGTTATGAATTCCACCATCTCTATAAATCACAGATACTTCCCTTTTAAGATGACAGTAAAAATGGAAAGTTCCTCAACCACGTGTCCCTGAATCTATGGAATTAGACAGGGGTAGGGACAGGATTTCTAAACTTCTCTTTGGAAGGATGCACTCAGACTTATGTAAGGGAATATGGCTGGTGGGAAATGACTTTCCAGAGGAGCCGTGTTTCTCACACATCACAAGCTGACCATGGCTGATGAGATGGGACACACTCAGGACAGGGCCTCTGGAGAGCCCAGACCCCGGCTCAGTTCACTATTCTGTCTTCTTTATCAAGGACAAATGCATAGAACACACCCACCAGTTTCAACCAATTATTTACAAGCCCCAAATGGTCATGAAGCTAGTTTTAATGCTTAATGTTTATATTCTCTATGTCTTTCTACATTTTAGCACATTTACTAGGATGGGCAACTGACCTGCACCCTCACCCGTCGCCCCTGGAAGAGCAGCGAATGCAGACCCTAGGCTCCCCAGCTGCCTTCCCGGTGTCGGAAATGGCATTCCACCCCACCACCCATTTCCTTACTGCTCTCTCTTCATCACACCTGCTCTACATCCCAACCCTAACTCCACCTGAAAAAGTGAACTGGTGACGAGTAAGCCTCTCTTTTGCCACACAGAGGAATCCAGATACGGCCAGGCAAGGGCACCTCCCATGGCATTTGGCATGTCCTAGGGGTGAAGAAATGTTTTGTTCTGATAAATAGTAGTTCAGGAAAGGCTAGACTTATTTTATCAACAGAAATATAATGACATTGAGGCACTCCCCTCTTACGTACACATATCAGCATCAACAGGGCTAAAGCCACCCTCTCTCCCCACCCACTGCAGAGAACTCCTGGGCCAAAGGATCTTTGGTCTGAGCTACTGAGATGGTTTCTACTATGAGAAAATTGTTGAAGAAGAGTTAAAGATTTGCACACTCGGTGCTAAATGGTTTCACTCATTTATCCTTTCCTCCTCTTTGGTGTGAAGGCGCTCTACTTTCAGTCACAGTAAAGGACACAGTACTTTGTTTATGAAAGACCCTCTGCACCTGAATATGTAACCAAGCTACCCTATTTGTTCTGCCGAATGACTACATACACATCAAAGAACTGCCCTTCCCACTCACCACTCCAGGAGCTAGAAGGGGCGTGGTGGCTCCTAATTTTGCCCCAAAGTGTTTATGTCCCTTTAGATGCCCCTTGACCTCTTAAGCTCTCCTTCCTTCACCAGTGAAAAGTCTACTTTTGGAAAATTCTATGGAAGGCCCTTGTGAGGAGAGGAATTACTTGAAGGTGGCTCAGAGGGCCCACCTGCACCTGGCAGGGGCTGTTCTCCCACCACTGGTGCCATGTGCTCTCTGCACAGCCCGGCTACCTGCTAGGCCTCCCCACTCAGAGGCATGGCCTTCTGGCCTTCTAACCAAGAAAACTGGTTCTGCCTGACCCCCTGGAATGCAGGAATCACGTGCCAGGACTTAACTGTTAATAAGCCATGTCTAAACCCAAGAAGGAGAACTGTGAGAAAAAGAAGCTTTAAAATAGAACCCCTTCCACTGGTCCCCATCAGTCACAATGCAGCAGTTGCTTGCATCTCATGACCATAAACAGGCCTTTGGAAATCAAGGGAGTGTTAAAGATGTGCCAGCAGGTACACAGCAGAGCAAGCACACAAGTGGTGCTATGTTGAGAAGGCAGTTTTTTCCAGCTCCATGACCTGGCCTTTCTCTGGAATTCACCGTATTTTTTTTTTAAAAAACATCATTATACTGTGTTATTTCTGTACAAATCCAGTTTAGTTTTACTTAAGCCCCTGAAAAGTACTTGGCCACATGGATCAAGTCTTCCTGTCCAAAGTCATTTTCTATTAGCAATCCCGAAACATCTCTGGGCTGAGAGTTGTCAAGATTTGGCCAGATAGGGCTTTGATGTTTCCAAAGCTGGAAAGGACTATCTAACTGCAGAGCGGCTCTCAGTTGCATGAGGCAATTTTGTGAAATAGGGCTAGAAAGGAAGCTTAGAACACTACGCCACTTACCCTCAGAATACAGAAATGCTTCTTTAAGCCATCTACTTACTCATGTTGACAAAGCCCCCTCCCCCCACCTCAATCCAGCACCGAAGTCAAGAGACAACAGAGAGCTTTTCTCTGCAGTATGTCTAATGTGGGTACCAACTATATGCCTACTGGGGTGTCAACACTGAGGAATTGCTGCAAATCATGAAAACAACACTATATTCTCAGTGAGAGTGGGCTGTCCCCTCAAAAGCAGACAAAAGTCTGCAGTGGCAGCTTTAGGAAGGTAGAAATCTAACTGTGGATCTCTGTACTTCACGGGTCTACAGAAAAATTAGTCCATCATGATGTGATTTTCTGCTCTCATTTTAAGTGACCTTGTTGCTGGTTGGTCCTGTGACTTTGGGAATCTTTTGAGTGATACACACATGCCAAGAATGGTAATCATTTAGTCTTACTCTGCAGCTGATTTAATAAATAACCTTGATGGCTACTGCAAATTTCACTGCCCTGGAAAAAGCTATTTCACAAGTCACGGGGATGATTAAAGAGAGTCCCCAGAGAAGTATGGAATGTGAAGGGTTTAAGCTCCAAATGCAAGGTGTGCCGTGTATGAAGATGACGGTGACAACTGAGATGATGGAGCGGCAACAGGACAGAAAGAAGAGAAGGGTAGGCACCTTCCTGCCAGTAAGGGTCTTTATCAGTCTACCAGCTCTGTCCTCTAGCTTCCTGTTTTCCCCCAACTCTGTGTTTTCTGAGCACTTGAGACCTGTCTGGTGCATGCTTCTGATTTCTAGGGAACTGAAATCCAGTGGGTCAGTTCTAGGACAGCTCCCAGGTGTACAGTTCTTCTCTATCATGGCAGTCAAGTACAGTGTCTTTATCTTGACCCTAACTGCCACAGAATCTCAGCAAAAATAGAACTGAAGGTTTTTTTTTTTAACTCAGTAAAAGATTTAAGCTTATATCAAATGACTGCAATCTAGAGAATTCACAATGCTGAAGCAAGAAAATGTATTTGGACTTCTACATAGAGGAAGATCCACAGTAGTCTGGCTCTGAGTAGGAGATGGGTTAGGTTTCTCTCCAATAGGTTACCTAATGGCCTTGATCACAAAATTTGAGAGAGTGCCTTGGACATGAGAATATTGCTATGAGGAAAGCTTACTTTCAAAGTGGCTATGACTTTCCATGTTGACAGAAGATAGTGTATTGGGGAATTTCCAGTAGACTGGGTTATTCCTTGTCTGCCGGTTCATGAACCACAGTATCACAGAGAAAAGGCGGCCGAGTTATGACCCCAAGGTTGTCAGTAACCAGCTAGGTGACCATGGGCAACTTAATTCACCTTTCCAGGTACTGATTTCCTAAACTAAGAGGTTTGGACCAGACTGAGTTCTGAGGTCTGTGATTCTGTATTTTTACTTCCCAACACAACCCCACCCCAAAACTTAAGATATAAAAAGACAAGTTCTCCCCCTAAATTCAGGATCCATCTCTCTTCCCTATCCTCACCCGGGCCAGGCAAGTGGCTTGTTCTTTAGCACACGACTGTCCTCATCATTCAAAATCCACGGCAAGCTCTCACGGAGAGTTCACCTTCGCAGCTCTTGGCCCCTCATGTGATGGTGACAGCATTAAAAGAGGAAATGACTTCTCTTAACCCAAACCAGTTGAGCTGGGGTTGCAGGCACAATGACTCTGAGGAGCTGCTCGTGAAGATAACGGGCATATTCCTGCCGCTCCTGTTAATCGCCAGCACTCCATGCATGTTCACACTGGTTGTACAGTGACACCTGATCAGGGCAGACAGCCACACCCTCCTGGGGCTAGGAGAAAGTGACAGGAGGGTGACGTCCACTCCACGGGAGAGGTCAAGAGGCCACACAAGAAGCTTCATGAGAGGCTGAAGGCCTTGCAAACGAACGCCCAAGGAGGAGCAGCGGATGCTCACTGTGTCGCTGGGAAGGGCCTCCCCCCGATGCTCTGGGCGAGGAAGAACCTCCTCCACCCTCCTTCCCGGCTCTGACCGCGCCCCACCCCGATCCCAGCAAACCTCTCCCGTCATGCAGAACTTGTTCCCCGAAGATCGGATCACGTGGCACAAAGCACTCAGCACCCCGAGACGCCTCTCATCTCGTCTCACGGCTGGAGACACTCAAGTCCAGGGAGGCTCCTGCACCCTTTGCAAGTTTCATGGGACAGAGTTTCGTGGTCAGCGCTCTGGACTAGAAGTAGGAAGCCAGGTTCTGATCTCAGTGGGGCTGCTGACTCACTGCGTGCCCAACGGCACCTTACTTCCCCGCCCTCTTTCCTTCCCCAACTATAAAACACATTCAGTGGGAGATACAAGGATACTAGGAGAAAAAAAGGAAAATCTATGTCAAAGTGACCCGGGCCATTTCGAGCCCAGCTCTTCACACTCAAGTGCTGACGACAGGAGAACCTAGCTACAAATGGGCTTGAAAAGCAAGGCTCCTCTTCCCGGTGAGAAGAGGGTACTGGAGAGGTTAGGAACGTGAGTTCCATTATGACTCCACCTCTCACTGAGAGCTGTGTTACTTAGGCCTCCGTTTTTCCATCTATAAAATGAACAGCCTGACAATGCCCACCTCACAGGCCCCCTGGGGAATGAAGGAAGATAATTCACATAAAGAGTTTAGAATGGTCGCAGGCACACAGCAAGTAACCAAAACATTAGATGACCTGATTTAACAGAAGGTGGAAACTGGGGTAGTCTAGAGTACTGTGAGTAGCAGGGAGGGTGTTATCTTCCTGCGGGATTTTGCTATCTAGCTTCAGGTGAACGCCCAACTGAAAAAACCAGCTCAGGATTAAACCCCCAGGAGGAGAACCACACTGGCTGCACGTGTGGGTGACCAAAGGCAGAGCCGAGGTGCAGAGTAAAAGCTGCGCTGGGAGTGAGATACAGGGAGGCCCTCTGCCCAGAGTCTCAACCAGCAGAAGAAACCACCCTGTTCCCCATGGCGGACTGAAGGGTGAGGATGCCCCCCACGTGAGAAGCCCGTCGGGAAGCGTGCCATGAGCACGCACCCGGGGCACACGTTGTGGTGCGACAGCTAAAACCGAAGCCCTGGAGAGGAGCTCATACAAGAATCCCCTATGCCACGGTCAGTACGAGGGCTCCGGGGAACACCCAGGCCTGCTGGACCTCCCTCCTGACCTCCGACAACCCAGAACTCCCCCACCAGACATTCCCTCAGGGCACAGAGTCCACCTCACCTCTTCAGTATTCTTACAAGTTGCCAATGAAAACTCCTTCTCAAGTCACCTGCCATCTCCCCAAACCAGACGTGCTTTGCACAGAAGGAAATCACTGCATCTGGAGGCTCGCCCGGATAAACATGCGAAGATTCTAGATGTGTTCTCCACCCTCCCCAGTTCTGCTTCCTTTGCTGAACAATCCACTCCTCTTTCTTGGCTTGGAAACCAGCCCTTCCACCTACAGCTGGGCAGCGACGGGGCTCCCAGCCCAGGCTGTCTGGAAACAATTCCTTCAGCTGCATGGCTGCAGGCCAGCAAAGGGCCTGGGGACCAGCTTGATGGAGAGTTAGTCTCAGTAGGTGAAGGTAAAAGGGATGGAGAAGATAGAAGAGCGAGTGACCCGAAATACCAGTGCACCAGATGACTACTCCTTTTCCACTGGGAAATACGAACTTAATTCTGTGCTTCCCCCAGGATCAATGCCTCCAGTGGGCATGGTTCTTAGACTCAGGTTTTGGAAGAACTAGTGTCTCCACTGTTACACTAGAGCTGATGGCAAAGCAAATGGTATGATCCCCTTCACCCCAGTTTCCTGCTCAGAATTCTTTTGTTCTGCACGTCTCCCTGATCCCAGCCGGTGCTGGCTCATGGGAACTGGGACGAGTTACTTAATCTCTCCAGGCATCAGTGTACTCATCTGTAAACCTGGTGGTGAAAATTACCTGTCCCAACTTCACACAGGACCCTTACTTTATAAGGATCAAGTAAGATGAAGTATTAGAGCACTTGGTAAATTATAATGTGCCAGTTGTAACTCCAATAAATCTAAAGTCCATGTGATTCAGTTTCTGGACAAAACTAAAGTCAGATGTACTCAAAATGAATTAAATGAATAGAGCGCTCAAAATGAATTCAAAGGGAATGCCAATCTTTAGCCGCATCAGTCAAAGACCATTACAGATAATCCAATTCACATACTCAGGGGACACTGTATTTCCTCCCCTCCCCACCCCACGGCCCCATACCTCAAAGCCACCTAAGAGCCTTTTACTCTCCAGCCTTCTGACTTTTCTCCCTCTCCCTCCCCTTCTTTCATTTGGCCCTTAATTTGCAGCTCGACTTAGCCCCACTTACCTCCTCACCTTTTTTTCCCAACTGTACTCGTACCTAGAAGTGAAGTCAGTCGACTTGCTCCTATTTTACCTTCTACTCTTCTAGTTCTAGCTCTTTCCATGCAATTCCATGATTTGCATTAAAAAGCCTGGGGAACAGGTGGATATGGGCACAGATCTCCCTGCAGGAAGAGGTTGATCATCAAAGCAGAATTTTCTCTGTGGAGCTAGGGTGGGGCGACCGGAAATATGTAGTATAAATCTTGACCCTGTCATGTATTATCCTGGCTTGAAAACGTGCAGACCTATTAAAGATGCCCCAGGGCATAAGATGTCACACAGGAGTGCGTAGGAAAGGGTACAGCAGTGGCCCTCACAGAAAGCCAGGCTCAGCGGTTTGTGTCTGCCATGGTGGACCTGTGCGGAACCTGAGAGGCACAGAGTGTTTTTTTCCAGAGTCTCTCCTGCAGAAAAATAGCCCCTGCAATACTAACACATAGTACACAGAAAACATGATTCCGTGGACAAGTCGGCTTAAGAAACGCTGGTTAAACAGAGTGAAAGGGGTTGCTCTGACTTTAGGACTTGCAGCAAATTTAAACAGGATCCTGTGCAAACAGTTGGGAGGGGTGGTTAACGTTTCCCAGGAAACACTTTAGGCAATGCTGATACCGATGCCGTTCCTTGTTCTAGAGACGAGGAAGCTGAGGCCCATGGCAGGTAGTGACACACATGACACCCTGAAGAGTCTTAGCGGACAGGAAGAACTAGAGAAAAAAACAACAACAAAAACAAAAAAGCTAGAGCTTTCCCAAAGCCTGGTTTGGTGTATCAGGCCCCTGGAAGAATGACAGAGGGCATGCATGCCTCTCCAGAATCGCAAAAGGTGCATTTCCTCAAGCATCGAGGCTACCTCACCAACACAGCCATCAGGCACAACCAATATCCCCCACAAAGTCTAAACTAGATACCACAATTCGGCCTGTGGACGAGAGGAAAGGTCACATCAGTGCACACCCACGCTTCTCTCCTCCCGCACACCAAGGCGAGCGACTGCCTGTGCCGCCTATGTGCTCCAGACCCAGAGCGCTTCCGCGGTGGCCGAGATGTGTCCAGGTGTCCGCGTGTCGCCAAGGACAACACTGAGATGACACTAAGAGAACTGCGTTACACAGGAGCAGTGACAGACCCCAGAGAGCTCCCCCATGTCTCACACTAAACAGCCACCTCCAGGCGTCAGAGGGAAAGTAATGACGACTGATGACTGCCCCTTACCTTCTTCTTGGATTTAAAGACGTTACACCTGAAGACATTGCTGGCACCGTCTCGAGCTATATAGCTGAAGATCTTCAAGTCTTGGGAATCATGAGAGACGTAGAAGATCCTATAGGAAGAACAACAGAAAAATGCACTGAAAACGGCAGTAGGTTCAAATCTCCAACAGGGAAACCTCTGCTTCGGGGCAGCCTGAGCACAGAGCTCCCTCAAGTCACATTCCCAGAGAAGGCCTTCTTCCCGCAAATGCCACAATGCAGGCGGCACTTTCAACGGCTCCCTGAGTGGCTTTCAACACCCTATGAGTGGCTTCTGGCTCTGGTAAGTGGGCGAGGGCAGCACATAGATCCCACACTAGGCTAGGCAGCAAATCTGTCCTGGTAACTTGTGTGTTAGGAGGAAAAACTGTTCCCATCCTTAGCAGGGCAATACACTGGCACCCAATCCAGGCAAACGTGGGCAAGTTTCCTGACACCCGTTCAGCTAGCCCCAAATGAGAAGCCTTAGAGAGCCAGCAGTGCTGACCATGCTAGGAGAAACGCCTCGGCATCAAGGTCCCTGGGTGGTGGTGACTTCAGTGCCCGTCCCCCTCCGTCAGGCCCATGGCCCCTGGGTATTCATTCTGTCATGCAGCTAGTCCCCGAGTCCAGCAGCAAGGGGAACAATGGTAAAGTCCTCAAGCTCACGGAGCTCACATGCAGGAGGCAGTGATAAACAAATGGAAAATAAGGCAGAGTAAGGCCAGAGGATGTTGGGGGACATTCAGAGTAGTGGCCAGCAGGAAAGCTGCACGAGAGGCAGAGACCTTCTGGAATGACACGAGGGAGCCAGGCACAGGACTGTCAGGGCACAGGCGCTGCAGGAAATGGGGACAGCATGCTTCAAAGCCTGGTGGTGTTCCAAAGGCGCCTGACGCATTCACAGCATGGCCCATATGGAGTGAGCGTGGTCAGCGATGGTCCAGAGATGCAGCCAGGGGCCAGGACATGGGAGGCCGTGATGGTCAGGGTTTGCATCCCAAGCGAGATGAGGAACCCACCATCAGAGGCTCCTGAGCAGAGGACTGACTTCCTGACGCTTGAAACAAATGGACTACTCTGGCTGCTGGGGGCCAGGGGCGGGATGGAGGCAGAGGGAAAGGAGGGGGAACAGGGAAAATAGTAAGCAAGGCCCTAATGGCTGGCTCTTAAGTGGGCCTGGGACAGGGTACCAGTGAGGCCACCAGGTCTGAGCACTGCCGGCATAGGGCATGGGAGGGGAGCCCGGGGGATGCATCAGCAGAACCGGTTTGGGGCCATCTAAGGGGTGTTGCCCTTGATTAACCCTCTGGGGCCACATCATTTCCATAAAACATCTTTTCCTCACTAACAACACTGGTAACTTCCACCCAAGGATTTAACAGGCCTGACCTGTCTTAGTGTAAGTCAGTCCTGTGTAGTGGAAAGAGAATGGGAGAACAGGATTTAGCATCGTATCCACAACTTTGCCACTTACTATGAGGTAAAGCACGAAAGCCTCAGAGGCTCAGTGTTGTCATCTGCCAGATGGGTCTATTAATAGTCACACCTTGCAGGGTTACTGGGAAGACAAATGATGAGTAAAGTGTCTTTCCACTTCTTACCCACATAACCTCTAAATAGTCTCTTGGTGTCTTTTTACTGAGATTCCCATCAAGGACCCCAAGAAGCCTGGGAGGGACATTCAAAAGGAAAGTGGATACAGAGAGAACAGTCTGAGAAGGAGGCCCACGTTCACCTTGGGGCCCCCAGGTTCTCCGAATGCTGCTAGGAGTCATTTCAGCACATCTCGCATGTCTACCAACTCTAAACGACACTGACATAAAGGTGACCTGCTTACTTAATGTGGCTTCCAAGAAAGCTGATCTAACGTTATTGAGTCCAAGAAAGTCCTCTGTGCTTCTGATGACCCCAAAGTGTCCTCCTAACATGCAAGGGACCAGCCAACAACTCTCCCTGAGCATCGCCTGCCTGAGCCCCAGACTCACCAGCCAATCCTTCCAGACCACCTCTTGAAGGTGTCTCAAGCTTCTCAGACCCGACATGCCCCTGCTTGAATTCATCATCTTCCCTATTTTTCTCCAAGCAAACGTGGCCTTCCTTCTCCCCAGCCCCATCTTGACGAGGGGCACCATACCCACTCAGGCCAGGAACCCAGGCGGCACCCTTGACTCAGGACCAAGCTCTCTGCAGCGCACCACCCCAGTCTCCGAATGTTTTTTTCTTCGACTCTGTGGTACTGTCCTGGCCCTACTTCTCTCCTGGATTTTTGCAGCCCGTCTAGTGTATCTCCTTCCTAGTTCACCCACTGCCAACCCCTTCTCTACTTTGCTAGCCAAGCGGTATTTTTAAAAACACAAACCACATCCTTTTATTTCCCTTTAAAAACATTAAAGTCTTCCTACCGCCCTAGGGTAAAGTCCGAACTCGTCAGTACACAGTATCTTCCTTTCTGCTTTTGTCTTCCGAGAGAGTCCTGACCTCCACAGCCTTTCAGAACTAATGACATACATCTTCCTGCCTTTGCCACTGCTGGACACCACTGGCTCCTCAGGGCTCGGTTCCAAGCAGCCTTCCCTGCCCACCCCTCCACCAAGTCTGAGCTGCCCAGCCCCTGGGCTCACCCTCCCTAGCGCGTATATCTCACCCTACGTTTATGCTGGAGCGCCTTGAAGGAATAAGAACCGCATCCTGGTATCCCCAGTGCCAACATGGCAAGCGGCACACAGAGGCTCCTATGCCTGCCTACGAGGGAAGGATGTGCCCTCGCCGCCATCAATGAGCACCCACAGCGTGTCCGCAGGCCTCTTCACCTTCCTCTCAGGAAGTCAGGTCCAGTTAGTTCAGATGCATCACACACTAAACTCCTCTGACTTTTGGGGTTTTTAATTTATTATTATGCAATACCCTAAGGACTGAGAACTGGATTTAAAACTGATAGAGCAGATACGAATGCCGACTGGCATGCCAGCAAGACGCAGAGGCATGGAAGGCAGCCAGGAACACAGCCAGTGAAGGTTTGCCTTCCCTTGATAAACAAAGCGTTTTTTCAGCAAATATGACGACACCCTGTGTGTGGATACAGGGTGCTTTTTGGACGGAAGCTCTCTGGAGATTGTTATGTCTGAGTTCAGAAACTTAATGTGTCATTGTTAAATGTAAATGGCCTCTAGCTAACCAAAAAGTCAACTAATTAAAGCCCAGCAAAGCGTCCACGAGCACAACAAGCAGGATAAAGTTTTTCCAGGCGACCTCATTCACCAACAGATCAATACATCAACAAATTCAGGCCTCAGGTCCAAACCTCCAGAGTCTGAAATATACTCCAAGACCCTTATTTCTTCATACCTTGGTTTTTGTAAGAACTATGATGGAATGCCCTGGGGGTGGAGGTGGGGGGAAAGAGTAACACGGAGAGACTTCACTTTCCCCTCCTTCCTCTAACCTGAAGTCCAGTGCAATTCATATTCCCTCCAAAAAAGCATCTCCGTTTTCTCACCTTTGAGTATAATTATCAAAGGCAGGACAACGTCGTTCCCACAGTGCTCATAATGGTCACTAAGGTTTTGTCAGGTTTTTGTTCTGCCTTCAAATTTCTTAAGATTTCTTGTTTTTATTTCAAAATACGCACAGAATTACAAATTTCACTTACTCATACACCTGTTATGATTTAAAGCCACAGTAATAAACTTTTCTGCAGATTGTTATGCCCGTAAATGACTGGAATGTAAACAATACCTTGGAGAAACTGGATGGGGGTCTATCATCATGTCACAATTCAGGCTGACAGAGTGATAAATAACCACCGGGCCCACCAACAACACCCGCTTTCCTCCACTATTAATCTGAAGAGAAGCCCGTTTCTCTTAGGAGTACAGAAAAAAATAGAGAGGGTAGAAAAAACAGTACAGTCATCAGACAGATACGAATGCTGCCTGACACAGTGACGGGGCTCACTCGGGATCTGCCCGTCCGTGATGGGCAAGCCCCCGCTTGAGAGAGTGCCCCTTCCCCTTTACGGGAGCTTCTAATCACTTGAAAATTTTCCCTTATGTTGATTAGAAATCTACCAACAGGAGTGCAATAGAGGGAAACGGTTGAAAATCCTGGCCCTGCTGTAGGACAGACCTGGATTTTAGATCCAGGCTCTGCAACTTGCCAGCTGGGAGATCCCGGTCATTCTCTCCTTTGGTTTGTTGCCTGTTAGACACGCCGATCACAGCACTTACTGTACCTCACTGACAGGGTTTGAAAAATAAATGTGTGCAGAGATCAGCTTATCGCAGGTGCTTAATAGATGGCAACTGCTCTTACTGCTGCCACACACTGCCCTACTTCTAGCCTCTGGGGCCTACGAGTACAAGGCTGATCGTTCTTCCAAACGGCAACCCTTTGAGTATTTGGAAACAACCACCGTGTTTATATTATATTTACTCCTCTCATTTTTCAAGTGACACACAACCTCTTCCTCCAAAGTTAGCTCACTGGCCCATTTTCCAGATCCCTTACTCCTCTGGCAGGTCTGTACTATGGAAAGAGCATGGGCTTTGGGATGAGAAGGATCTGGGTTCAAGTCTTAGCTTCGACCTTCCTAGCTGTTAACCTTAAGGCCAACTCCTCAGTTGACATAAGCCCTTTCTTTCTTCAGCTATGATAGGTGTACTTTATAGTATTATTAATACGCACACACCACATTCAACATGATCCCCGACACACGGTGAGTTGCTAGCTCAGTGAATAATGCTCCATCTTCCTTGTTAGTCTTTCCTGTATGTACCCCAAGTTTCCAACAATTCTTTAAATGCAGTTCAAAGAACTGAACGCCCATCCCTAGAAGGGTGTGAACATCACAGAGTATATTTGGGTAACTGTTTTCTATGCCTTAGAACTGAATCTGTATCAGAGCATCTCTGACTATTTTTTTTATTTAGTGACAGCCTCTCACTGCTGGTTCA
Source organism: Smutsia gigantea (assembly GCA_032199065.1). NCBI lineage: Eukaryota > Metazoa > Chordata > Mammalia > Pholidota > Manidae > Smutsia > Smutsia gigantea. The sequence continues at coordinate 369,906 of JAVSCE010008826.1, read as the reverse complement.
CACTGTGGTCAACTCAGACCACAAATTCAAAGCTAATTTGCACAACTGCTCTCAAGGCAAATTCCCTAAGCACACCTGGGCAACTGGCTATTATGACTACCTTCAAGTGATCCATATTTCCTTTTCCAAGATCTGTTTAATGAGCGTTTCTACAATTTTGCCCACAGGCAACGACAAGTTCACTAATCTGTAGTGTTTTATTCTTGTCATTTTCTCGTATCTCTTCTGTTCCCCATGAATTTGCAACGATGACCGGTCATGAGTGTGCATGGTCATTCTTTAGGACCAGGACCCAGACACACTTAAAGTAAGTGAGGGATGCCTGCTTTTTCCTCATGTGTTTTCAACTTCCCATATTTTTTTAAGTCACCTACGTTCTAGTGTTTCTAGTTTGCAGATGAAATGGTTCTCTGCTGAAGAGGGAAATAAAAGAGACATAGAAAAATGGGATTTGCGAGTTTCCGCTCGCCGGGTGCTACGGCCTCCTCCCCTGCAGCCTTTCCCGTGACCCCAGCACACCTGGGATTTCAGCTCTCTCAGGGGCGGCTGTTCTTTGCACCCATATTTGGTTTTAACCTCTGCCTTCCGTACTGTGTACTTTCTAAAGAGCGCTTTATGAGAATCCGGGTAACCACACGATTGTTCTTCACAGTCTCACCTAAATTATTATAATGATCTACTGTGTACCTACAGTAAGGAATAAGCAATCAATCGAGTTTTAAAATCTAGTGAGAATCATACTAACGTATGTATCCTTTTGCAAATCTAGTTAAGGCACCCTCATGGCCTATCTCAGCAGTTAATTGTTGTTTGAATTTCACAGATGGTAACAAGTTCTTTCTTATGGCCCACTAAATCTCCCCTGCTTTCTTTGAATCACATTCTAAATGCCAAGCATAGTGACACGTTAATTTCCCCTTGTTCAGTACTTGAGAAGCAGGTAGAAACAGGCCAGCGTCCCTCACAAAACCACCACGGAAGTCCCTTCATGTACTTCAAGGCTTTAACTTATCTCCAACAGAGGTAGTTTCTCCAACATAACTGTCACCTGCTGCTGGCTTTCAAACACCATGGTTTTCACAGGCTGCCAATTCTTCCTCCTCTTCTGCAGTGTTATCTGGGGTCGCACATTCCATGTGCTTATGTCTTCTGGGGTCAGCCCATCCCTTCCCAGATTTCTGAACATCCTCAGGTTTTCTGAGGACTCTCACTCAGAGACACAACTTGCCTTCCAGAGCCAGAGAGCAGAGGGAAAACCCACACCCACCAAGAGGAGGGGTACTACTTTGGTGTGCGCCGGGGGCCTCGCCTAAAAAGCTGCATCCTCTTCTTTCCCTGAGTGCAATTTATTTTCCTTTCTTCAAAGCAGTGACTATTTATTTCCCTTCTTCAAGGGTTGGGCAAAAATCTCTGCCATGCAAAATAAACCCTAATCAAAAGTTCTCACCATTCCTCACCCACACCCCTAAATCTCTGGGAGCCCGGTGGTTTTGTGGAACAGGACTGACAGAGCCACGAAGCCTGGGTTGAGGTTGCCGCCCTTCTACTGTGCCCAAGTCACTTCACACTGAGCCACAGTTTTCTCCAGTGCAAAGCGGCATGAGAAGAGGCTCCCAGGATTATTAAAGACCAAAGGGAACAATGTCCGCAGAGTGCCGAGGACGCAGCAGGTGCTCAGAGAACCTTAGTAAATTGAAGTGATCATATAGGTACGTGTACTGACCTACTGTGTGTCTACCATGCCCCAGGCCCTGCTCTAGTCATGTTACACATAAAACCTTATTTAACCCTCACAAGTTTATGCAGTAGGCACTATGCCTCTCCCACTTCAGAGGTGGGAAACACAGGGGCTAGCCAACTTCCTCAGGGTTACACACTAGCAGTCTCTGTATTAGTTTCCCAGGGCTGCCGTAACAAGTCACCACAAACTGGATGGTTAGAACAACAGGAATTAATGCCTTGCAGGTCAGGAGGCTGGAACACGGAGTTCAAGGTGTTGGCCAGGCCCGTTCCTTCCCGAGGCTCTGAGGGAGAATCTGGCCCATGCCGCACTCCTGGCTTCTGGAGGCTGCTGGCCATTCCTGGCTTCCTTCAGCTACGGGGCCCCAATCTGCTTATTCCACCCGCACAGGGCTCTTCCTCGCGTCTCCTCTATGTTTCTGTCTCCAAACCTCCCTCTCATAACAGCAATCAGTAGGTTTGGGGCCCACCCTAACCCACCATGACCTCATCTTAACTGAATCCCATCTGCAAAGCCCCTACTGAGCACCATGGTCACAATCGTAGGTTTCCAGGTCAGGCTGGACTTGCCTTTTTTGAGGGGTGCAATCAGACTCACTACAGTCTCCGTGCCAGATTTTGAACCCCAGAAATCTTCACCAAGTTCTTAGCTTCCGCATCAAGATGTCAAACATTATAAATAGATGGTTGTGATTGTTACTGGAAGTTGGCGGCATGGTACGTGATGCCCCATAGGAACCCTGAATTTCCTTCCTCTAGTTGTTTTTCCAAGCCCTCGGTGCCTTCATGGATTCTCTATGGTCGCCGACAAATTCATCCTCACATGGTTAGATTTTCAGTAGACACGTGGGTGAGAGGCACCTGCCTCCTTGGCTAACCCGGACAGTGCGCCTTCCCTCCAGGCTTCCTCAGATAAACCAACCCAAGGATACCAGAAATGGCAGAGGCATACCTTAGTCTTCCCAAAGGTGGTCCTCAAAAGACTCCCTCGAGCTTCCAGGGACTCGCCACAAGGCACGCTCTGCCCTCGGTTCTCATCCCAAACCCCTCAGGCCTCTTGCCCAGCCCTGAGGAACCCCGTGAGCCATGACGGGAAACCAGGGGAGGGCACCCCCCCCCGGGCCCTGGGGGGGGGCCTGGTGGCACAGGCAGCTACTTTTCTTCCCTCGACTGCGCCACTTTGCCTTCCTGACCGCTCACCAGGGAGGGCTGCCCCACGGACCCCCGCCCCCCAGGCACTCCTCCCCGGCCCTGCAGGAGGAACCGGGCAGGCACGTGCTGCAGAGGTCAGCACCCTCCCCACCCCAGGACAGCAGCAGAACCATCCATTCACCCTGTGGTGGCCCCCTCCAATCGCCATCTAGTGTCTCTGTCTTTGTTTTTTAAACGATAAGGGACCTTGTTTTACTTCCAGGCCACTAATAAACCTTAGAACAAAATGGGAAAAAAAAGTGAACTGATTCTTATTTGATCTCATTTAAATTTCTAATCACTTTTTAATGGTCTTCTGTCTTAGACGTTTGGAGAAGCGGTGGGCTGAGGGGCTTGAGGCAGCCAGGTACAAGCCTAGAGGGATGGGAGGGGAGGCTTGTAAGAAAGAAGGTCCTTGCTTGAGAATCCTCCTCCCCCTGCTGTGCGCCAGAAGGTGCATCTTGTCGTTGTCCCTGTTCCCCCAAAGGGGGACGGTCGTTGAGGGATTACAGCGCCTTGGGAACAATTCAGCATAACATTTATTCTTGGAAATGTGTGTCTTCCTCTGTACCCACCCCATCCCTACACCGGATTCTCTTGGGACACAGAGCTGAGCCTGTCTCAGAGCCTGTCCTCAAAGAGCTTGGAGCCCTCGGAGCAGCTTCATGAAGAACCCACGGAGGTAGCAGGGCTTGTGGACAGTGGTCATTCGCGTCATCAGTTTATCCTGAGGGGCTATTTACAAAGGGGAGGACGGAGTGCAGGGCAGCCCCTAGGGTGGTGCGGAGCCCTGAGGAGCCCCTAGCGCCCTACAGCGGAGGGGCAGGGTGGTGAGCGGCTGCCAGAACCAGAGACAGAGGAACTGTGTGTCAGCGGCTGGAGCTCTTGCGGCAGGGAGGCAGCCCGCCGATGTGGTACTCACAGGGCAGCCCCCCTGTGCCCAGCGCGGTGGAGAGGGGTGGCCTCTGCCACAGACAGAAGAGGGGAGAACATTCCTTTCAAGGGAACTGCGCCGAGAGGCACGGAGTCTCCAAATAGCACCATTTGCCCGGGCACACGAACACAGGACATGCCGAGGGACTGGCAGAAAGTGGGAGCAGAGGGAGATCAGGGGCCTGACAGGGTTGGTGGGGAAGGTGGGGTACGAGGAGGATACGAGAAGAAGAAGGGAGGCCAACAAAGAGGCTACTGAGCACAGGACGTCAGAGGGAAGAGGAAGATCTGGGTCAGGGCTTGCTGGTCAGAAGAGCTGCACAAATTCTTGTTCTGCTGCTCAGAATTGTGAGACACTGGGTGAGCCTTTTAATGTGCAAGGTTCCCTTTCTCACCGACAGACATGAGCGCTGTCCTGACAGTCAGAGTCTGGGTGAGCGAGGGGCCTCGCACAGGCAAGGAGACTGCCATGCTCTGGCGTTGTGCAAGGGCACAGCCTGCACACCCCATGTCAGCCCCGAGTCCGGGCAAGGAACGCAGAAGGCCTAGCCACAGCAGTGACGGGGGACGGACAAGCATTTAAGAGCCACTGCTCTGGATCTGACGATGCACAGGGGAAGGAGAAGGTCCTAGTTGAGTAACTTGGGTGACCTGGCAGACAGATTTGACATTAACCAGATCAGGGGACACAGACGCAAGAGAAAGCTGAGGGGACAGGGAAGGAAAAAGAGGAGGGTCGTTCTGAACACGTCAGCTTTGAGGGACTACCAAAGCGCGCAGTGTGGGGACTTGGCGGGTGGATGAAGCCACGGGAAGCAAGGGTCCCTAGGGAGCAAGCATTCAATAGAGAGTGCGAGAAACCCCATTACAACGAGCTGAAGAAACCAGTGGGGGCTGGGAACCACACACAGCAAAGGTCATTAGCCCAAAGAGCCTGGTGGTGGAAGGCCAAGATGGGATGGCATCTTTTCTTCCTAGCATGGCAAACCCTGAGCCTGTTCCTAGGCTAAAAAAGAAGAAACAAGATCAAAATAGCCTCAAGACCCAGGGAAAACACAGGGGAAATGATGGCTCAAGATGCAGACAAGAGGACGAATGACAGGGCCCTCAGGAGAGGGGCTGCAGCCTCCTCTGAGTCTAGAGGGCGAAGAGCAAACTGGACACCTGCTGCAAAGGTGGGCCGGTCCCGTCCCTGGCTTGTCACCTTCCTTCATCAGAGGGCATGGAGGTGCCCCTTCTGCAGTGGCTAAGCCTTTCCCTGGCACAGTTGGGGCTGTTCTCACGTGCAAGTAGGTGGAGTAAGTTCTGGTTGAGGCAAGAGATCAGTGTGATTTTTCAGCCAAGCATGCTGGTGAAAGGACACACTGTGTTAACTGCTCCAGACCCGCATCTCACCTGCCATTACCTACTTTCCTCTCCCCGGGATGAGGGCACTGATCAGAAACGTTAACCTGGGCCAAACAGAAAGCACATGCAACCAGAAACATTCACTGCAATCCTCAGAGAAGAGACCCATGCTGATTCACCTGAGCCTTGAGCACCCAGACGGCGGGTCCCACATAAACACACGGGGGCTGCGAGGAAGGAGGCCTGGCCAGAGACACAGAAGGCTCTCCTGGGGCTTGGTTTAGGACCACTTGCTGTTTCTCTCATGTTTAGCTTGTGAAATTCCTCTTTGTCAGCTAAAGCATCTGACAGGCTTAATTATTTCCTTAGGGCTTTGTCCTTCCCGTTAGTGAGAAAAGGCAATTGGAAGGGATTTGGATTTAGGTCTTTGGATTTTAAAAAAAAAGGAAAAATCCTTCTTATATACATACATATAAAGATAGATGTGTGTGTGTATATACATATGTACACATATTTTGTGTATACACAGACACACTTTTTTTTAAACACTGTGTGTTATGACAGGCAGATCGGACCTCTGGCCCACTGCCCGGATGGCCACGCCAAGTGTGGAAGCAAAGGCACCAGCAAAATGGACCTCGCTCAGCAGTCAGGAGCCCTCAACGACGGCTGACAAGCCCCGCCGCGCCCCAGCGCGCTCACGTGCAGATCACATCCGTCAGGGGTTCCTTCCAAGGCACCTTCCTGTTCTTCACTTTCAAAAAACCTTTTACTGGGGTCATCACTAACAAGATGAACACATTTGCTGTTCATTATGATTTCATTTCTCCCAGCTTCCCTGATGGCTCTGAATTACCCGTAGAAACTGCAACAAATTGTCAAGAGATAAAGTCAGAAACCAAGATCATCCACAGAAAAGGACTGCGAGGCTCTGAAGCCACGAGCGAGTCAGCCAGGCTGGCAGCCTTAGGCTGCTCGACCGCAGACATGCTTTCAAAGACACTGTCGCTGAGTGGCTGATCCCCCGGCACAGGGATGTCTGCCTTCTTCCCTGAGCAAAGCCCAACGAGGCCACTTGATTTCCTGTCTGTCAGTGTTCCCCAGTGCAATGCTGCCTTTCAAACAGTCACCTCGTGTGCCGTTTATTCTCTTCTATTAGAACTTATGTTCTCAACACATTTTTGATCACCTTCCCTAAATACCTTCACATACGGGTCAAATTCAGTGCTCAACAAATGTCGGCAGGCTGGATGGTCGGTTGGTTCATTCATCCATCCATCCAATCAATCCTAGATAAAGTCTATAGAATAAATGTACCCACTTCCAAGGAATTCTGCAAAGATCTAAGAGCAAATCAACTCAATTTAGCAAACATGCATTGAGCATGATTATGTGCAAGACAGTAATAAAGGAGACCCAGATGAGTAAGATGTAGCGTCTACTAAAAAACACAAGAGATAAATAACTCATACAAGGATGAACTTGACGGCTAGTCTTCGGGTCCGAAGGATAAACAGAATTAGATCCCCACTGAGGGAGAGGGGATGAAATCCAGAAAGACCTCCTGGTGGAAGGGTATTTAAAATAAACCTTCAACAATGAATAAGAATTTGACAGGAAAGAAATGTTAAACTGAACACAGAAGACTCGATCACAGTTTGGTCATGACCGCAGCCAGAACTGGGAATGGCCGTAACTCTTCAACAGCTACTCCTCAGGATCTCCTGTTCAGGGTGTGGGGACCTGCAGACATGATTTAGCTTTTTCCATCCTGAATTCTAGTCATAACTTTCTGGGCCTCCCTGCCACCCTCATCTCCACAGTTCGAGGTATGTGTTAGCAGAAGGGCAGCTCAGGTTCACACTGGCTATATTCTTAGAGGTGGGACATAACCACCCTTCCTCCTAACTATACCAAGATGCAAGAAGGTGCCACAGAGAGCAGCCCAGTCAGCCTCAGAGGACAGGGCACTGCAACCAGCGGTCTAGACTGGTATGCAGTGCAGAATACCCGAGCTGCCCCTGTGGCATGCGCAATGACACCCTTCTACTACGATCCTAGACACTACTAAGGGCTTATCAGACCCAGGCTACAACTACAGATCAAAAGCCATCTTTATTTGCTTTTGGGATTAAAGATGGTCACACGATGTCCATTCCCCAGCCCATTACACGGTCCTTCTACACCAACATAAAACACAGACCCCCTATGTGCCGACTTCCCCACATCCATGTGAATCCAGGGACACTCAGCGTATGTATCAAGGCTCCTCCTATGAAAATCCTCTCTCCTTATGGGATCTGAAACCCCCCAATAAGAGATTGCTTTGTTTGAATAAGACTCCTCTACCAAGGTGCAAATGCCTCTTGGGCTGATAAACTCCATTAATAATTAAATTATTAAGAAAGCTAGATTCTTTTTTTCCCCTCCTCCTACAGTAGGATAGCCAATGATAAGCCTTCCTGGACTGAGATACAAAATATTCAGATGGCTTATGATTGTTGACACTTGGGGGTCTTACGCTGGAATTGATGAGCCTTGGTACTATAGGTCTATGAATTGTCCTAAAATTCAAAAATTTGCAAGAATGTACAAGAATGAATTGTTCTAGGGAAAGAATACAGTTTCACCAGATTCTTGAAGGTCTTCATACCCTACAAAAGGTCAAGACTGTCCGGTGGACACCTAGGCCCGTGTCTGTAGAGGAGTCAAAGAAAGGAGAGCCATATTCAGCATGCACACACCGCCGTCTGAGACTCATTAGGCTTTGCACAGATTCTAAATCCATTCCTACTTTATGCATTCAAGAAGGAGAAAAATGAAGCACAGAGGAATGGAACTTGAAAGGAGGCAGCTGTTTAAAAGCAGAAGTGGGACCAAGCCTGGTTTCCTTATGCTTCTGGTTCCTCCTCCACAGGGTGATTTCCTCCCCAATAGGCAATGCTTAATTATGTAAAGTTTTCTAAAGTTGGCCTAATTGGATTTTCCATCATTATTAGTGTGAGAGAAGGCCTGGCACAGACAGACCGACCCCAAGGTGTGACTGATGGCTCTGTGGCTGTCCTCAGCTTCCTGCTGAGCATGTCTCTTCGCTCTCCAGCCAGCCTCGTGCCTCATCTGGGCTGTGCTTTAGGCCACGAAGCAGGGTAGAGGACAAAGCCACCGAGAGGAGAGTGGGTTTAAGAGCCTTTCTGAAATGACCATTTCAGTGCAGCCAACAAGTGGATGAAGACTGCCCTAGCTTGTCATGTGGTATTTTTAGCACTTCCTCTGTGTTAAGGTCCTTCCAGGTGCGAGGGATATAGCAGTCCACAAACCACGCATGACCCCCATCTTCGTGGAGCTCACGCTGATCATTATCATGACAAAATTGTCCATTCTTTGGCCAAGACTGAGTTTAATAACCAAGCAGGATCCACCAGAGGCAGAAAGCCCTCAGAAAGGACAGAGGGGAGGCTACCAGATTCAAGCTGAGGTCACCAGGGGTCTCTGTCCACCCACGTCCCTAAATAACATGATTGTCTCTCATCTACTCAATATTTAGACTGTCACTAGTCTGAACGACTCAAGCTTCAAAGAGCTCACATTCCGACCCCTTCTATGCTTTCTACTAGTCAGCCCCTTGTCCAGTCTTCCCTGTATGCTCAGAGCCCTGGATGATCTCTCCCTCGTTCACCTCCCCGACACGAGTCTCTCCACATCTGGGGCGCCCAGCATTCCATGCCACACTGGTTCCCCTAAAATGCCACTTTCACTCTGGAACTCTCAGAGTCAAAGCCCTCACGGGAAGACTAAGTACAGATGTGGAAGGAAGTCCTTGATGTATTATTGAGAGAAAAACAGGCTTGTTGTAGAACTATATGCAGAATAATACGGGATTTTGAAAAAACATCTGAGCATCTATATATTTGCATACGGAGTGGGTCTAGAAGGAAGCAGGGTTGAGAGAGAGCATCTGACTTTTTCCTTTATACAACTTCTTCAATACTTCATTTTTAGTAACTAGTACATATTAGTCATTTGAGAATGTATGCCTCCATCATGACCACTTCCCTGAACATGGTCATAGGAAGGAAGAGTCCCAGGGGGCCCCACAGCCGTGGGCTAGGCTCTGTCTGCCTTTGCACTCCCAGTCTTTTGTACATAGCGGCATATGATGGCTTTGAGCAGAAGAGATGAAAGGGGGGAAGGAGAGAGGAAAAGGAAGGTCTTGGATGCTTGTGTTAACAGGTACATGTGACAGAGCCATGAGGCCTCGAATGAATGACGGGCCAGCTGTCCCTTGCTGGTGACTGACTCATAGTCCATCTAGGCAGCTGGGGAGACTTAAGCACAAGCGACTTTGTCAAGCCCATAAAACAGGTTTACAGATTAAAGCGCAGAACTTGCTTTTAAGAAAACACCAAGAAGCATGACAGGCAAAGATTGCAGGTAGCCCTGTAGGGTCGAAGAACAAAGTGAAGGAGGCAGAACAAGACAAAGAGGAGGAACAGGAGGAGGCGCTGCCCAAGGCCCCAGGAAGCGCTGGTGATCTGGGGGTGCAGGCAGCACATACCACACGCACAGACGGAGCAGGTCCTGCAAAGTGGGGGAGATCCAGACCACGAGGAGCTGCAGGCGGGCACTGCCCCGGGGAAAGAGCTGAGGGCAGACAGAAGATGCGCTCTCGAAGGGCGAGGGAGGTTATTTCAGGATAGAAGACAGGGGAATGTCCTGGTAGGGAGAGAGGGGCCCGTGGAAAGTGTGAGATGGAAAGCCTTGGGGAAGGGTCAGCAACGTCCCGGGATGCGAGCAGGGCCCAGAACACAGAGCGCTGGTAGCAATGACACAAAGGTGTGCTGAAGGGAGGAGAAGGCAGAGGAACCTCAGAGGACATCTCCTGGGATGCTCTCTTCATGGGGGCCCCGGGCTGTCTGGGGAGCCATGGTAGGGAAGAGGCAAAAATAATCTCCATGGGTTGTCTTCACCTCTCCGGCATCAACAATCCAAGCTACGAGTCCTTGCTATCTCTATTTCCATCCACACTTTGTCTAAATAGATTTTCTAAAATTTTCAATGAAATCTGCCATTGTGAGAAGTACTGTGAAGGAAATGAGGATATGCATCCTTATATCTGCTTCCTTGCTTTGTATAACGTCTCCACGTTCATTTTCCCAGAGGAACGTTGGGTTTCTTGGGGTGGGGGGGTCATCCTTTAGCATTGGAGCGATCAAAAGGAACTGGAAAACACACAGGTGATTGGCACCTAGACAGAAGGTAATAAAGATCAGGAAATTCAAGGACACTGCTCAGACCAAAGGCTGCAAGCTTTCCTCTAATCAGGCCTGCTCCCTCAAGGCAATTGTCAACTAGGCAGAGTAAGGGTGACAGAGTCTACAGGCAGAGGGGGGGGGCGGGGGAAAGGCCTGGCACTTTGGTGAGTTGCATTTCTCCCTGGGGCAAGCAAGGGGTTGACTCACTGAAGCCAGACAGCATGAATGAAACTTCTTTCCCCTTCTTAGTTCATAAGTTTCTCCATGCATAAAATTGAGTAATTCTTACTCATGCATATGTATGAGAAGGCAGTGAATGCTATGAAAGGTTCTGAAGCTGGAGGACATAAAAACATTGACTCTACATAAAGCATTAACCACTGGAGTGATGGATGCTCTTGTCCTTCAGATGGACTGGCCCAGAACTGAGAGGAGAAGTTGGAAAGAGATCACAGGCTAGGTGAGCTCCCTCTGGACCCCTGGTTACCAGTTTCCCCAGTTTGCAGAGGCCCCTAAAGGACCTCCCACGCCGGGAGGCCGCAGAAGGGGAAGACACCCAGCCTTATAAAGGTAACATGGTAAGGCACAGTAACCCAGTCCCTTGCGCGCCAGTCTGCTCATGGTCCTCTCATCTTCCAGGACCCTTTGGGCCTCTGCCCCCTTCCATGATCCAGTGACATGGTGGGGAAGGGAGCACATGGCTGGGCTGGGTTTGTGGAGGTCTGAAGGAAGGGGGCTTGTGGAGTAGCAGTATCTCTGTCTGGGGAGTCACTGATTTCAGAGGGCCAGCATGGATTTGGAGGCGGGGGTCATCTTTAAGAATCCTGAGAGCATGTTTCTGGCTCTACAAAACACTAGAGCAACTAATTACCCTGTATATTCTGTCCTAATTATGTGGTTCTACCGATGCATTCTAGGTTAGGATAGTATCTCATTCCATTAAAAAATAAAACACATTTTAAAGACCTTCAGTGCATTTTAATTCCCATGGGACCTTCTCCTTCTCCCTTTATAACGGTATGACCATTGCCTTGTTTAAAAGTGCTCACATGTTGAATCCCACTGCTGATTTTCAATTTATCATGCCGTGCTCCCCTTCCCGTCCCTACCGAGTGACTGGCAGGCTCTTCTCCCCTCGATGAAAGGCTCCTACAGAAGTCACTACACAGTCCACCCCATTAATGCCAGCCTTTCTCCTGCCTTCACACCCCTGGATCTGAGCCACCCACTTATCCTTTCAGGATACTGGCCTTCCTCACTTACTTCCAAGCCTTCAGAAAGGCTGCCCTGGACGTTTCTCTCTTAACTCTCATAATAAAGTACTAAAGGCGTACTTTCTAAGCTCTGGCACTAAACTTGACTTACCATATTCTGAAAGATTATTCACTGTCTTCTGTCTTCCACCTTTCCTATCAGCCTGTGTTCTTTTGTAGGCAGTATATTTCCCATCTGGATGGTTTTAAAATCTTTGTCATCAACATTCTGTAGTTTCATTACCACCAGTCTAGAGTTTAAGAATCAATTTCTTTTTACCGTGCTTGTAATTGAATCTGCTTCCTGAATCTGAGGGCACTCATCTTTCCTTAATTGTCTGACCTGATCATCTACACTCTTGACGGCTGACTAAGTGAAACATGCTGCATGAGGTCCCTGAGTTCCCAAGAAATCCCCAAACAGCACAGAATAGGCTTCTCAATCCCCGACAGAAAACACTTTCCATTAAAATCTAGTTTTTTATATCCTACAAAATGCTCTGCATTTTGGTATGATATCATTTTGGACCAATAAAAAAATACGAAGGTGAACAGATGAGTGGGTTTGTCTGGGAAGGTGGACAACATTAAATGGTGTGGGAAAAGGGAAAGGAGAAAAGTCTGGGGCCAGTCCTCCAACCACTTACTAGTCATGTGATCGTGGGACAGTTATCTAATATCTCTGAAGCTCAACTTCATCTTAAGAATGGGAATGACAGACTCTACTACCCATGGTTGTTTGATGGAGGTGCCATAGGCCAAGTCCCGTCCGATGGCAGATCCTTGAGGGGAATGAACAGGTCCTGCTGGCCACTTCTATGTATCATCAGTCGCCTGCCCTTTTAACACTGCTCTGTTAAGCATGAAGTATTCTTCATCCATTTACAGCGAGTAGGCTGCCCAGATGAAGGATACTGCAGGAGGAAAGGGCTTCTCCCACGGTCACAGCTGCTGCCCTGTCCATCAGCAGTGTGGGTCTGAGGTCATCTGGGGATGTTCTGTCCCAGCCATGCACCCAAAACACACAGTCTGGTCCCCAGCATGAACTGGTGGTCACTTTCCCACAGCCTTTGCATAAAAGACCCTGTGTGTTCCAGGCCTTCCATCCACAGGGATGCCAAGGCCCCGCTTCTCTGCTATCCAGTGGCTGCAATACACATTCCACAATGAAGTCTGGACCCCAGCATGGGGGGCCCCTCCAAGTTCGTCTTCCTTGTGTGCCTTCCTTCAGCCCCACAGGTCTCTAAGGAGTGCTCTTTTCATCTCAGAGGCACAGTTACAGCTTAGTAATTCTTTATATTCTCCTGTTTAAAGCACTATGTACATTCTGTCTCCCAACTGGACCCAGACTGATAGCCCCATTTCCTTAGTGCCTGGCCCCATAAGCCATACCTATGAGCCTTCCATGCCTCCTTCCCTCCCTTCCCCAAACAGCCCTGAGTAACCTACTGCTGCCTTACTCAAAAATAAAGTGTGGCTCAACACGGAGGGCCAAAGCTGGAATGCACTTCCTCTCTTGCAAATCATTTTACTAACAGCTTAGATGTGAAATTAATGCCATTTTGGGGGACTGCTGGAAATCCTGTGGGGACTCTACCTGGTTTGATTATTTATACTCAATATGGTTTCTGAAGGCTTCAAGTTAATTGATTTACTACCTCTGGTTAAAAAAAAAGGATTTTTGTTTACTTGCCAGTCTATCCCTAATATCAAGGAACATAAATCTCCCAGGGACTGATTTAATCAGATGTGTTCACTTTATCAGTGCCCAATAAGACTAAAGCAGAAGACACCTAGGCAGGAAAACTAAAATTCAAAAGCATAGTGACTTCTATAATGGTACTACTATTTCAGTGCTACTTTTAAACTTAAAAAAAAAACCATGTAAACTATGGAAGTGAAATCCAAAATAGGTCAAGGAAAAATGAAAGCAGGAAGTCTTCCTTTTCCAGGCCCAGCCCTATTCTAGCCAATGGCCTTGTCAGTGACTTGCTTGAAAATATTATTAAAGTTGCACTTAGAAAACTAATGTGACACTTCTTTTTATAAGTAACAATAACACACTATAACAATTATTTCACCAACCATTTAAAAGCACAGCAGGAACACAGAGGGAGAAATTCATGTTGTCAGATGCATTGGCTTGTCCCACAGTGACTTGTTCAGGACTCCATTTCCCTACTAGGCTGAAGATCCTTGGGAACAGGGCACCGTGACTTACTCACTTTAGCTGCTAAGTGACCCAGCACAGTGCCTGGCATGGGGATTTTCACGTATGCGTATTTGTTTGCATGAAGGGAAATTCCATTTCATAGGCATCTACTCTTTGACCAGAAGGCAAGGCCACCATGCTGCCAACTTCTCAGTTGAGTTCCTACCTTTATCTACTTTGTCAACCAAGGCAAGTAACTTGAGAGGAGACAAAATCCAAACATAAATCTAGGTCCTCCCCAATTCCAAATACCCATTCTCCCAGTGAAGAAAACAGGAAGGTGGTAGGGGTGGGGTGGGGCCTGGCCAACAGAATTCCAGGACAGAAGAATGACACGGGTGAGTCGAGGTCCTGCTGCGGGCCCCAGGAGGGCCCTGGCTTTCTGTACGTGTTACCATCAGGCACTCCTGTGCCCAGGAAGTGCACATGGGGGGCAGTCCTCAATCTCTATGGGAATCATTCCAGACTCATCATGAAAGCAATTTCTAGGGACCGTATCTGTGAACTCCTGCTTTCCCAAATGATCACAAAACCCCTTCTCTACAGTTTCTGAAAGGGTAGGAAGGTAGGACAGACCACAGCTATGGGAAATTGTGAGCAACAGGGTGTCAGAAAAACCCGGTTCTCTCATTCTGAACAACAGATATGCAATTACGACATTTTGGTTAACATAAAATTAGCACAGAATGAAAAGACCTTAAATAACCACCAAAAGATTTGGATTAAACACCAAGCAGAATCCTTCACTGTTCCTGGGAGGTGCAACCGAGTACAAGAGTTTTCCTCTTAATTTGAAAGATAAGGTAGATCTGCTGTTTGCTGCTTACCTCTACAGAAACAACAGGTCTCAAAAGGGAAAAGCAGTAGAAATTTAGTTTGTCTGGACCCATGAGCCAGGTGGTGGCTCCAGGAGATGACAGTGGACCGTGGCGACTGGGCTCTTACCTGTAGATGGGGTCCTGCATCAACAGCATCTTTGGAATCTTACCTGTAGATAGGGTCCTGCATCACCAGCATCTTGCTCTCATCCCAGGTCCACTCCTTTTTCTGCAATAAAAGAAGCTGTAAATGAATAAGTTAGGCTTGTCCTCTGCTACAGGACCAGGGCACACCACAAGAGCTACTAATGCTTATGCAAACACATGCACTTGCTCTGGGCCTGACTGCTCCACTCTAAGGGGCCTAGAGTTGATTGCTCCAAAAGGACAAGTGGAAAAGGTCAAGTGTCTGGTCTGTTTCCTTCAAGCCCTTGAGAGGATTGTTTCTCTGGGGCACAGAGGATAGACAAGAGCCAAGGTGGCCTCAGGGGACCACAAGCAGACTCTAAATCAGAATTTCATGGAGAAATTGAAAGAAAGAAAGAAAAAGGACTATACATCACTCAAGATAGGTGGGAGCAGTAGAGGGAACAAAAGGAGGAAGGAGGGAAAAAGTCTGTGAAGGATGCTGTCCAGTGCAAATGAATGTATACTCCACCCTCCCTCCCACACAGGGGGAAAGCTGGACACAAGCCTGCAAGTCAAGCAGTACGTTTGCAGCTATTTTAAACGATGCTCTCCATTCTGGCTGCGAACCCAAAGGAGACCTCTGAGCAGCTGGGGATGAGGACAGCAATGGGGAGGAGTGGGGACCGAGGGTTCCAGGGCAGCCTTGGGGACCCGGACACCCAATGAGGTGAGTGGCAGCCGAGGTGCTAGGGAAGCACCAGGGTCAGCAGCCACCCCGTTCTCTCAGGTCCCACCCCCAGGAACGGGGCAAAGAAGCCTACTCCACCTTCGTGGCCTCTGTCACTGAGGCGCCGTCATCCAGGACAGATGGGAAGAACATACTCATCTCTCCATGGAAGAGAATCAAGGGAGGAGGACAGAACAGGAAAGCGTACGTCGAATTAAGTGTTCAATGAGCACTGTCAGCTCTGCGCATTTCTCAGGGATAGCGCTCAGGGGACCCCGTCTGAAAGCACACCCGGGTGTGGGGCTGCGAGCTTCCACCAGGGACCAGGAGAGACCACGTCAAGCCCTTCGGGCGACATTAGGAAGAAGCGGCTTCACACAACACTGTACACAGCTGGCGGTACCAACACACACACATGCCATTCAGTCCCCAGATTTTGATTCAATATCAATCCAACCCATAGAAGTGGATTTTAGACTGGTTTACAAGCATTTGTTGTTTTACAGACAACAAAACTCAGCTCTAAGAATTAGCCGTATTTTCAAAAGTTGCCTTCCTATAATTGCTACCCACTGCCCTGTAAGGTTTTAGTGTATTGAATGACTAAACACAGAAATAAGGAGACTAAACCTTTTGTCTAAGTAGGAACCTTCCAGGTATATAAATACACCCAATCCAGACCCTCTTCTTTACCCTAAATTACTCCAAGCTTTGAAAACATTCCTCATCTGCTAAGTCTTCTGGACTTCTTACCACCTGAGCTGACCTTTACACACTACACGTGCCAGCATCCGCCTCAAAACCTGTACTCTGACTGGTATCTCTGACTGATTTCCATGTGGTCTGGATGGCAGGGTACTGACACACCTTTCTTTCTGCATTCCAGCCATACATTCCTCTCAACCCACCAAGGACAGGCTGACATAACCTTACCAGCACACATTAGGACGGTTTCCAATTGACACACTGAGATTTCACAGGATGCCCGTTGTAAACAGGCAATATACTTGTTCACCGTAGGAATTCTTTAAACAGCAATATATGTTTAAAATATGGTTTGATTCGGGGGCAAACTTACATAGATAACAAATACTAAATTAAGCCACATCTATATTTGTGACTACATATTCTGCCTGACTTTGATTCAGTGAGGTGAGCAATGTTTATAAAGCACCTCCTCTCTGCGGTTGAGCCCACCTACTGAGATTTTATTTCAGCAATTGTGTTTTTCAGTTCTGGTGTGTCCATTTGGTTCAGCTTCCTGCTTTCTCTGTTGAGGTTTTCCATCCTTCACTTGCTTTGGGAGTGTTACAGTTGCTCCTGGGAGTATGTGTAAGGCAGCTGCCACAAAATCTCTGTCGGATATTCTAACATTTGTCATCTTGGTATCCACTGTTTTTGTTTTCTTTTTCATTGATGATGAGATTTTCCTCCTTTCTGCTGCGGCAAGTGATTTGCAGCTGAAACCTGCACATTTTGAGAATTATGTTTTAAGACTCTTGATCTTACACTTTATCTTCCTGTGACACTACTCAAGCAGGGGAAGGAGAGGGACGCCACCTAGTTGCGACCAGGCAGGAGAAGTCAAAGCAAGGGTTCCCACTGGACTTGTCACACCCAAGGAGGAGGGGCTCCGGCACCCCACGGGGCTTCCGCTGGCTCAGAGGGGCAGGGGTACCAACTGCTGCCCCCACTGGGCCCTGTGACCCCGGGCCAGTCTAGGCTCTGCACTGACTGGGGGGCCCGTTACCAGCTGCCAGGGCTCAAAGTCCCGGCTCTCCTCTTGGTCTCTGACCCCAGCTCGGGGAGGCTGGGGCACCTTGTCACAGCCTGGCAAGTGGAGGGCATCTGGGCTCCCCACTCAGCCTGTGCCAGCCTGGCTGGTTGGGGACCAGTCTCTCTGTGTGGTTTGGCTGCAGGAGTGGTGGTTGCCTGCAAGTTTTCTGCCTTGCTGGGCCACCCCTTTCCCCCGCCACTGGCTGGGGCCTGTATCTGTTCCCATCACCCTATCTGGGTTGCTGGCTTCTTCAGCTCCGGGTCTGGGATATGCACAGTGAAAACACCATTTGTGGGACTCACGACCATGTAACTCCCTGGGTCCCCAGCGTGCCTGCCTGCCTTCTCTCCACCTTTGGGAATCTTATGATTGTTTTATATGCAGTGTCCAAGGTTTTCAGTTGTACATCAGCAGGACGAATAGGGGAAAATGCATCTATCCCCAAAGCAAGTCTGGCTGGTTTGTGCGCTTTAAGCTCCAGGTGCCAGAGGCCTGTCTCTTTGGTGAGGTGAGGCCCAGTCATCTGTAGCCTCAACAAATACTTCAGGTGCTTCTGATGCGACTAGCGTTTCGAGCCACCGTCTTTACCACTGAAAGGTTAAACTGAAGTGTCCGACTGGAGGATGTCTTCCACGCAGAGCGTCGCCCCTGCAGTCTCAGCCCAGCACAGGGAGGGGCCTGGACACTCCAAGCAGTCCACTGACAGTGATCCCACCACTATCCCTGGCCAGGGACCCCCTGGCGCCATGCAACAAATGACCGCTGTGAGGTGAACACTGGGAGGGGTAGCAGCAGAGGCTGCCCTGCTCTCTAGGGAGGGGATCCTCAGTTTCCCCATGTTCTCACTCTCAGGAATGCCTGTGATAAGTGTCCCTGTTACTCTGCTGTGATTTTCAGACTTAGCAGAGGAGGCACTGACACGACACCCCAGCGAGGCCACATTAGTCCAGGGAGCTGCCACAACCCACTGGCCCTCTGGGGAAAGCTGCCCGGAGGCTTCTGGGTGTGGACAGTTTGCAGGTGGGCATCTGACGACACCATCCTGGCCGGCCTGGCTCTGACAGACAGGGCTCAGGAACGGCAGCTCACTGGCCATGAGGGGGTCCAGTGCCACTCAGACCTGCCCCGCTGTTGAGCTCCAGGACGAAAAGACCCAACTCCACCCAATCAGCTCCTGCACTGAGCCTAGGCTGGACCCCCAGCAGCGGAGGTGGTTTTTGGGACCTGCCGCTTATCTTTCCACTCAACCTGGCTGCAGCGCTGCGACAGAGGAAGCCTCTCCCGCGGGCTGTTTCCTCCTCGCCTGACAATGGGCCTCCATTATCAGCACAGTCCGGGCAAGACTCTTCCTTCAGGCGCTAAAGAATGTAACCAAAATACAGTCATTCAAAGGCAAGACTAATGAGGCAAAGTGAGTACAGAACAGTGATATTCTTTCTCTGAAAGACCTAATTAGAGGCGGGGGAGACCAGGCTCCAGGGGCACCTTGTATTAATTTAATGAGGCTGAATGGCAGCAGGGTCCACAGTAGCCAGAAAATACTTGACTTTTAAAAGAGGTACCTGCATCCATATAGAGTATCCTGACAAAAAAAAAAATCCACAACCTATTTATTTTCCTTTTCTGAAAATCCCATTAAAACCCAGGCATCTCCCTTTAAAGATCAACCTGAAACAATGAGGCTCAGAGAATTAACTTATTTCCTGCCAAGACCACCTAGTCCAGTGGCAAAATCCAACTTGTCCACCTCTAGACCCTACGTTCTCTTTGCTGCTCCAAGTAATGAAACCAAAGATTTTCCCTCTCCACTGCTAGGAAGCTCTTCACATTCAGCAGAGGGTGGGGGTGAAGGGCACGCAGTGGGTGCTTTTATGAGACCACCGAATGGGGGAAGCACATCGTGGGTATAAAGGCCCTTTACCTAATGAGTTCAACTGTCCACTCCTCTGTGGAAAGGTACAGACATGTGGTCACTGCAAAACCTCCTGGCAGGGAATATTACAGGGGAACGAGCTCTGAGGCAGGCCTGCCTGGAACAGTGCCAAAACCAGGGCTAAACATCACAGTGTCCTGCTTTATTGTGGAACCCAGACATTACTAGGGCATCATTGAAACCCTTCCCTAGGAATCCAAAAGCAGAGGAAGAACTTGACATTCACTTCCTAGGCCTCCTGGAATGTACCACTGGTACAAAGTCTGCGTGCCCCACCGTTATTCGTGTCCCTGACAGCAGTGGGGACGTCTCAAAAAAAAAAAAAACCCCAAAAACCAAAACCTTTCAAAGGCCACAGGAACTTTGCTCAACAAGTTCTCCATGTTTCCAGACAGAATAGATTGAGTCTGAAAATACAGCTATCACCACCCACAGACACAACCTACGGATACAGAGAACACGTTTTAAAACCCACGTGCTAATAAATCCTCACACCATAACGCACCCAATTCCTAATATGCCTGTTTTAAAAAGCAGAAAGTAAAGGCCTAAAAACACAACACGGTAGGAAGCCAACTGGACTGTCCTTTCCTGGCTCTGTCGGCGACCACCTGGGTGACCTCAGGACAGTCACTAGGCCTCTCTTGTCCTCTGTGACCGTACCTAATCAATCAGGGAATCAAACTAGCTCATTTCTGAAGTTCTGCCTCTGGGTCTATAATTCTAAGTGCCTCTTTTTCTTACCCAATTAGACCTGAGCTCTGTGTTTCCATAGTAACTAACACTACCCTTTGGGCAGGACACTGGTTTCCTTGTGATGTGATATGCCACGGACAGAGTACAGGCTAGAGGTTAAAGACCCTGAATTAATCAGGCATTTCCTACTGAGCAGCTTTTCTTTAGAGGAGTCTGAAGAGATTAGTACATACACGGAACGTGACAGTGGAAAGAACCCGCCTGGGAATTGAGCAAGACAGACCTGCTCAAACGTTAGCTTCACCACTGATGGCGCTTGAGGTTTTAGGCAAGTCGCTCAGCCTTCTTTCGCAAAATGAGCATAAGAATGCTACCTACCCCATAGGATGGGTATGAGGATTTAACAAGTGTACTATTTATTTAAGTGTATTATTTATTTGCATCAAATAAGCAAATGGCAGGCGCTGCATACACCACTGACTATTATTGTTAGCTGTTCTCACGATCACCGCAGTGTGCAAATACTCTCATCCGTTTGCTCCCTCTGGTCTTCTACGTGGTCCCTGCCCGATAGGCTCACAATCTATGTGGCAAAGAGAGAAATAGCTACAACGCAGTTTTATAGGAGCTGCAATCGACCTGCATGTGCATATAGTGCCATTAAAACTAATTTTGCTGGACGGAGTCTGTGTCTGATAACCCTATGCATCTGCATCCTACCCAGTTCCTTGAACATACTGGGTGGTGGACACACAATAAATACTTGCTAATGAGAATGATGGTGCCATTATAAAATGTTGCCTTAGAAGATCCCAACAAAGTTACTGGTTTATAAGAGAAAATACGTGAACTGAAGCCCGTTCAGTCCTTCTGCAGGAAAACCCTTTGGATGGAGTTCAAGACTAATCTTTCTTCTTCGGAAGTCTGCTCCCTAACAAGTGGTGCTATGGTGCGACTCCAGTAGTGAAATAAATAATCGTTATTATATGCATGGAAAAGATAATTACTGGGAGTTGAAGAGAATGTAGTGACTGAGAGGTGACAATGCAAAAAAAGCCAAAGATCTTAACTGCTGGGTTCATACCACAAACACAAGCTAAGA
This sequence comes from Smutsia gigantea, assembly GCA_032199065.1. Taxonomy (NCBI): domain Eukaryota; kingdom Metazoa; phylum Chordata; class Mammalia; order Pholidota; family Manidae; genus Smutsia; species Smutsia gigantea. Next base: position 348,796 of record JAVSCE010008826.1, on the reverse strand, counting down.
TTCTTGAGGAATTTGAGTCACTATCTGCTGGCGTCAGTTCAAGATGACAGCATTTCTAGACACTTCTTAATATAACCAAAAAGATGCTTTTTCCTACATTTCAGTGAGAGGTGATCACAAACATCTGGCTACGGCCGACCCCAGAATGAAGCCCCTGAAGATCAGAGTCACTGCACAAGTCTTACTCATAATACCACAAAACTTGGCAGTTTCCACCGAGGCCCTTCTACGCTTGGGAAGGGCTCTTGTCTTGTTTTCTCAAAGGGGCAGATTGACAGGAGAAGAAAGAGGGAAAGAGAAGACAGCCCACAGCAACAAACTAGACTTCATTTGATCCCACTGTTAAGTACTTAGTTCTTCCCATTTAATGACATCACCACACACCCAGCACGTTCATTCATCCAGCTAGTCAACAGCCGCAATAACTGAGAACACACTACACGTGGCCAGGGGTCCGAGTCTGTGCTGAGCTTACAGAGATGGCCCTTGCCCTTAAAACGTTCTCTGGGAGTAGGAAATCCCCATAAACACGTTTTTCTCCCAGCCTGGATGCACACCACCATTCACCAGTCACACACAGGCTGGGGGGAGAGAGGAGGCTAGGTGGCTGCTCTGGGGACTGTTTGACCTCAGAGGGTCCCATCCGCCTACAAGGTCAACAGCACACGAGCTTTGCCTCTGGGGCCTGCTTTCTCTATAGCCCAGCAGGTTCTCCAAGGCCGGAACAGGCACCGGCGGCCTATCTACACACACACAAGCCCTCAACAGTATGGCTCTAGAGCTGGTCCAGAGTACTTGAGCTGGCCAAGTTAAAGCCATCTCCCAGTCCAACTCTTCATTTTACAGTTGAAGCTCAGAGAGGAAAAATAAGTTGTTTAGCAGCACACAGCCAGGAAGGGAGGCGCCAGGACTGGGACCCAGGTCTCTGCATCTCAGCCCGGGGCTCCTCGGCATGCCACACGGACCCAGGGAACGCCAGCCTGCTGTGAGTGGGAGGAGGAGACCAGTCACCATCTTCACCAGCTCGTGCGGCACAGACGTGGACTAACCAGCGGGAACGTCAGGCTGTACGCGGTACCGGCGCCTCTGGCGGAGTATCAGCCCTGTTTGTCCGCCTTCGGCTCCCCCGAGAGCTCCGGCACTTAACCTGGTCGGAATGGCCATCTCCGAAATCTGCAGGCTGCTGATTTCCTGAACACCAGTGCAGCACATCTGCACTCTGCCCGTCAATCCTGTAGACAGACAGATGGAGACACACACAGAGACAGACACCCAGAGGGGCGGTGCCAGCACACTCAGACACCAGGGAACAGCACGTGGAGATAAGATGACAGAGAGGCTGGCTGGCTGCTGTCCATGTGCGTTCATCTGTCCGAGGCGGCATGAAATGAACGCTGTGATTAAAGGAATTATTTAAATCACAGGCACGGCCTGAAAGGCACACCGTGCAGGGGTGGAGAAAATGAGATGGGAGGCTCCCCGCTCCCAGGCCTGGCATCCGCAGAATCAGATGTAGGATAGGCCTGTTAGATCGCCTCTCTCTTCTCTCTCGAGAGAACTCAGCCTGGCAATTACCAAGGATGGAGTTTCACAGTGAGTGACAGGCCGCGTGGGCTCCCGAGGGAGGATGCTTCAGCAGCCCTTTCTTCACTCACTCAGGGGAAGGAGGCCGGCTTCTCGGCCAGGCGACCCCTCAGTACACAGTTGTCCTTACGTGTGGTGGCATCTTGGGTAAAATACACAGACTCTCTAATGTCAGGGCTTTCACATGCAGAAGGCGGCTGAGACCACATATGGTATACGATGCCTGGGGGACACATGGGAAGCAAGACTGTCCCCTGAGGGCAGAACTACAAAGTCACCCCATCATGGATCAAATCATAGGTACACTAAGTTACTCAAAGGGGAAAGAAGGGGCCCCAGGGCAGCAGGCCTAACTCAGAGTAAACAAAGATGACATAACGGACCGGGGTGCAGGAAAGATGACAGGAGAGTTGGCCCTGAAAGAACAAGTCAGAGGCACAAAGGGAAACCCTGGCAGAGTCTGTGGAACAGACCCCAGGAGCAGCACAGACCCGACAAGGCCAACGTGAGTATCCAGAGACCCGTTAATTGGGGAGCCAGAGGCCAGGGAACATTCCTGCCACACAATTAGCTGACCTGCCCCATCTCTGTGCTCACAGAGCAGCCCTCTAATTACCTGCCTCCTGTGGAAGAAAATGCGCTGTCAGGCGAATGGGAGGATCCGGTCTGGGACATTAGTCTGTGTCTCAAAGCGAAGACGGGCGTCTCGTTTATACATCAGCCTCTTTTGAGCCTTGTCAGTGTGGTAGCACCCCATAGTTCGGAACTCAAAGACTGATGAGTCTGAGTTTTGGACTGACTGACGGCTCAGCTCCTGGGAGGGAGCAGTTGAGTGAGGATGTCTGCGTGGCTGGTTTGCTGAGGCGACTGGGTCCCTTGAATGCTCATCAAGTGAAATGTCCACATGACTTTAGTAGGAGTGATGAAGCGATGGCCCATCAGGGCTGCAAAAGCACCTTGTAACCTGGGAAGTGTCCACAACTCACAACTATCACTCGACCAGTTGGTTCCTGAGGCCCCTAGGCTGCCGGTCCCCCTCACACGGAGGGCCAACTTATCTGACGTGCATGTGTTGAGCGCGTGATGAAAGCCAAGCTGGGGCTCAGCTTGGCTTCTTGAATTATGAGCTTGGGTTGCCCTGGCCCCTTTTTGCCCCCTGAGGGTGTCTCCTGCTTTTAAATTCACATTGTTATCATCCATCATTTCTTTAACTGAGGCCCAACTTGCTGATGCGCCCCATCTACCTGAGGCCTCAGCCTGCTTCCGCACCTCTCCTGCTCCGGAACTCTTAGGAGGACAATATTCTAAAGACGGTCCCACGGCTAACCACTGTGTGCATACCTGTGGGGCAGGTGGAGGGGCAGAAAAGCTATCCCCAGGGTAAGGACAACACAGGGACCATGGTCCCGCAGTGGGGTGGGAAAAGTCAAAGATATTTACTAAGCTATTAGGAATTCCCTACTACTTGTGAACTTTGAAATCATTCTTTCTAAAAGTCTATCACATTTTCTGTTTTTCCTATATACTTCCAGCCTCATAGCCATAAAACACTTTCTAGAACCACTCCTAAAGATAGGCATCTTTAGGGAGCATAAGAGAACACGTTTTGGTTTAATGGTTTAATATATGGGAGACCTTTGTAAATGTCCAGCTAATCAGAGAAAAAATGCCCCCCCGCCCCCCCGCCCCTCCGCCCCTCCGAGGAAGCAGTAAGGTCAGCATCCCTGCCGGGCTCCAGTCACCCATCGGGTCGCGTCTCTCGCGAGAAGGGTATAGAGATTGAATCCTTGAATTGGCAAGATGACCTCCCCTTTGCCATCCCCTCAACCCCCTGGCTCCCCAGGTTCATGTTGTCTACTATCATGTATTTGTCTTTACCTTCCATAACCCCAGGCCTCAAGGTCTGCCCCAGGTTCCATCAGAATTAAGAGCATCTTAGGTTTGGAACCAAAAGCAGCTCCAGAGGCCTGTATAGTAAGTACTACATCATGGCGCCACCATCAATGAGTATACGGCAAAGACATCATTAATAAAATACAAAGGCATCAGCAATCATAAAACCAACAAGCGAAAAAGACCCTTCCCATATCCTCAGTCAGCCTGGGCCTTTCCCATTTCTCTCTGGAAACACACTCTCTCCTCCCTGCCATTATGCAAGCCTACTCCTTCCTGGGGGTAACAGCATTCTCGCACAACACACATAATCAACACGGAACAGCCAAGTGCTTAGAGAGCCTGTACCCGCTTGCCTGCTCTCCCCAGCTCAGAGGCTTGCCCCTGGGCAGAGCAACCGCTCCTTGCCGGGCACCCACCCCGGCCATGCCTCAGCCTGCAGGGGAACAGCAGCAGGGCTGGGTCCTGATGGCTATGCAAACAGACGGGCTGAAGCAACAGTGAGAGCAAGAGGAAGACACACAGACGCACAGTGGGGCTGGACGCCACCTCAAGGGGACTGAGGACAGCTCCCACGACAGGAGGTGACAGCTGCTGGGGAGCCTCCCCTCCTGCTGACCTGTTCCTTGTCACCACTTTAAGTATTTCCCAAGATCAAGACCCAAAGTGAAGGCATCAAAGCAGGGAAGGGCATTTGGACGTGTGAAGCCAGGATGACAGGAGATGGCCCCTGCCCCCCAGCGGACACCAGGAATGCCTAGGGCACTGGCCCCGCCTCACTCCAGCGGCAGCCTCGCAGTGTGGTCATGGGTCTGGGCGACCACCTCAGCAGCTGGGGGAAGGTTCTGCTCAGAGAGCAGTCTAGAGGAACAGGTGGCCACACCTGCCACCCCTGGTTCCCTTTGCACCACGCGTTCCGATCAGGGTCCCTTACCTTTTTCTTCTTCTTCAGAATCACTTTCACTCCATCCACTGAAACCATGATGCTCACTTTCTTCTTCTTGATGTTCTTGGCTTTAAACTCATACTGCAGGGGAGAGGAGAACAAAGAAGCACAGTCCAATTAGGTCGGCGCCGCGAGCAGGGCGCAGCTAGCTCACGACCTGCAGGAGGGCCACTGGCAGGTCTGGGAGCTGGAGATGCGCCCGGGGTGTGGGGCACCTCAGGGCATGTGAATGCAGGCGGGTGTCTGCAGGCAGGGGCTCAGCCATCTTCGGGTTGAACAGGGACTCAACCATCAGGCAGAACCAGAAGAAAGGATCTAATCCATCCCAATGAGATGAAAACAGCCTTTGAAAATCTCATCAGAGATCCAGAACCTTCCCTCAGTAACTCACTCTGACATTTAATGACTTTCCTTGTCAGGCATGTCTTCCCTCTGTCTATCCAAATGCTGCTGAAAGTCTACTTCATTCTCAATGAAGTTTAGGGTGAGTTGGCACCAGTCTGTGAATCAGAGCTTTTTACATACTAAAAGATAACTATGAATTCTAAATCATTCCTCACAAGTTCAAGTCCCAAACTGCTGTATCTGTAAGTCCGTCTCCAAGTCTATCCACAGCGCTATTAGCCCAAAGGATTCCAGAGAGGACCTGACTAGTGATCGTTAACATAAGGGAGGGGGTCACCTTGCAACCTGTATATCTACACTCCTTTTTGCAATCCTGAACAGGGCTGCTCTGGCCACTACCCTGCACTGCTGCTGGACCTTGTCTTCATCCTCAAGCCCAGAGTTGTCTGTTAATTGGCTCATTCACAGCCATTTCTTACGCTTGCACAGATATTCATGACTGGTGGTATAATTCTATGTCTTTCTCACTGTGCGTCATTCTGAGTGCTTACCCAGTTCACTAACACCATCTTCGTCTGGTCCCCATCTTGGTATCACCACCTAGCAAACTTACCTGCCAAGCTCTCTAATCAAACATTTTTAATCTACAGATTAAAAAATAATAGTTCAGGACCCAGAACCAAGACCTCTACTCCAACCCACAGGCCTCCTTCTCTGGAGCCTTTTATACTAAGACCCTCCTCACCATGCCACCCTGCCCAAGCTTGGCAAGGCGTCCTTGCCCGCACATCTAAATCCTAGTTACTTCTAGTTCACATGTCGATAGAGATGAACCTAATCCAGTCTAAAGACATAAAAACAACCCCTACTTTGAAAATATCATCAGAAATCCAAACCCCTCCCTTGGTTGTGCCTTTTAATACTCTGGTTTTAGAAACTGAGCTTAGAGCTCCCAGTCTGTCTACATGTTGCCCCTCCAGCTGAACCAGGTGGTCTTCCTACTCCGTGGTGCAGTTACGGCTGGTGCCCCTCCGCTGTCTGCTTCTCATAGACAAGAACATGACCTAGTAAACAGGTACAATGTCTTCTTTACGTTCCCAGGGCAGGCTCTGGTCTAAGCTGGGTTGAGTTGCCAGGTGATGGTAACGTATGTCACTCCTCAGCCTGGAGGTCACTTCTACCCTGTCAACAGCTGTCTTTTCTCCTAAAGGGGCCTGAAAGAAGAGTAAACCAGAGCAGCAGACACACAGAAGAAAGAAGAAACCTTCAGCTCAGACTTGGCTTCAGAATCTGGGAACCCAAAGCCCCTTAAGAGCATGGAGTACTGGAGCGTGAGCACATCACAGGCCGGGGAGGAAAAGCACTTGGCACTGGAGGCTGGCTTAGGACAGGACCTCAGCCATGGAGCGGACTCCTCTCTAGGTCAGCAGCTGTAAGCTGGCAACGGCCAGCGTTGTGACTGAGGGGCCACACTTCAGGACACAGCTGCAGTTTGCAGTGAGTCCCTGACTGCAGCGTTCCACTCAGGGGCAGTGCTGGGCGAACTGCAATGGACTCTGGGTGGGGGAGCCAGCCTAGACTCTGCAGGTTGGCTGCCTTTGGCCCAGTGCCCACTGTGAGAGGCGAACCGGCTCCACTTCCTGACCACACCTGCATTTACCTCCGTTCACCAGGGCTTTCAATAAACACAGCCTTTTAGCTGTGCCTCCCGTGGGAACAAGCCACTAAAATAAGGGCCGCTGCTGCCAGTCAAAGGCATGCAGAGGATGTGTTCTGATGAACTCAGGTGGACAATAAGAGCACAGAGTCCTAGAAACACCCAGAGGTGGCAAAAGCTGCCCTAGACAGGTCTGTCTGCAACTATTCCATTGTCTTTGGTCTCTTCTAGTAAGCCACTCTTGCACATTCCTGGTACTTCCTTCATCCCATTTTCTGGCAACAGACAAAACAGCAAGTATTAAGTACTTCCCTCTGAAGGTTCTAGGCCATTCTCCCAGCCCGAGTTTTGAGAGCATATTGCCTGCCAAACTAGACCCTTAGATGCCTTATATTTCTAGAAGAATATCATAGCTGATCATTTCTTTCTGGTTTGGTCCACCTCCCTGTTGGTTCCACTGTCTCTGAGACCTTTTCTAAATCAAGATCCCCCTCCCACCGAGGCTGGCAAGAGGTGCCCAGCCAGGTCGTTGCCTGGGGATCTAAAACCTTCACTACTTCTATAGTTTGCGTTTTGACAAGCCATGCCTTTAATATCCTAATCTTCAGATCTCAACATGCAACTCCATGTTCTCCTTGGAACTGGAAAACCGCCTCTATTCGATGTCTGTGCACAGGTGGCTATGGCAGGGTCTGCAGACCCAGCGACTACAGGGACAAGCACAACCAGGTGACCAGAATCTCGATGACAGGGACAACCCAGCTGCTTCTCCTCGCAGCAGCTGGCAGAAAGCCCTGGAGGGCCTCAGAGCGAAGAGGGGCGGGCCCGGGACAGCGGCCGGCACTCCCTCCCGCAGTGCTGTTCTAAAGGCTCTCCGGTTGGACACACTCTGCGTCTACGCTGCCTGCCTGGTGGTCAGGCGTCCCAAACCCTTCCCAACTGAAGAGGAGGTACTTAAATTGCAGTTCTGTTAGAAACTATGGGGATGAAATTGAGTAAGAAAAATGCTGAAATATTAATTATCATGAAACCACTTGTTTGTAGGGCAACTGCACTTCACTTGGACAACCACATTACTATGCTTATTGTGGGGACAGAAAATGGATCTGGAGACAGGGGAGATAATGGGGGTGACCAGGAGAACAGAGAAGGGGCTCACAAGGGCCATTTTTCCCAGTCTGCTGCTCCGGGGAGCAGGTGGGCTCGGGGGGAGCAGCTCTTCTGCTGTGTAGGACTGGCGTCTGCTCAGGCTTTGCCAGGGGCTGAAGAACAAACAGGGTGGCTGGTGCCACCGTCTGCAGCTCAGGCCAACATCCCAGAGCCCCTGCCAGCTCTGGAGTCTGCCAACAGGCCTGGCTCTTCCCCCAGTGTGGCCAGGCTGATCTCATGTATTTGCTTTACCTGCCAGAGCCCCACCAGCAAGGGCGGATTAAGCCCTACAGGACCTGACCTTTCGGGGAACAAAACAAGTCCTGGGATAAGAACCAAGATAAAGTGCGTGGGGTTCACAAACAGAGCCTTGGGACCCAGTCCTGGAACAGCCGCCCTGGAGCTTAGCGCGCTATCCCAGCCAGTGACACTCATGAAGGGGAAGCTGGGGCACTTGAAGATATTACGCTAAATGGACAAATGTACATACTGTGTGGTTCCACTTCCACGAGGTCCCTGAGAGTAGTCGCAGTCAGAGAGCCAGAAAGTAGACTGGTGGTTGTCCAGGGCAGGGGAGGGGAGAGGAGGGGGCGTTAGTGTTTCATGGTTTAATGGGTACAGAGTTTCAGGGCTGGAAGATGAAAAAGATCTGGAGGTGTTGGTGATTACTGCCCAGCAATGTGAACGCTGGGTGTAGGTGTCACGGAACCATACATTGAAGAATGGTTGAAATGGAAATTTTCATATTATGTATATTTTACCACACTAAAAGGATGAAAATCTGGAAGCACTGTATAACCCACATCTTTCTTCTCAGGCAAGTCCACTTGAATTTTGCTTGCCAAATGGTATTTCTGTTGCTCTCCCACATGCAAGTTAAACATGCCACACTTTCCTGTACTTCCACATGACTGTATTTGCTATTACCCATGTCTAGAATGCCCTCCCCCCACCATCTGCTTGGTGAACTCCTGCTTATTCTAGAAATATCTACTCAGACTTCCACCTAGCAAAGCGCTGGAGGTCAACCACCCCTCCCCATGTCCTCCCACTGAGTTGTGTCAGCAAGAACAGGCAAGCCGAGCCTCTGTTGTCACTCACCATTAACTAGCTGTGAGCTCATTTCCCCACTAGGCCATGCCCTCCTTGACAGCAAGAAATAGCACATGTCTGTACCCAAAGAAAATAGCACCAGGACACAGGAGGCTGACAAATAGATGTCAAATAAATGAATGAACACAGTGGACAGTGGTTATTCACAGTGCCTGAGAAAACACGCCACTGTCCACAGGGAAAAATCAATCTTCCAGAAATTAATGAACTAACAACTTAACGTTCCTAAAACTTGGATTCCATTCTACAAGCATAAGGCCTTCAAGATCTGACTCGACTTCTTCCGTACTCCACGGCACACTGCTGAGCACCTTAGCTTTTTATTTGATCCATACTTCATTCAATGAAGTGATTTACCTTCCGTTATAGGTCAGGGCTGTCCTCCATCACCGCATGGGCACAGTTAGAGGCAATCAATGGGGGGAGCATGGGGTGGTCATGCAGATGAACTTCTGCTCTCTGGGCTACCCCGCTTCCCTGAGGGGCAGCTCCTGTGCCCAGGAGCCAGAATCTGGGGAACAGGGCACCCAGGAGCCACGGCAGCCCCCAACACTGTTGTGTAGCTCAGTGACTCACATTGTCCATTCATATGAAACTTCAAAAATGCAGGCAAGACAAAGACCAAAGTTGGTACTAAACCCAAATTCTAGAATATGCACGAGGCTTCTTGGGAACACTAGGTCGAGAGAGAAATTTAGTTCCTATCAATCAACCTCAAGCCCAGCGCAACTTATTGTAGCCACGGACACATCACTGGAAGTTGGGTATAAAGAAAACCTCTATAAACTGCAAAGCACTTAAAGGAGCTATTTTTTAAAGAAAGGAATATTCATTGCCATTCTATCATAAATGCAGAACTTGAGAATTTAGAAATTAAGTAGACCAGGAGAGCTAAGAGCCAAATTTTAAATCCCATTTGGAATACCTGACAAAAAAGGCAAATCCCAGACCCGGCGAGGTGTTCGTCAGAGATGCTCACACAGCAGACCTGGGGGAGGAGAGAACTTTGCATTTTTTGGAGGCAGCAGTAATAGAGATCACACTGTTCATAAACACTATTCTGGGCCACAGAAGCACATTACAAGAGTTCTTCCGTATTTTCATCGGCATCCAGAATTGCCTTAGATGAAATCAATGTGTCTTCATCATACATGTATTTTACAGTTTTCACAGTAGGTTTGAAAAGTGTAGATACTATTATAACAATTAAAAGACAGATTCTTATAAAAGCACTACTGCTGTTTGCTGTCCTAAATCAAAGGCTGCTCAAATTACAACTATTATGTTGGGAGGGAATTCTGCTGGGTGGTAAGTATCAGGTGTTCATAGGTTGGGCTTTGTATATTTTGTATCTCAAATAGCTCATCAACAAAATTTTAAAAGAATCTTTGTGTTTGAAACGTATGAGAACACAAACATTAACCAAATATTTCATCTCATGGATGAAGAACCCGCTGCTCAAAGATGGCAAAAAAGTTCCCCATGTTCATTAGCCAAAAACCCACGTGTGGGACCCACATCTTCTGATTCCTGGCCCTGCACTCCTTATGTCGTCCAACATCTGTTGCTTCCACTGGCCCCGAATTCTGTCTCCAGGAAATAAAATTATTCATTCATTCAGTCCGTGTGTCATGAGCGCTTTGACGTGCAGGCAATCCCATCTTATACAAGGAAGAAAGAGAAGGAGAATGAACTTACAGAAATTAACTTCATAGGGTCTGGAACATTCTCAGGCTACTCAATGGAAAGCCTGCAATCCCTCACAAAATTCTTTCCCATGTGAATTGCACCAGCCGCCCTCATTTCCTTTGTTGCTTCCTACCTTGTTCTCCACACCCAGGGCCACATGGCGGTGACCTGGGAAGGGCACAAAATGCCAGTGAGGCTAGAAAAACATGGTAAAGGGGGCCTTTGAATGTAAGGAGGGCTTCAGGGCCAGAAATACCGAAGTTCAGTGCTGTCTGGAACCCTGAGAAGTGGGGAGAGGTATATCCAAACACAGATGTTCTGCGGGAGGGAGGCGTTTTCACTGTCAAGAGACCGGCATGATGGCAGAGGGCAAATCAAACAGGCCCTCGGGTGGCAGAGAGCGGCAGCCTCAAGTGCAGGCCGTGTGGAGCTGTGGACTCAGGAGAGCCCCCGAGTGGCGGCGGCTCCCAGTAGCGAGAAGACCAGACGACAGGCTCTGGACACAGCCATCACTTTTTCCGACTGGGAGCAGGTCGACAGGTCACGGGAAGCTGTACAACCGCCCGGATGATTAAGGGGCCCAGAGGGGTGATGTATGAAACCAGAGAAGAACCTACTAACAACCCATAGCCTCAGGTTGCTTCTCCCTCTGCCACCTCTCACAGCACACACTGAAAATATGCCTGAACCTTTTCCTTTGAAGTAAAAACAGAGGCAGAGGTGGGAGAAAAGCCCCAAGTGAAACAAAACAACACCGACTCAGACCAATTCTGTCCTCCTCTAGTATCTATAACCAGACCCTCCTCTAAACCTCATGCAAGTAGAAGACAAGGGACATTACGACTGTCCTCCAGAGGAAGAAAGAAAAGACAACACTTAGTGTAATTCATATCCACAGGTCAACACACAACAAAAAGGAATAAAAGTTTGCCAGTATTTAGTAAGGTCATGAATCTAGGATTTAAGGTTTTCTCCCTTAGACCAAGAATGGTTATGAGACAAATGATGAATCCTTCTGTTTTTCTAAGGCTCAATTTACCTCTCTTTAAAAGACAGCAATCAATCACGTTCTGTGTCTTCCCTACAACCCACGCCACCCACTGTGCACACCCCCCACACGTACCTTGTAAAGGTAAATGGAACATTTAAAAGCATTTGCACTCTTAGCTGTGTGACCTTGGGCAAACCACCTCACCTCTCCGGGAATTTTCTTTCATGAATTGAGGGCATTGGGTTAGATTACATCTGAGCAGCTTCCCAGCTCTAAATGTGACTCAGTCAGTACAATCTTCCAAGCTCTCAGAGGAAGAGTTAATGGGCAGGCATGCTGAGAGGCCAGAGAAAGGGTCTGTGTTTGGACACAAGGAAATAAAGGCACCTGGTGAGGCCAGGCCCATACCAGAAGCAAGGGAAGGGCATGGAATGGAGCAGAAAGACCAGGAAGGATTCTCGACAGCAAAATAACTTATTAGATACAGTAGGAAGGAGTTACGTTCTTTAGGGTTTTGAAAAAGTGAGAAGTAGAGGGACAGATGTTGAACATAGTTTTGGTACCAGCACTGAGGTTTCCAAAAGGAAAGAGACTGGAAATGAGAAACCTAGTGAACACAGGAACACAGACGGGAGCACTGGGTTGCTAGAATAAAACTGTCTGGATAAAATCACCGTTTAGACCAAGAAGCAGGGTGAAGAAATGGCCTGCAAGGCCTCTGCCTGGAAAAAATCGCAACACTTTCAATGACAACAGCACAGGTGAGCACAAGGTGTCATATGTTGAAAGAGTCTACCTTGTACTGGAGAATCAGGGCGAACCAGGGCGTAGGCATTAGAAGGGAATTTAGAGGTCATGCAGCGATTCATGCGGGACTCCCTTCCTATCCCTCCAAGCTTTTGATCCACTGAATCGTCCCATCTGATTTTTCTTTCTGTTAGCTCATCATTAGTGAATAGGAAAGCAACACATTTCTGTGTGTTAATTTTGTATCCTGCAACTTTGCTGAATTGAGATATTAGTTCTAGTAGTTTTGGAAGTGGAGTCTTTAGGGTTTTTTATGTACAATATCATGTCATCTGCAAATAGTGACAATTTGACTTCTTCTTTACCAATCTGGATGCCTTGTATTTCTTTGTTTTGTCTGATTGCTATGGCTAGGACCTCCAGTACTATGTTGAATAACAGTGGAGAGAGTGGGCATCCCTGTCTTGTTCCCGATCTTAGATGAAAAGCTTTCAGCGTCTCGCCGTTAAGTATGATGTTAGCTGTGGGTTTGTCATATATAGCCTTTATGATGTTGAGGTACTTGCCCTCTATACCCATTTTGTTGAGAGTTTTAATCAGGAATGGATGCTGAATTTTGTCAAATGCTTTTTCAGCATCTATGGAGATGATCATGTGGTTTTTGTTCTTCTTTTTGTTGATGTGGTGGATGATGTTGATGGATTTTCGAATGTTGTACCATCCTTGCATCCCTGGGATGAATCCCACTTGATCATGGTGTATGATCCTCTTGATGTATTTTTGAATTCGGTTTGCTAATATTTTGTTGAGTATTTTTGCATCTACGTTCATCAGGGATATTGGTCTGTAATTTTCTTTTTTTGGTGAGGTCTGTGCCCGGTTTTGGTATTAGAGTGATGCTGGCTTCATAGAATGAGTTTGGAAGTATTCCCTCCTCTTCTATTTTTTGGAAAACTTTAAGGAGAATCGGTGTTATTTCTTCTCTATATGTCTGGTAGAATTCAGAGGTGAATCCATCAGGCCCAGGGGTTTTGTTCTTGGGTAGTTTTTTGATTACCAATTCGATTTCGTCACTGGTGATTGGTCTGTTTAGTTTTTCTGTTTCTTGCTTGGTCAGTCTTGGAAGGTTGTATTTTTCTAAGAAGTTGTCCATTTCTTCTATGTTTTCCAGCTTGTTAGCATATAGATTCTCATAATATTCTCTTATGATTCTTTGTATTTCTGTGGGGTCCGTCGTGATTTTTCCTTTCTCATTTCTGATTGTGTTTATGTGTGTAGATTCTCTTTTTCTCTTAATGAGTCTGGCTAGGGGTTTATCTATTTTGTTTATTTTTTCAAAGAACCAGCTCTTGGTTTTATTGATTTTTTCTATTGTTTTATTCTTCTCAATTTTATTTATTTCTTCTCTAATCTTTATTATGTCCCTCCTTCTGGTGACTTTGGGCCTCATTTGTTCTTCTTTTTCCAATTTCAGTAATTGTGTCTTTAGACTATTCATTTGGGAATGTTCTTCCTTCTTTAAATAGGCCTGGATTGCAATATACTTTCCTCTTAGAACTGCCTTTGCTGCGTCCCACAGAAGTTGTGGCTTTGTGTTGTTGTTGTCATTAGTCTCCATATATTCTTTGATTTCTGTTTTCATTTGGTCGTTAACCCACTGATTAATTAGGAGAGTGTTCTTAAGTCTCCATGTATTTGTGAGCCTTTTTGATTTCTTTCTAAAATTTATTTCTAGTTTTATACCTTGGTGATCTGAGAAGTTGTTGGTAGGATTTCAATATTTTTGAAATTACTGAGGTTCTTTTTGTGGCCTAGTATGTGGTCTATTCTGGAAAATGTTCCATGTGCACTTGAGAAGAATGTGTATCCTGTTGCTTTTGGGTGTAGAGTTCTGTAGATGTCTGTTAGGTCCATCTGTTCTAGTGTGTTGTTCAGTGCCTCTGTGTCTTTACTTATTTTCTGTCTGGTTGATCTGTCCTCTGGAGTGAGTGGTGTCTTGAAGTCTCCTGAGATGAATGCATTGCTGTCTATTTCCTCCTTTAATTCTGTTAGTATTTGTCTCACATATGCTGGCGCTCCTGTGTTGGGTGCATATATATTTATAATGGTTATATCTTCTTGTTGGACTGACCCCTTTATCATTATGTAATGTCCTTCTTTATCTCTTGCTACTTTCTTCGTTTTTGAAGTCTATTTTGTCTGATACAAGTACTGCAACACCTGCTTTTTTCTCTTTGTTGCTTGCATGAAATATCTTTTTCCATCCCTTCACTTTTAGTCTGTGTATATCTTTGGATTTGAGGTGAGTTTCTTGTAGGCAGCATATAGATGGGTCTTACTTTTTTATCCATTCTGTTACTCTGTGTCTTTTGATTGGTGCATTCAGTCCATTTACATTTAGGGTGATTCTTGATAGGTATGTACTTATTGCCATTGATGGCTTTAGATTCGTGGTTACCAAGGGTTCAAGGGTTGCTTCTTTACTATCTAACAATCTAACTTAACTTTCTTGTTAAATTATTGTAAACACAGTCTGATGTTTCTTTATTTCTCTCCCTATTTATTCCTCCTCCTCCATTCTTTCTATAATAGGTGTTTTATTCTTTGCCTTTAGTTGGTATTTGGATGGTCTGCTTTCTTCGCTATGATTTTTTTTTCTCTGGTGACATCTTTTTAGCCTTAGGTGTGCTTCCCTCTAGAGCAGTCCATTTAAGATATCCTGTAGTGGTGGTTTATGAGAGGCAAACTCTCTCAACTTTCGTTTGTCTGGAAATTGTTTAATCCCTCCATCATATTTAAATGATAATCGTGCTGGATACAATATTCTTGGTTCGAGGCCCTTCTGTTTCATAACGTTAAATATATCATGCCATTCTCTTCTGGCCTGTAAGGTTTCTGTTGAGAAGTCTGATGATAGTCTGATGGGTTTTCCTTGTAGGTGATCTTTTTTCTCTCTCTAGCTGCCTTTAATACCCTGTCTTTATCTTTGATCTTTGCCATCTTAATTATTATGTGTCTTGGTGTTGTCTTCCTTGGGTCCCTTGTGTTGGGAGATCTATGAGCTTTGGTGGACTGCGAGACTACTTCCTTCCCCAGCGAGGGAAAGTTTTCAGCAATTATTTCTTCAAAGACACTTTCTATCCCTTTTTCTCTCTCTTCTTCCTCTGGTACTCCTATAGTACAAATATTGTTCCGTTTGGATTGGTCACACAGTTCTCTTAATATTCTTTCATTCCTGGAAATCCTTTTATCTCTCTCTGCCTCAGCTGCTCTGTACTCCTGTTCTCTGTTTTCTATTCCATTAACAGTCTCTCGCATCTCATCCATTCTGCTGTTAAGCCCGTCGATCGCTTGTCTGATTTCTGTATTGTCTTTCCTCAGTTCCCTCACTTCCTCCCTCAGCTCTTGCACATTTCTCTGTAGGTCCATCAGCATGGTTATGACTTTTATTCTGAATTCTTTTTCAGGGAGGCTGTGCATTTCCATCCCTTCAGACTCCCTCTCTGGGGTTGTCTGGTTGATTTTGGTCTGTACCATATTCCTCTGTCTTTTCATGGCTGTATAATTTGGTCACTGATAGTTGCCATGTATGTCAGCTGGGCTCTTTAAGATTTTAAAAAGAGAAGAAAAAAAAAGAGAAAAAAAGAAAAAAAG
This sequence comes from Smutsia gigantea, assembly GCA_032199065.1. Taxonomy (NCBI): domain Eukaryota; kingdom Metazoa; phylum Chordata; class Mammalia; order Pholidota; family Manidae; genus Smutsia; species Smutsia gigantea. The sequence goes on along the minus strand of JAVSCE010008826.1, from coordinate 333,028 downwards.
AAAGAAAAAAAGAAAGAAAAGAAAAAACAAAAACAAAACAAAAACAAAACAAAAAAAATGCCCACCGGACGTAGATTCTGTGGGAATGCTCTAGGTGGCGCTATTGCCCCACTATTCCACAGCTGTGACTGTGCCGCTCCGCAGGGCCCTTTATCGCTCTGGCAGGGGTGGGAACGAGTAGGAGGCTGTTGATCTCAGTGAGAAGTGTTAAGTATGGCTACGCTTCCTCAGTCGCCAGCTAAGGCGTCTGAAACTCCCCAGGACTCCCAGCCTGCTGGGCTGAGTGTGCTGGGGCGATCCGGCTCCTCCGCTGGGCTCCTGTCTCTTTAAGACCGCTGAAGAAAGCGCGCACTTTTTTTTTTTTCCTTCCCGGGAGCCCGGCTGCAAGCACCCTGGCGCGTTCCCCGCTCAGATCCAGCCCCTCTGTCTCTCCAATCTCCGCTGCACTGCGCAATGTGGGTCAGCGCTCCCCGCGCAGATCACCGGGGCTGGCTACTTCGCGGGGTGCACTTCCACTCCCTCCCGGCTCTGTATCCTCTCCTCCCGCCGGTGCGCTGGGGTGGGGGAGAGCTCGGGTCCCGCCGGGTCTCGGCTCCGTATCTTACCTGCCTCTTGGGGTGCCGAGTCCTCTCGGGTGTAGCTGCATGCTGTGTGCTTTCCTGTGTATTCTTGTCTCTCTTTTAGGAATAGATGTATTTTCTGTGTTTTCGTAGTTAAATATAGTGTTGGGAGGAGATTTCTTCCGCCCTGCTCACACCGCCATCTTCCCGGAAGTCCTCTATACATTTTTTTACTTTTAAAAGATTTCTTTTAGAAATTTTTAACAAGAAAGGCCTTAAAGGCATAAAACTCAAAAAGCCAGTAGAGGAAAGACTTTACAAATGTGAGCATATGACATTGGTGAACAAAAACCTGTTCCTAGTATAAAAAAATCCATAAAGAGAGTGGAGAGACTGAAAATCCAGGACAAAGTTTTGTAAACATTTAGCAAAGGATTAATAAGCATATTGTATATGGAACACCTTTAAATCATTCAGAAAGACAACTAGCAGAAAAAGTGAAGAATATGAACAGCAATTCAGACAATAAGAAATACAAATGGCTCAATATAATTATTAAAGGAGCCTAAATTTAATGAGTACTGAAACCATATTTTTTTAATAGACAAAGTGTAATATGTAGAATTAACCAGAGTGTGGGAAAATGGGCATCTTCATTCTCTGTTAATTGGAACTGCTTTTTGATGGGGAGATTGATACTGTCAAAATTTCAAAAGCACATACTTCAACTGAATGATTTCACTTCTAATGTATATGTGTAGAGTTATCTGTTGCAGTTATAGTCATGATTATGAAATAGTTAAAACAATTCAAGTGCACATGAACAGAGAAATAGTTAGCTATAACCCAACTATACTGAAGAAGACCTTTCAACAGACAAAATAGTTTGTTATGCTGAAATGAAAAAGTCTTAAAATAATTTATGTGTTTTTAGGAAATAGAGGGAAGCAGCACAATAGCATGTATGATGTTATTCAGTTCATGTTAAAAGTCTGCATGTATGAAGATGAGCCTGGGTGACTACGTCTGTGGCATCTTTATCTCTTTTCTGTTTCTTTATCATATCCATGAATACGTAGAAAATGAGTGGATGGAGCATACCAAACTTAATTACTTGCCTTTGAAGAGGTAAATAGGATTCATGGCTTTGCAAAAAGGAATTTGTATTTTTGGTGACTTTTACTAATTTTAAAAATGTTATAGTAGATTAAAAAATACCATTGACTACTATATTGCCAGTGTCCAAAGAGTGTTCAATAATTAAATGTTGAATAAATAAAAGAAAAAAGATGTTTTAAAATGGCCTAGTCAATATGCTTTTACCTGCATATGTTAATAAATATAACCTAACAGTGGAAAATATTAAATGCAGGAAATAAAACTTTTTTCACACCTGTCCTTTAACCAATATTCTTGGCTATGGGAAATGATAAGGGTTTATTTACTCAAAAATATAGATTGACTTGAGGCTCTATATTTTTCAATTATTTACTATTGCAAACAAGGCTTTGGTGATTACTTTTAGACTGAGATTCTATTATTAGAATATGCATAGGGTTAATTTTTAGCAGATTACTGGATAATAAGATATAAATATTTAAAATTTGAGGGTTATTGACAAACTGTTCTCTAGAATGGCACTCTAATGGTATGTGAGAATGTTATCAGTATCATCTGTGGAGTCATCACGTTTTTAAATGTAGACTATCCTGTTGCTATTTTAATTGGGATTGTATAAAATATATTAAGTAAATATTATGGAGAACTCATATCTCACAATACTGAACATCTCTACCCAGAAACACGATATATCTTACTTTAACTTTTCTTCATTCCCCCCCATTTTTTAGAGTAGTTTTCTACTATATTTTAAAAATATATTACCATCATTTATTGTTATCACAAAGGATTTTCTTTTCATATATTTCCTAACAATTTCTTTGTATATTTGATGTTACTGATTTTTATATGTTGATTTTCTAACCTGTTGGCTTACTAAATTTTATTTCCTAATATTGTTGATTCTCTGTTTTCTACATTTCTAATACTATCACCATTAAACAATGATCTCTTTTCCACTTTTTTTTTTTGCCAGTGTTTTTTTATCTCGCTTTCTTTGCTAATTTAATTGGCTAGGACTTTGCTATCCAAGCAAGCATAGCAAGCATTGCAACAGTGACTAAATCTTAACATTCTGAAGGCCTGTCTTTGCCTTTGTTTCTGTTACTCCCAAGTCCCTATACCATACTAGCAATGGCCATTATAGTAAAGATTCAAAAAGTGATCACCCCCTGGGGCATAGGTATAATTAACACAAGGAGTATGTTGTTACCATACAACCTTAAATGTACTTCAAGAAGTGAGGATTACTGGAATGGTTCAGAGCAGATCAAAGATGGGGACATTAAGTGGATGGCCATTAGCAAGTTGAGTAAAAGGGTAGAAAAATGGAGAGCACTTAACTCTGGAGTTCATGTGTTCTATAAAATAATTACCCAGGTTTGTTTTTATACTTTGGTTTCTAAAATCTGAGCCATTCCTATTACCATCTCTGCATCCTGGAGAGAAAATCGGTCTAAAGAATATAATTCCATCATAGAGAAAAACACTCTTAAGTTCTGGATTGGAATGTTGATTTGGAATGTTACTTTGACAGTTAAACATTTTAGTTTAAGAAATTAGTTCAGGAAAAGAGAGCATATTGCTCTTATACTAGCTCATTCCCAGTGGCACTCAACATTCTAAAAGATTCAGGTGTCTTATATCCATCTTCTCCACTGTTAACCTGACCACTTTATTTTGCCCTGAAGTATAAGGGGAGATATAGGGAAAAAGAGAGAGTCATGTTTGGGTCTTGGGGTGTTTTAGAGAGGGTGGAATATATATCCCTTAGGAATGCATCCTCATGACCTTGTACAATTACGTGAAGATGGTAAGATGTAATGTTTAAATTTCAAATCATATTTTGGGGGATTATTTTAAAGAATTATATAATGTTCTTTATTTTGTTCTTCAGGATAAAGTCACAAACCAGTTTTAGGATAGGCTTAAATGAAGCCTAACTACATTCTGCCATAAACATTATTATGCCTCAAATTTATTCCTGAGCTGTGGGTGTGCAGAAAAATAATTAGTAATAATTATAATGGATGCATCTTTATCCATTATTGTTAGCAACTAATTTATCTCTCCAAATGTCTCTTAATTTTCAAAATTGTGGTTTGAATATAAACCTGTGTCAGTTCATTACCTAGGACTTTCACTCAAGACTTCTAGATACCCCAGATGTAGATGTTTAGAGAGAATTAACAATAAAGGAATAGAAGAGTGCCATCAAAATTCTTCACTGTGAATTCCCTGTGTGCCCCTGAAGTCCTGCCCATCATCACTTGGAGCTCACTAAGTCCCTTAGCACTACTTGGGATCCTAATTATGCTTCCTGCTGAGATTTCTTCTGCTGTCAAAGCTGCTGCAACAGCTCTGTGAGTGAGTGTCATCAGGCTACTTTCTCCTGGGCAGTTCTACCTTTCCTTAGGCGCTGCTGACGCCCTGCATGGTGATCCCTATGCTGGTGCTGACTTTGGAGACTGCAGTGCACCAAGGCCATGTTGTTTTCCATGCAGATGGTGTTCCTTTCCTTCCTGTTTTCTCTCATTTAAACTTTTTTGCTGATACCAAACAGAGCTCTTTGTTCCATGTATTAATTTACTCTTGCTTCTGTAACAAGCTAAGTACCTTATAACAACACAAATTTATCATCCTACAGTTTTGTAAATTAGAAGTTTGACCCAGGTCTCACTGCACTTAAATCAAGGTGTTGTCAGGACCATGTTTCTTTCTTGAGACTCAGGGGAAGAATCTGTTCCTTTGCATGTTTTAGCACCTGCAGGCCGTCCACATTTCTTGACATGAGACTCCTTCTTCCACCTCCAGAGCCTGTGGCACTACATCTCTCATCATTCTTCCATAGTTACTCCCTCTGACCACAGCAAGGAAATGTTATTTACCTTTTAGGACTCATGCGATTAGATTTGGTCCACCTGGATAATCCAAGCCTCCCCGTCTTTATCATATCTGCCAAGTCCCTTTTGCCAAATTCATAGATTTCAAGGATTAGAACATGGACATATTTGGAGGCCCATTGTTCTGCTAACCGCATCCCCCAACAGCACATAGAGTTTTTCATATAAACAGCTCCTTCCATTGTATTTTTGAAGTCATCCCCAGCCTTTGTAGAATTCAGGCATTAATCCATTAATTATACCTGAGGTTAAAATCTGAGACCGGTTTACTCTGCTCTTCTAATTCTCCTTGAATACAATTCTGGTCCTTGCCTATTTGCACTAAGATCCACTTCCTATCTGTTATGTTTTCTATCTTGTCTATATCTGCTATATGTTGCCGATATTATGTGTTAGGGCATCCAGGTATGGTTAGCTTTTGAGAGGAACTAGATGGTTGCAGGAGTACAAAAACCAGGATATTTGACAAGTTCTTCTGACTTGGGCTGCAGTTTCTGGAAGTATGTTCTTTCTGAACAGCTATCCTTTGGAGACCTAGTTCCTGCTAGGCAAGCCCTGCTGTGGTCTGGCTCTCTTGGATGTCCCAAGCTTCTGATTCTTGGTAGTACTATCTCCTAGGTGCTCTCCTGCCCTAGAGGTGGTGGTGGCTTTCTACTCTTTCTAATCATTCACTTACTTTGCCATGCCCTGCTTGGCTTTTCATCTCTTTTATCACCTGTATAACCCCTTCCCTAGATTAAGTTCCCTGTGGTTAAAATACTGTTTCCTGTTTCCTTACTGACCACTGACTGCTACATACACAAAGTGTGCACTCCTGTACGGACATCTAGCCAGCTCACCAGATATGCTCAGAGAGCCTAAACTCCTGGGGGGAGAATGGCATCTCCTCGGTCTCAGCCTCCACTGAGCGCAAACACAATTAGTAATTGAAAAGTTCTTGGTGCTTAATAAATCAAGTGGAGACTCTTATTTGTATTGTTTGGGTGTTAGTAGGGAGACTCTGCCATCATTATGTTCTGAAAAGGATAAACTTGAGTTTTAACTACACTCCCTAGCTATGACTGTGTGATGTTCCTATAACCAAGTCTTTTGAGAGTCACCTTTCTATAGTATGAGGGGAAATGTGTACAAGCAATAATTGTATGACATTTATTGTTAAAAATTGCCAACCAGATGGGTGCCATTTCATGCCATTTTAATTTTCTTTTGGTAAGAGAAGACCTCTGCTTTTAGTTTCTTCTGCTCTTCGAACATAAATACAATTGGCATTTATTTTTTGGTTAAAAGGAATTGTTGGATAAACCACTAGAGGTTCATGAGTACAGATCAGAAGAAAAAAGAGAGATGGAGATAGATTTGGATCATCTATCCATCAAACTGCAACATGAAAGTTGGTAGTTGTGCAGGACACATAGACTATACAGTGGATGGGCCACCAGAGTTAAGCAAATGTATGCAGCGGCCCTGAGCCAAAGGAGGGATAATTTCATGGACGTTCACTGAGGGAGAAAGTGGTGAGAAGGAACTTGGGGAAATGTTTAAATTTAGAGGGTAAAAGGAAAAAGAAAGAGAAGTAGCAAAGGAAAGAGGGAGAAGTCAGAGGCACAACTGACTTCTGAATAGTGCGCCGTCCATGTCTCTCCCTCTACATGACGTCTGGACCCATCTTCAGGATGAAAACTTTCCCACTGAAAGCACTGGTGGTCCTCTTTCTGTTGCAAAGTCACTGTGTGTGTGTGTGTGTGTGTATGTGTGTGTGTGTGTGTGTGTGTCTCACACACATGTGCATTAGTACTTGTTACTCTTCACAGTTTCATTGTCAGTTCCTATCAGTTTATTAGAGCTAAATGATCTTTGTCAAATCACTATTTACCCACAGGAGTGGCTTCACCCTCTTAAACTGCTGTTAGAAAACTTCATTCCTTTCCCTTTCTGTGTAGGGCACTTGGATTTTCAACCTTTATTCTCCTCTAAAGAATTACATTTAACCTTCAGAATTTTATGAGAATATTTTGTAGTCATTCAATAGCCATATCTACTTACACTGTATCATTGAAGAAACATAGATGTTTAAAATGGCTATCCTTATTTTAAAGTTTAAAACTGTCCTATCAGCAGCCATCATCATAATTTGATACACTGTGTCTGAGCTTTTTGGTCCAAAAGTTGTATTTCAAAAACTGTGTCCTTAGGGACATTTTCTTTCTAAAAGGATGGAATAATTAGTTCCTAAGAAGTGACACAGCCACACATTGTCAATATAATTAAGTGTGCTGCTGCCAAACTCAGGCCTACATTTCTGTCATCCTGCCTGATGCCAGAGCCAACATATTTTTTGCTTATTATTTTATAATCACCACTTAGAGAAGCTCAAGGAAACTTCCTGAATCCCAGGAAAACCATAAAATACTACTGCCTACCATTCTGGCAATTTCCCCGTTATTAAAACATAGTCATTTAGTTCACCCCTACCACTTGTCCTTTGCATCAATGTACCAATTACCTAGGAATTATTCTGCTTTCTAAAGTCATCCAAAGACAGTCTTCTGTGGCTCTGTCCTGAAATCTGTGCTCATGTATAATAATGTGGATCATCAAGTGAAAACCAAATTTGATCAGCATTTCCTGCTTTTAGGCCAAGCCCTATGCAAATGGTGAATAGATTTCACTTATTTATCCTTGACTCCTGTTCGTCCACCTTTAGTCATCATTGCTGTGCAATGGGGTAGTTATTATTTTTGGCTGCACATGACAATGTGCCCCTCATTCTCTCTCTCCTGGTATCAGATGTCACCCTCAGGGTGACTGGATGAGGTGGGGGGTATCACCAAGCAGAGTGACCCGCTCCTTAGACACAGTGATTGTGCTGTGATGAGAACTTGACCCAAGTATGTGGGATAGCCAAGTAAAATACAGAATTTCCACTAACATTTGAATTTTAGATGAACAATGAAGAGAGGTCTAGATTATGGCATTTTTTTCACTTCTGTAGATATCAAATGTTGAATGGGTTGTATTCATGCTGATACAGTTTATGTTAGAGTAATATTTGTTGTTCATCTGAAAATTTCACTGGGTGTCGTGTATTTTTGTTTGCTAAACCTGGCAACCCTAAAAGTAGGACCAGAACACTCTCTTGTTTATTTATTTATTATTATTATTATTATTTGTGTGTGTGTGTTATTTATTTATTTTTTGCTTTTTCTTTGTGTTTTATGAACACTAGGAGAGAGAGTTTATTTCTGTTTTGGAAGATGGGGGAGGGTTACATACAAACCCATCCAATACCTATTTTCCCTGATAAATGAGAGGAAAGAGTCCTTTCTTGAGGACTGTGAGCCCAGTAAAGAGAAGTGGATATTTAAGTGGCAGAAGAGAGATTGATCTCTGAGTTCCAGCCCCCATCTCCTGGCCATGGTTTTTCAGTTCTTTGTTTTATATGGTGCACTATCCCCAGCATCCTTCCCAGCCATGTCAGCCAGTAAATCCGGGCATGAGCAAGTGTGAGGTGGGGGCTGTCACTTTTAATATTTGTCTTTTTCACAATGGAATATTATTCAGCCATAAGAAGAAAACAAATCCTACCATTTGCAACAACATGGATGGAGCTAGAGGGTATTATGCTCAATGAAATAAGCCAAGCTGAAAAAGACAAGTACCAAATGATTTCACTCATATGTGGAGTATAAGAACAGAGAAAAAAAAAACTGAAGGAACGAAACAGCAGCAGACTCACAGAACCCAAGAACGGACTAATAGTTACCAAAGGGAAAGGGACTGGGGAGGATGGGTGGGAAGGGAGGGATAAGGGGGAAAAACGGGCATTACGATTAGCAGATGTAATGTTGGGGGGGCATGGGGAGGGCTGTACAACCCAGAGAGGACAAGTAGTGACTCTATGGCATCTCACTATGCTGATGGACAGTGACTGTAATGGGGTTGGGGGGGGACCTGATGAAGGGGGTAGTGTAATCACCATAATATTACTCATTTAATTGTAGATTAATGATATCAAAATAAACTAAAAATAAATTGTCTTTTTCATACTCCTTTAGAGTATGTGGCACTCCCATCCTGCCCTCTGAGCTTCCCTGGGCTTCTCCACAGAATGAGCATTGCAGGTGGCTCTCATGTTTGTTGCTGGGCAGTGGATCCCTTCATTTTTTATTTTTTTATGCATTCAAAATATGAAATTTAATTATTTTCCTGATTATGGAATTCACAAGATGTTCATAATAAAATATTTTGAAACTACAGAAAAGTATAGGAAAATTGAAATCATCCACAATCCCACCACACAAATAAAATCAGTATTGCCATTTTGGTGTGTAATTTACAATCTCTCTTTGTATTTTATATACTTTATATGAATTATAAATATATATGTAATATAATTGGAATTACTATTTAAAGTATTTTATCCTGTTTTTTAAAAATCTAATAATATATTATGAACATTTTTTTCATATCTTCAGAAAATCTCTAAAGATACAACTTGGTCAAGGTGATTTCTTTTTTATTTTGCTATTATTAATGTGAAATTACATCAGCAATATTATGGTTACTAGACTCCCCCTATTATCAAGTTCACACCACATACCCCATTACAGTCACTGTCCATCAGCATAGTAAAATGCTATAGAGTCACTACTTGTCTTCTCTCTGTTATACTGCCTTCCCCATGTCCCCCCGCCACATTTTATGTGCTAATCATGATGCCCCTTTTTCCCTTTTATCTATCCCTTCCCACCCATCCTCCCCAGTCCCTTTCCCTTTGGTAACTGTTAGTCCATTGGGTTCTGTGAGTCTGTTGCTGTTTTGTTCCTTCAATTTTTGCTTTGTTCTTATAATCCACAGATGAGTGAAATCATTTGATACTTGTCTTTCTCCAGCTGGCTTATTTCACTGAGCATAATACCCTCTAGTTCAATCCATGTTGTGGCAAATGGTAGGATTTTTTTTCTTCTTAATGGCTGAATAGTATTCCATTGTGTATATGTACCACATCTTTATCGATTCATTTACTGATGGACACTTAGGTTGCTTCCATTTCTTGGCTATTGTAAATAGTGCTGTGATAAACATAGTGGTGCATATGTCTTTTTCCAACTGGGCTGCTTCATTCTTAGGGTAAATTTCTAGGAGTGGAATTCCTGGGTCAAATGGTATTTCTATTTTTAGTTTTTTGAGGGACCTCCATACTGCTTTCCACAATGGTTGAACTAATTTACATTCCCACTAGCAGTGTAAGAGGGTACCCCTTTCTCCACACCATCCTGGTATGAGGTGATATCTCATTATGGTTTTAATTTGCATTTCTCTGATGATTAGCAATGTGGAGCATCTTTTCATGTGCCTGTTGGCCATCTGAATTTCTTCTTTGGAGAAGTTTCTGTTCAGCTCCTCTGCCCATTTTTTAATTGGCTAATTTTCTTTTTGTTTGTTGAGGTGCATGAGCTCTTTATATAATTTGGATGTCAACCCCTTTTTAGATATGTCATTTATGAATATATTCTCCCATACTGTAGGATGTCTTTTTGTTCTACTGATGGTGTCCTTTGCTGTACAGAAGCTTTTTAGTTTGATATAGTCCCACTTTTTCATTTTTGCTTTTGTTTCCCTTGCCTGGGGAGATATGTTCATGAAGAAGTTGCTCATATTTATGTCCAAGAAATTTTTTCCTATGTTTTTTTCTAAGATTTTTCAGTGGATCCCTTCTTAATTCAGCCCCAGAAAGACACTCTTGGTAAGAGTCCTCCTTGGCTAAGAGAATTTGGAATACTGTTCCTACATGGAGAGCAATGCAGTATAAGGAAATGTTCTTTATTCCTATTTATTTCCTATAGGCAAATGTTCTTTATTCAGGAAAACAGTGGAATCCAAATTTCCCAGACAATGACTTGCAGAGATATAAGAAACAGAACAATTAGCACTTTGCTTCATGTATATATCAAGTAATTTTAAAATCAGACATAAACTGAAATTGTCAATAGGGGTCCTCTAGGCAAGAAAGGAATCTTAAAAAGGGCCTCAATAAAAGAGTCTAGCAAATGAAGATGAATGAGAAAACTGCAAAAATATTATATACTTTCTTCTAGGTTTTGAGCTACTTCTAGTTTGACTGCTAAGTCCTCCATGAGCAAGGAGGTGGGCATTGTAAGGGTCCAGCTTTCCCATCTCTTTGGAGATCATGTCAATTAATTCAGCATCATGGAACATTAGTCATAAAGATGTGAAAGCAGTGTTCTTATCAGGCTATAGGTTACCTACAAGACTTAATTTAAAATCTTCATCGTCCCCTTTCAGAGGAAATAGGCATAACAGGATAAATTATTTGGCTAGGCTAAGGCCATGTATCAGGAGTCCTGACATTTAACACAGTTAACCCATTGGCAGGTTTAGAGTGTGTGACAAAGGCACAGATCAGAAACTGAGTTTTCAGGTAAGACTGGACAGGTTCGAGAAATCAACACTTCTGGACCAGTGACTTCCATAATGTGAAATAACTGCCCTGACAGCTAATAGAGAGACCAGAACCCACTACTCAGATTCCTGACAAATAGAATAAGAGAAGGGTGATTAACACCAGATTAATCTCTACGGCTTGCCCTGAGCAGAATTTAATGTAAACCTGTGTCTTTGTTTACCTTATAAGATTACTATCCTCTGTAAGAATATTATCTTCAAGATGGAGGCAAGTAGAGGAGATGTGGGGAGAAGGAGAGTGTAGAGAGGGAAACATGGGAGCTGAGAGCATACATTTGCTGAATGTTTTCCAGGAGGGTTCTAGAACACTATAAATAATACACTGTATGCATTGCTTTTTCTTTAAAAAACTGTTTAAATTTAAAAAATATTCTGTATCTAAAATCTTTACAAGATTCTTCACAGGACCTTAAGAAGTCAGGTACATATGATGAAATTGGTCATCAAGAGATTAAGCGGCCTATTCAAAGTCATCTGAGTAACACACAGCACTGATGGACTTCAATCCTGAGTAATCTTTTGCAGGAGTTTTTTCGTTTTTGTGCCTGTTTAATTTTGATATTCTATTTATCTGGAACTACGTGATATGTCCTTCTGTTTACTACCACTTATCTGGTCTTCTTTTTATTATAAAATGCAGCATGAATGTGGGAAAAGGGATCATCCTGAAGGCCTGAAGCAAACAAGGTATCAGTAGGGGCGATTACACACATGATTGGAGAAGACACCAGGACCTTCGAAATGGCATTTTAGATGGCACTAAACAAGGCTACTTAAGGTAAGTCTTCCAAGAGTCTCAGAACCAAAGAAAATAGATAGAAAGCTATAAAAATGTGAACACTTTTAGTAATAGTTGAGGTAAATGGGATTGTTCATGGAATGACCATGAATTAATTATACTTGATGGGAGAGAAAAATAATAGGTTGTCTGTAAGTTCTACAGGTGCATCTTTTAATATGGAAGGCAATTATGAACAAGGTGACCTCCTTGATTTCCATCGTTTAATTCTGTAACAATGTGTATTCACATATGCCTAGACATAATTAATGATTAAAATTTTGAAAATGTGAAGATTATAACTTATAAAAGTGATCACTCACAGTTGGGATGTATATACTTTTGGCAACAAAACAGGAACATATTTGTTGGAAACTAGTTTTGTTTAAGGGAGCTCTGTAGGGTCACATTGCCTAACATATAAAGAGAATACTGCTCTAGGTTGTGGCTTTAATGATATATTTTTCTGTGGACTGGTTGCCAATGATTTGGCTTGTGAGACACATATAGAAGTCTGTTGGCACTCTTCTTTTTGTCCTGCTTTGAAGCTAAAAACAGTTGTATTAGAATTGGAAAAGAAAGGCAAAAAGAACTGTCAACTTGATCTTGACATCGATGAACTGCTGAGCTAACACAAGCAGCATCTTACTTTCAGATTTTGTATAATGTGATAATTATTGTTTAAATTAATCCCAGAAAGGAATCGTATTACTTGTAGCTCAAAGCATTCGTAACTGAATTCTGAATTTCTGTCTTTCTTGTTTTCCCTCTTTTGGTGGTTTGCCATTGGTATCTCTGTTGTGGAGATCTTTAGCTTTTTTTTTTTTTTTTTTGGCTGCCTATCTATCATTTGAATTCCCTTCCTGTGTGAAATGAATCTTGGTGGAGACAAAGCCAGCTTTAAATAATAGAAACAAAAAGTGCCAAATACTTCCCTTCTCGGCATCATTTCAAGCTAGGCCTTAGGCATATAGGGCTCTCTCGACTAGATGTACCCCACCAGGTTTTGAGTATGGACCTAGTGACACAGAGAAACATGAAGCGTGGATCATTCCCTGGTAAGATGCAGTTATAGCAATACTGGGCTCTTGGCAAATCAGTGGCTATGGTAGCTAAAGCATTCAGTATTCTGGTCCTTGCAGAAGCATTAGTTTCCTCATCAGCCCAGTTTTACAGCCTAATTTGTGGCATTATTTCAAGATGCATAGTTCTGAGGAAGATGGTCCAGTTTTCCTGGAGATTCAGAGAGCTAATCATAACCTGTTAATAAATTATTTCCCCCCAACCCCTGGCCACCTTCTGCTTAAGCAGTAATGGTTGGTTTCTATGCTTGCAACTAAAAACCCTGCCTGATGCAATTTCTGTTTCCTTGGCCAAAAGAATAGAGGTGGGAGAAAGAGGCAGCCTAGCCACTAGAAACGCCTCACCTTTTTTGCTTGAGTACACAGTCACCTTTCTCAAATGAACTAACATGTTAAGCAAGACTCTGGGAGAAAGGAAGAGGAAAGAAAGAATCTGCACACATTTTTTTTAAATTTAAAATTTATGAAATTTATAGCTTTAAGAGACTATAGAAACCATTGGTAATGTTTTAGGTTAACTTTTGAGATGTCAGTTTATATGTTTTTATTGTATCCTCATTTAAGTAGGTAGTCAGGCTCTGTGCTCCTTTGCCTCAAGGAAAATTTGGGTCTGAAACAATTGAAGTTTCATTTCTGCCCAGATTTTCATTTTCTAAAAAGTTAGGCATTTTCATGAGATATACTAGATGCCCTTGAGGGGAAAGAAAGAGAATGCCTCATGAGAGTGATGAAAGAAAAGGGACTCATTTTCCTCATACTGAAGAGTTTCCTCTTGATAGGAGTGTAAGGAGGGGAATCATTGTAGGGATATCTCAAGGGTCAAAGCTGGGACTCTGCTCACTGTCAGTGCTGTGGTAAGGAAGCAGATCTCATGCAAGATTGTTATATAGATTGTTATATAGATTGCTGAAGATTCCTACATTCCCAGCATGTCACACAGAAGCAGCAGCGAGGAAGAAGGCTGGATCTGGAGGGGACCGTGTGGATCATGTAACCACTGGGCAGATGGTCAGTGACCAGAGAGGTTACTCTCTGTCACTGTGGTACTTAACACCCTCACTTAGCTTTACTACTTTTGTGGTTGGAGGGTCCCCAGTAATTATTGAGATTGTTTTTAGATTATTTTGAGAAGAGGCAGGTGAGAAATCAACATTATATATATTTATAGAAAATGAAGAAATGCACTATTGTATAAGTTTGCTAGGATTGCCGTAATAGTACCACAGACTAGGTGTCTTAGAAAAAAATTTATTTTCTCACAGTTCTGCTGGCTAGATGTCTGAAATCAAAGTGACATCAGGGTTGTTTTTTTTTATCGAGGCGTCTCTCCTTGGCTTGTAGATGTCTGTCCTTTCCCTGTGTCTTCACATGGTCTTCCCTCTGTGTATGTCTATCTGCTAATCTCTTCTTTCTATAAGGACACTTGTCCTATGGGATTAGTTCCCATGCCTCTGACTTCGTTTTACCCTAATTACCACTTTGAAGACCCTATCTCTAAATACAGTCACACTCCAAGGTACTAGGATTAGGACTTCAACATTGGAATTTTGGGGAGGCGCACAGTTCAGCCCATAACAACTACCTTTTGCCCAACTGCGTGTGAAATAAATATTTCCCTGTATGATGATGCTACTAATGATGATATTACTTATAATGATGATGTTATTAATAATATAAATAATGAGAACAAATATTTCCCAGTGCTTATAAGAGACTAGGAACTTCCTAAAAACTTTGCATGATAACTCATTTAATACATACAATAGACTAGTGTTAAGAGATATTGTTCCATTTTATTAATGAGGAAGCTGAAATGTAAAACATTTCTGTAACTAACATAAGTACTATGTTATGCTGCTTCTCAATAATAAAAATAATATAGTAACTACTAAGCAAGGAAATCATGGGGTAATTGAAACTCTGGTTGGGACAGGGCAAGGATGTTTGCTTATGATGTCCTTTCTCATTTTGTTCGTGCTTCATGAAGGCCCTGTCCTATCATTTTAACATGGGTAGCAGTCAAAAAGGCCAAAATTGGCCAGCCAGGAACCAGAGGTGGGGTAAAACTCTTGGAATTACCTCCATTTCTAATTCTAGGGTATGGATATGTGTCTTTCTGCTGTCTAGAGATAAACTACAATGAAATGCCATGAGTCTACAGTCTTATTTCTTATTTAATGGGTCTATATTTGGTTCTGTAATAAAAATATCCCAACCTAGATCACTCAGGATGTATCCTCCTCTCTCTTGAAGTCTTATTCCTTGACTTTAGAGTTTATCCACCTTGCTTAGTTGGTTTGGTTGTTTCTTGTACTCTTAAGGTGTTGGGTTACCTTTTTGGAGATCATGTGAATCAAGGTCTACAAGAGGTTGATTTAGGACTCATTTCCTTTCTCTAATCAATACAGGACAAAACTCCATCCTACTCTCTGGCCCCTGTCAAGGACTGTACCAGCTTATTTTAGAGCCTGGGACAAGCCAAAGGTTTGTTTGTCATTATGGCGAGTCATTCTGACCAGAGACATAGCAAAGGATAAACCCTCTTAGTGGGAGGTCTCATCATCTGCAGAGTGGGAGATGAATCAAACCTTTCTTAATAGCATTGGTTGTTAGGTGAAAACACTGTAAGGTGTAGATAATAGGTAAATAGTGTTTATTTTTATTATTATTTTATTATTCTCCTTCTTTGGTAAAATCCCATGGTGGCAGACATAAGAGTCACTGGATAAAAACTGAAACCAAACAAAAGAACTATTTCTTTGGAATAATGATACAAAATATTTTATAAAAAAAGGTTAGAACAATTCAACTAAACCCTTGGCTGCATGGTAGAATTGCTAGGAGACTTCTAAGTTATAAAGTCTTGCTTTACCAAATCAATTAAATCAGTAGCCTTGGAGGAAAAGCCCAAGGATTAGCAGTTTTTGAAAGTTTTCCAAGTGATTCTAATATAAATTTAGGATTGGGAACCCTATGAGTTGTAGAAAGAGAAACAGGATTAGTCAACTTCCAGATGCATATAAGTAAAACTCCTGAATAACAGTGGATTAAATAAGACAAAGTTCACTTTTCTGACTTAAAAGAATGCTGAAGATAGATAATGCAAGACTGGTATGGGGGTATATAGTATAATCAGGTATCTAGGATCATATCTCTTTCTCAGCATATGACTTTCATTTGCAAGTTTACCTCATCGCAAGATTTATTGTTTATTTATTCATCCAGTATTTATTGTGGCAGGAACTGTTCTAGGATCTGGTTTCATTTTATATAGAGTGGTTATAATATATCTGGACAAGAAGATGACATTTAAGTAAAAAAGTAAAGAATGTCAAGGAGTAAGCCATGTAAATATCTGAAGAAAAATATTCTAAGCAAAGGAGGGAAGCACCAAAATCCCTAAGGTAGGGATGTGCCTGATTTATTTGAGAAACAGCAAAGAGGCCATTGTGGCTAGATCTGAATGAGTGCAGAGGTAAGCAGGACATGAGATAGATTGAGGGTGGGGAACATATTGAGTAGGACTTATAGACTACTGAGAAGACTAGCAGTTTAGTCAGACTGTGGGGGGTTTGAGGACTTTGAGCAGAGAGGTGACACGATATGATTTATGCTTTAGTCTCACCAGGATCACTCCTCGTTGTGTTAGAGAGGAGAACCACTATTAGACCAGATAGAGCATGTAGTCTCGTCAGAAAGGTCTTGTAATTATCAATGAGACATGATGGGGCTTCGACCAGGATGGCAGCAGTAAATCTGATAAGAGTAGACTGATTCCAGATTTAATTTGAAGATAGAGCCAGCGTCATTTGTTAACATAATGAGTGTGGCGTGAGATCAAAAGAGAGGAGAAGAATGGCTTCCTATTATTCCATTTCTGGTGGAGACTGTTCATTGGCAGTGTGGGTGTAAAGAGATCCAATGGAGCGGCTTTAGCCCTGTGACCAGGATCTAGCTCCTCTATGACACGGCAGCCTCAGCCTGGCAATTGGTATTTTGCAGCCCTCTTTGACATGGAAATCAGAGCCTCCACATTCTTTTGAGGGCCTCCTTCCCTAGCCTGCACCTTGAATCCATCTGCAAGTCATTGGCTACTGATTAGCTGTTTCTGTCTTTACTCAGAAGAGTAGCCTGTACTTGCCCAGCAAGCTCAGGACTAGTTTTGCCCTTCTTTACTGTCTAGTAGGCTGATCCACACTTTCTCCAACAGGGCCCAAAACCCTTCCAAGATTGCCCTTCCTTGGGCACCCTCCCTCAACCCTAGGCAACAATATGTGTCATAATTGCTCTTTCATAATAGCTCATAATTCTTTATTTTAACCTTCCTTGCTTAACCTGTTGCATGTTTTCTATATCTTGATTGGACAACAGACTGCTATAACCTCCAAGTGGAGAGGTATTTAGACAGGTGGTTATACAAATTTGGAGCTCATGGGAGGAGTCCAAGATGGGGATACACATTTGGAACCATAAATATATAGATAATGGCAAAAGCCATGAGACTGAATTAGCTTTCAAAGGAAACAAATTTAGAGAAAAAAAATGTAAGACTGAAACTTGGCACAACATTTAGAGGAAGAAGAAATAAAAAGGAATTAGAAAGGAGACTGGGAAGGATTTCAGAGAGTGAGGTACAGGAGAGTATTTCAAGGAGAATGTAATTAACTGTGTTGAAGGCAGCTGGTTGATTAATTAGAAAAATGGTAGAGAATTGGCCATCAGGTCAGGCAGTGTGAAGGTCTTTGGTGAAACCAGTAGTTTCAGTGGAGGGGAAGGAGTTAAATTCTAATTGGAAAGGGTTCTTGAGAATGAGACAATGAAATCATAGTAAGTATAGAACCTCTTTTACAGAATAGTTCTATGAAACAGAGGAGAAATATGGGTTAATAGGTAAAGGAGAATGTGGGGCCAAGGAGAAGTTTCTTCTAAGTGATGAATAAAAAAGCAATTCATGCTAATGGGAAGTTCTAGTAGGAAGGAGAATAATGATGATGGAGGAGAGGGAGGGAAGAATTCCTGGAACAATGTTTGAAGAGGAGAGAGGAGATGGACTCCATTGTACAAGTGATAGGGCTCATCCCTAGTCACAGGAGAGAAGACAAAATACCCGGACACAATGCTTCCGTGTTAAGTAGATACAGTGGTGGGAGCACGTATTATTCTCTTGATTAAACTATTTTGTCAGTGAAATACAAAGTAAGGTCATTATCCCAGATTAATATGGGGGAGTGGGTGCTATAACCTTGAGAAGAGAGAAGATATGACATGGTTTTCAAATGAATTGAAGACTGCATTTACTAAAGGAATATACAACTTGCAGATAAATTTAAGAATTAGTAGTCTTGGAGGAGTTGGAAGGAAGATGACAGAATAGGAAGCACCAGTAATCTGTCTCTGCACATACACAAGAATTACATTGGCAGAATCTATATGACATAAGTTTGGAACTCTGGAGTCTACTGAAGGCTTGTATCTTCCAGAAGAAAGCTGAGACAGTAAATTGTGGTTAATTTCAGTCAATTTCAAGCTCTTAGTCCAATAGTGGCTGCCCATCCTTCATCCCCAGCTTCATGGCAGGCAGCTATGCATAAATTCCTGGAACAACTTGCATGATGCTTGCAGTAGCCACTATGGACAATTAGGACCCTGTCTATGAAAATATCAAGGATTTGGGCTCTGATTGTTGATTGCTGCTTCTGATTGCAGATGTGCAGATGCAAGAGCAAGTAGCCATTGTAGCATCTCCTCCTTCTCTTTCCCCACCCCCATCCCCCGTTGTAAGTGCCTCCCCTGACAGCTGAAGTGACTTCCAGGGGATTTAAGGGATTTTACCACTTTATTTTCTCTTTTTACCTTTTTGGGAACCATACAGTTAAGGACTATTATGTTCAAAGACAGCCACATGTACTGGGAAATTTGGAAAGTGAACATGTAAGCCCAGGAAAAGTGCACACTTAGAAAAGACCTGAGAAAACTTAAATCTTCACTCAAGGCTGATCAATGACACAGGCACACTGTGCAACAATCAAAAACAAAAAAATGGCAAACCCAGGAGAGAGGAAGAATCTGATCTCCAGAGTTACCACATTATGGTTCAAATGTCCAATTTTCAATAAAAAAGCATGAGGCATACAAAGCAATAGTAAAGTATGGCACATTCAAAGGAGAAAAACAAATCAATTGAAACTGTCTTTGAAAAAGAGCAGATGGCACTTACTAGGCAAAGACTTTAAAACAATTGTCTAAAAGATGCTCACAGAGCTAAAATGGGATATGAACACGTCAAGAAAGCACCGTATGAACAAAATGGAAATATACATAAAGAGATAAAAAGGAGCTAAAAAGAAATCCTGGTGCTGAAAATTACAATAACTGAAATGAAAATTTAGAGAGATTCAAAAACAGATACTAGCAACTAGATGAATCAATAAACTCAGTGAGAAATAGGCAAATCTGAAGTACAAAGAGAAAAAAGATTGAACAGAACCTGAAGGACCTTTGGGACATCATCAAGTGGACCAACATGCACATTTTGGAAGTCTCAGAAACAGAAAGAGAAAAGGAAAGAGATTATTTGAAGAAGTAATGTCCCAAAACTGCCAAAATTTGATGAAAAATATAAATATACAAGAACCATAACAAATTCTAAGCAAGATAGATTCAAAGAGACCTTTACTGAAGCACATTATAATCAAACAAAGCAAGACAAAGAAAGCATCTTGAAAGCAGCAAGAAAGAACTGAGTAATCGCACATAAGGGGCTCCCCAACAAGATAATAGGCATATTCTCAGGATAAAACTTGGAGGTCAGATGGCATTGCATTGATATATTCAAAGTGATGAAGGATAAAAACTGCCAATTGAGAATCCTGTATCTGGCAAAACTGTCTCTGAAAAATAAGGTAGAAATTAAGACATTCCAGGGAAACAAAAGCTTAGGGAGTTCATTGTCACTAGACTTGAATTGCAAGAAATTCTAAAGGGAGACTTTCAGTTTGAAATGAAAGGACACTTGACAGTAACTCAAAGCTGTATGAAATAATAAAGATCTTCAGTAAATGTATTTACATGGACAATGGTATAAGCTGGTATTACTATAACTTTGGTTTGTAATGGGACTTTTTGTTTCTACATTATTTAAGAAACTAATGACTAAAAGCATCAATTATTAGCCTGGTTTTGGACACAATGCATGGAGATGTAGTTTGTAACAATAACTGAAAGAGGGTAGGAGTATAGCTGTATAGGAACAGAGATTTTGTATGTTATTAAAATTAAGCAAGTATAAATTCAAATTAGAATGTTGCAACTTTAGTATGATAAATATAATCTCATGGTACCACAGACACAAAGTTGAAGAGTGATTGCCCTTTGCTGGGGATAGGAGGTGGGGAGAATGGAGAGTTACTGGTGAATGGGTAGAAAGTTTGGTTTGAAAGCTGAAAAAAGTTCTGGATGGTGGTGATAGTTGTAGAACAATGTGAGTGTACTTAATGCTACTGAACTGTACACTCAAAAACAAAAAATAAATAAAAGAGACTATAGTCATGAATTTAAGATGAGAATATTCATTATTGTTTTGTGTTTTTTCTGTGCCCCAATTTAGTTGTGTGGATGCAGGTACAGATCTGGTGAAGATATGAGTTTCTTGTTATAACACAATAAAGTGATTTGAAAAAAGGGTGAAAAGTACACAAAGAATGGTATTTAATGACTGATTGTGTAACATAGTCTGACTGCTAAACCTGTAGCCATTAAGATCAGGCTGGTACTAGGAGGAAGTAGGAGACAGTGAAATGGACTTGACCCCACCAATCAACTTCCTAGACGTAGTCATGTATGATACATAGCTGTAAGAGTTCTGAAAATCTATCCTTTTATTCTGTGGAGAAATGTGTCCTGCTAAAAAACACCCATTTACTAGGAAAGAAGGGGAGAATGCAAGTGGAGAATGCATTTAGAAACAACTGGCCCCCTCTATCACAGTATGAACTATCCTGCCTAATGAGTCTCTTTGGGAAAAAGGACTACAGAAGAAGTTGATTTAGCCTGGAGGGAAGGGATGTTCTCCGTTAGTGAAGGCTGGGCACAATGCCATTTGCAAAAAATGTGGGCTAGATAACAGTATAGCTTTTGCTCATCTATTCATCATCTTCTCCCTCAGGCATGTTTGTCTTCAAGTTATAAGAATCTTCATGTATTTCTTATTCCGTTACAGAAGATTTTTTCAGGAAAGGATCTAATCAACCCATTTCATTATGGTTTAAAAGACTGATAAAGTTTAGAGTGACTCATCTGAACAGTGTAAACATTATTAAAAGAGATGAAATCTTAAGCTAAAAGATAGGATATCTATTCAAACTGGGTTCCTACCTTAGGAAGGAGAATAGTTTAAGGGATTTGGGGAGCTCCCTGTGTGCTCTATAATGATGCCATTTTGGCCATTCCCTATGTGAATGCTCCTAAGGACATCATTGGCCAGAGCTATATATTCAATCTTTTACACTGTCAATCTGGCAACAGATGTTAAATTGAGTTTGAAACCAAATAAAAAGGAGCATTTTGCAATTGGATTGAATAAAGTTAATGGCATAAAAGATGCAGAAATCACGATCAGATAGCCATGGGATTCAGGCTTCTCACAACTCAATCAGTGGATGCTGGGAAGTTGAGTTAACCCCATGGCATCCAGCAGAAGTGGCCCAGGACAAGTTTTTGCTTGTGACCGAAGCACATTTCCTTTTCTGATCATTGAATAGCCAAATAGAATTGACTGATGGTTTGCCACATGCCACCAAAAGATCTAAGCCCATCTGATAGATTAAAGCACAGGAATGCTGCCTAACATGCATTTTATTGCATCTCAGTGCCTGCTCCAGCCTAAATTCATTACGATGTAGAGGAGGCTGTACTCAGCTTATCATAATTCCTGTATCTTTGCATTTGTATTTCTTTCTTTCTTTTTTATTAAGGTATCATTGATATACACTCTCATGAAGGTTTCACACGAAAAGTATTGTGGTTACTACATTCACCCATATTATCACCTCCCCCCCATACCCCATTGAAGTCACTGTCCATCAGTAGTAAGATGCCATGGAGTCGCAACTTGTCTTCCCTGTGCTACACTGTCTGCCCTGTAAACCCCCCACACCATGTGTACTAATCATAATGCCCCTTAATCCCCTTCTCCCTCCCTCCCCGTCCATCTTCCTGTACGCCTCCTCTTTGGTTACTGCTAGTGCCTTCCTGGGGTCTGTGAGTCTGCTGCTGTTTTGTTCCTTTAGTTTCGTTTCGTTGTTACACTCCACCAATGAGGGAAATCATTTGGGACTTGTCTTTCTCTGCCTGGCTTATTTCATTGAGCATAACACCCTCTAGCTCCGTCCATGTTCTTGAAAATGGTAGGATTTGTTTTTTTCTTATGGATGAATAGTATTCCATTGTGTATATGTACCACATCTTCTTTATCCATTCATCTACTGATGGACACTTAGGTTGTTCCATATCTTGGCTATTGTATATAGTGCTGCAATAAACATAGGGGTACACATGTCTTTTTGAATCTGAGAACTTGTTTTCTTTGGGTATTAGTTACATGAAATATGTTTTTCCATCCCTTCACTTTTAGTCTGTATATGTCTTTGGGTTTGAAGTGGGTCTCTTACAGGCAGCATATAGATGGTTCTTTTTTTTGTATCCATTCAGTGACTCTATGTCTTTTGATTAGTGCATTCAGACCATTTACAATTAGGGTGATTATCAATAGATATATACTTATTGCAATTGCAGGCTTTAGATTCGTGGTTATCAAAGGATCAAGGGTAACTAACTTCCTTACTATCTAACAGTCTAATTTAAGTCACTTAGTAAGCTATTACAAACACAGTCTAAAGGTTCTTTTTTTCCCCTCATCCTCCATTCTTTATATATTAGGTATTATATTCTGTACTCTTTGTCTATCACTTGACTGACATTGGGGATGGTTGATTTGATTTTGGATTCTGCTTAATAATTAATTGTTCTACTTTCTTCACTATGGTTTTACTTCTTCTGGTGACAGCTATTTAGCCTTAGGAACATTTCCATCTATAGCAATTCCTCTAAAATACACTGTAGAGATTGTTTGTGAGAGGTAAATTCTCTCAGCTTTTGCTTATCTGGAAATTGTTTAATCCCTCCTTCAAATTTAAATGATAATCTTGCCAGATACAGTATTCTTGGTTCAAGGCCCTTCTGCTTCATTGCATTAAATATATCATGCCACTCCCTTCGGGCCTGTAAGGTTTCTGTTAAGAAGTCTGATGATAGCCTAATGGGTTTTTCCTTTTTATGTGATCTTTTTTCTTTCTCTGGCTGCTTTTAATACTCTGTCTTTTTCCTTGATCTTTGCCATTTTAGTTATTATATGTCTTGGTGTTGTCTTCCTTGGGTCCCTTGTGTTGGGAGGTCTGTGTACCTCCATGGCCTGAGAGACTATCTCCTTCCCCAGATTGGGGAAGTTTTCAGCAATCACCTCCTCAAAGATACTTTCTATCCCTTTTTCTCTCTCTTCTTCTATTGGTACCCCTAAAATGTGAATATTGTTCTGTTTAGTTTGGTCACACAGTTCTCTCAGTATTCTTTCATTCCTGTAGATCCTGTTTTCTGTCTGTGCCTCAGCTTATTTGTATTCCTGTTCTCTAATTTCTGTTTTATTTACTGTCTCCTCTACTTCATCTAATCTGCTTTTAAATCCCTCTGTTGTATGTTTCATTTCAGATACTGTATTCTTGAACATTTGTATCTCATTCCTGAATTCCTCCCTGAGTTCTTGAATACTTTTCTGTAGTTCAATGAGCATGTTTATGATTTTTATTTTGAAATATCTTTCAGGAAGATTGATGAGTTTGGTTTCCTTTGGCCCTCTTTCTGGAGTTTGTGGGATTTTGGTTTAAACCAGGTTCCTTTGGTGTTTCATATTTGTAGGTGGCACCCTCTAGTGCCCAGAAGCTCTATTCTCTGGAGCTGCTCAGCAACTGGAGTGATGGCAGGGGTCACAGGCAAGTGGTGCTGGTGCCTGTCAGGAGGAAAGAGCTCTTTCCTTCTTCCTGACTGCAGTGCCTGTCTCTACTGCCAGGGTCAGTCGGCTGATCATGCAGGGAGAAGCCTCTATGTTTTGCATTTGTAGCTGTATAGGTGGGGCCGCCTTCTGGCTAGCCTGGTACAATGGCAGGAGCAGCCAGTTTGCGAGCCAGTGCCGGCCGGGAGAAAGGTGCAGCAAGCTGCATATAATGGTGGGGGGCCTCGGAGCTGCATAGCCAGCTATGGTGATGGAGCACATAAGCTCCTGAAAGTTTCTAACCTGCTGAGCAGAGTGCACCCAGACAATTTTGTCCACCTCTCCTTTCTCTTGAGCAGCAATCTCCCTGCAATCCTTGCCCCTTTAGCAGCCCTCTTGCTGTTAGGAAGTCTCTCAGACTGCCTGCCTTTCTTTTGTCCCAGAGTGGCTGGATGTGGATCCCTGTTTTTGACAAGTGTCTGGAATCTCAGTCTCTCCAAGTATTCCATCTGTTTTAGCTTTCCAACCCCACTAATCTTCAGAGCACCATGTAGTGTAGGTTTATGCTCCCAGAGCAGATCTCCAGGGCTGGGTGTTCAGCAGTCCTATGCCTCCACCCTCCCCACTCTGTTTCTCTTCCTTCCTGTGGAGGAAGGGCTTAGGTCCCTCCTGGTCACGGCTTTGGTACTTTACCTTTTTCCTTGAGGTTTGCTGGTTTCCCCAGATGTAGACAATCTGCTGCAGCCTTCTTTCCTGTTGCTCTTTCAGATTTGATGTATTTACTATATTTTCATATTATATGTGGTTTTGGGAGGAGGTTTCTGTCTCACCTCTCATACCATCTTTAATTCTCTTGCATTTGTATTTCTGACTACAGTGCAAGGTAAATTGATAAAAGGAAGGACTGATTGTGAGTGGCAGAAACCTGTGGTGGAAAGTCCTTCACAAGCCTGGATATTATGAAAGGTTGAGAGAGGGGAACTGTTTATGTAATTGGAATCATTGTCTAGGTTTACCAGCCTTTCTCTCTGTCTTTTTCTCCTACTCAACCTTTTCCCACCCTCCATTCACCCCTTTCTCTCTCTCTGTTTTCTCCATTAATCTTTGTCAAGATTTTATTTTAATAAGAGACAGAGAAAATTTTCATGTAATAACTAGCACAACAACCATCAGGAAGAAAATCCAAATCCTTGACCAATAAGCTACATGTTAGAATTGTGAAATCCCATGCATTAGATCCAGGGATAATTTCATTCAGAATAGCCAGACCAGTCACTGAGATATTGACATGCTTCCTTACCAAATAGTATATATCTGCTGACTCAAGCCCTCTGAATATATCCTCTCCACAGAGTCCTTTGGTGGGTCCTTACAGTTTCTAAGATTGACTCAATATGTAGAATCTAATGATTATACCTTGGCATGTCGGGGGACCAGGAAGAAGCAGCTCCTGTTGTCTGATCTGATTGTTCTAAACTCCTGTCACATCATTTGTTAACTGCTAGAATGCCCTCCAAAGACACAGAGATCCTCAGAACGTATTCATCTTGTAACTGACAGTCTGTGCCCTTTTATGAACCTCTTCCCATTTCCCTCAATCTCCAGCCCTTGGCAACCACCATCCTCCTGTTTCTATGAGTTCATGAGTTCTATGAGCTCTTTCCTACTGTGGGGTAGGAAAACAAAATGAATTGTTCCTATGTAATATACTGACTTTTATTCTAAAGTGCAAAACTGGGCACTTAGCCTTCTTTGGTGAAGAGCTGAATCAGTATTCCTTTCACTTATCAAGCTATTTTTAGGCAGCAAATATCTACTCTGTCTGAGTAGATGAGAAAAGGCAAAAGTGCATGCTCATTCCATGGGTCAGGGATCCCTACAGATCTAAGTGACCATTCAGCTCATTTTGTGTGGCCTATTGTAACCCTTCTAACCTTTGCTTATTAATTTGTAAAATGGATTTACTCCTGCATATCATTATTTGTAGGTGTCCTTTGTTGAGAAGGTCCTTGGGCTCTGAGAGGGATTCAGATTTTACCTTTTGGGTATTTCTGCCCTCCAAAATTCAAAAGGCATAAAAATGTTTCATATTTTTAGCAGGGCTCATGTTTTTCCAATCATAGTTAACAATGATATTCTTGACAGAAATCATATCCTCTGCCACATTATGGTTTCTTTGAACCATTCGTATGCCATGTGTGATTGGGTCTGTACCGATCAAAATAACACTGAGAGCCAATTTAAGGCTTGGGATGAGTGATCCTGAGCATTGGAGGCATTCTGGCACACACACATCTTGTAAATCCCGTTGTTAAGTTTGTGGTGGGTGTGACAGAATGTACAATGCAGGCACTTTACCCTCATTAGTGCAAAAGTAAATTGTAAGGGCTCTTACACAGCTCCAAGGGGAATACTGAAGGAGAGGCAGTGAAAAGAACTTTCTGATGTCTGACAGCTGTCCCCCTTGGTCCTCTGAGGTGAAATTCACCAGTCAAAATAGGCAGCCTTGTATGCTAACTAAGTACATGATACTATGGAATAAATGGAAATCAGAATGACTGTTAGTACATTCAAAATGGAATAGGAACTAGAAATAATCTTTCTATAAATAGTTAATTGATAAGATATGGTAAATAATGGGAAAATGCTGAAGATTTGGCTCCTGTGGCATATCTGGGAATTAAATATACATTTTCCTAAAAAAATCATGTCATTAAATAAGAAACATTAAGGTCATAGGATCATTTGTTAGAGCAGTGGTTTTCAACTTTGTAGGGATGTCAAAATCTTCAGGTTTAAAAAAATACTACCACCTTGGTCTGACCAAAAGAGATTCTGATTTACTTGGTCTGGAGTGTGGTCTGGGCATCAGAGATTTTTTTGTCTCCCTGGAAAATTTTTTCCCAGCTGTATGTAGGTACTGTTGAAAAATAAAATTATAACATACTTAAAATGTACAATGTAATAATTTGATATATGTATACATTATGAAAGAATTCATGCAAACTAATTTATCTATCACCTCATCATTTTTGTTTTTGTTCTTTTTTGGTGAGAATTTAAGATCCATTCTCTTAGCAAATTTCAATTATACAATACAGTGTAATCAACTGTAGTCACCATGCCATACATTAGGTCATCTGCTCATTTCCCCCAACCTCCAGCACCTGGCAATCACTATCCTCCTCTCTGTCTCTATGAGTTCAACTTTTGATTTTTAGATTCCACATATTAATGATACCATGCAGTATTTGTCTTTCTCTGTCTGGCTTATTTCACTTAAGCATAATACCCTCCAAGTTCATTGGTATTATGTGGTTCAGGTTATGAACCACTGGGTGAGAACATTCAGAACCATTTAATTTAGACACATTGCCTTATTGACACATGCTTTAAAAAGTAAGAAATCATTCGTTTATAGCTGTGTATTTTTAATATACGTATATTCTTCAAACTGTAAGTGACTCAGAAAAGAATTAAAACTTTTAAGGCTGAGAAACATTTGAAAGAAGAGATTGAATTTTTAATGGAACATATCTAGAAATATTGTTTCATAGTTTAGTTAAAAATAATAATGCATAGAGTTTATAGAAACCCAGAACTTATATATATTTTGGATTTTATGGTATCTTTAAGAAAGCAAAACTTCTGAATGTACACTTAATGGTTTTAATGAGAAGTGTCTTCCTGCAGGCACTTAGTAAGAGCAAAGGTATTTCTGTATAACAAAGTAATATTTTCTTATTGGAAGAGAGAGACAATAATCCCTAAGTAGAAGATAATAGCAGCTGAATGCTGATGAAGGTCTGACTGATATGATTATAGTTCATCAAAAACATGGGCATTTCTGAGACTCGACCTGCTTTATATCAGAGGTGATGGGGATCATTTTGACACTTTATACAGTCTCTGAGTTAAGTGAAGTCTGTTGGATTTTTGTCAGAGAAAGGCTTTGATGCAATAATTTATCATTACTTGGCTACCAGCATGAAGAATAAATTCAGTTCCTTAGTAACTTAAAACCTTATTAGTGAAGCCTATTTAAAGTGTCCATTAAAAGCTTCTATTCCCGAATCAAATCACCTTCCCACCTTTGCAAATTTGAGTAAGAAGAAAGGGTGAATGTTTAAACTGATTTTTCATTCTCCAGTAAGGCAGTATATTTTCAAGGCAAGGCATTTCTAGGTGGCTGTCATCTTCCATTGTAGCATTTCCAAGGAAAAAGATTATTAAGAAAAAGCTATATACCACTTTATGCTGGGGAATAGCTTGATGGTTGATGGCCAACACTCTTTCAGTGTTTCCAGCAAACGTGTTCTAGAGCTAAAAGTAGCACAGGTTTTTTTTATTGGTTTTCTATTTAACTCTGTTGAATTATAATTGACATACATTATGTTATTAGTTTCAGTAGTACAAGATAATGATTCAATATTTTTATACATTATGAAATGATCACCACAATAAGTCTGGTTCTATCTTTCACCATACAAAGTCATTAAAATATAATTGACTATATTCCCTATGCTGTACTTTTCATCCCTATGACTTATTTATCTTATACCTGGAAGTGTGTACCTCTTAATCCCCTTCACCTATTTTGCCCAGCACCACCACTCCTCTCTTTGGCAACTCCTAGTTTGTTCTTTGTATCTGTAAGCCTGTTTCTGTTTTGCTTGTTCATTGTTGTTTTTAGATTCTCCATATAAGTAAAAGCATGTGGTATTTGTCTTTCTCTGTCTGATTTATGTTACTTAGCGTAATAACCTCTAAGTCCATCTATGTGTTGCAAATGGCAAGATTTCATTTTTTATGCCTCAATTACACTCCATGCATACATATATATACCACAAGTACTTTATCCATTTATCAGTGGACATGTAGGTTGCTTCCATATCCTAGGTAGTATAAATAATGCTGCAGTGAACAAAGGAATGCATATGTCATTTTGAATTGATGTTTTCATTTTCTTTGGATAAATACTCAGAAATGGAATTACTGGATCATCTAGTAGTTTTAATTTTTTAATATACCTCCATACTCTTTTCCACTGGATTTGTAACAATTTATTCCCACCAACATTGCACAAGGGTTCCTTTTCTCCATATACTCTCCAACACTTGTTATTTCTTGTCTTTTTGATAACAGCCAGACTGACAGGTGTGATGGGGTAGCTCATTGAGGTTTTAATTTGCATTTCCTTGATGATACTCATATGGAACATCTTTTCATGTATACATTGGCCATCTTTATGTCTTCCTTGAAAAATTGTTCAGGTCCTCTGTCCATTTTTTAACTGTGTTTTTGTTGTTATTGAGCTTTAAGAGTCCTTTACATATTTTAGATATTGACCCCTTATCAGATATATCATCTGTAAGTGTCTTCTCCCATTCAGTAGGCCGTCTTTTCATTTTGTTGATGGTTTTCTTTGTTGTGTGAAGATGTTTTTGTTTGATATAATCCTCTTTGTCTATTTTTGCTTTTTTTGCCCTTGCCTGAGACATAACCAAAAAAATATAGCTAAGACTCAGGTCAAAAAACTTGTTGCCTATGTTTTCTTCTAGGAGTTTTATGGTTTCAGGTCTTAACATTTTAAGTCTTACCATAGTTATCCCATCTTATCCATCCTTATTTTACATTCGAGTAAACTGAAGTCCTGTGAATTAAGAGATTTGCGCGAAGTAAAACTAAGAGTTATCCTGAGAAGTGGGATTAGATAGAGATTCTCCTGAAACTTGATCTAATGTTTTTAAAATATGTACTGTTAACTTCTTCCTCCACCACATGCTAACCTGTGACAGAGACAGTGTCTGATTCTTCCCAGATCCTGTTTCATTTTCCTCTTTCTGGGCACACAGACTATATGTTTCAATCTTCCTGTATTAGGAGCACAGATTAACTTCTGGACAATGGGATATGGTCAGATTGATTTAAGCTGTTTGTAAGACATGCACTTAAAATGCCCTATAGGATCCTATCCTTCAGCTTCCTTTTTGTCTCTTTGGTGACCTTAGACACACACAACATGTATTCCAGATGCAGAGCTACATAATGGTAGGGGCCCAGACCCCTTGGTCATAACTTGAAGAACAGTCACTGAGGAGAACAACCTAGCTTTCACTGGTAACAAGAGAAAAATAAAGTTTGTCATGTTAGGCCACTAAGATTTCACTATTTCTTTGTTACTTCAGTACAGCCTGTTCTATCTACATAGCCTATGACAAGTTTTGGGCTTCAATCCAAATGCAATTTTATCTACTAAGTAAACCTCATTTGTGCCTTCTGTTTTCAGTGGTGGGACAACCCATGACTACTTCTAATTATAAAGAACACTGCTTAATTTACCCCATGTTTATTTCTCTGTCTATTCTTCATTTAACTTAGCTGTAGATAATCTCTGATCTTGGGAAAATTTCTCATGGGCTCTTTAACTCAGTTTCCTCAATATGAAATAGAAATAATGTTGTTTCCCTATTTATTACTCAAGGCTTTCAAAAAGATGAATGAGTTGATAATTATTAGAAAAGTAGTATATAAGCATAAAGCATTATATTACTATTATGTTATTCTCATAAGAACTGTAAAAATGTTGCTGTGCTATGAATCTGGGAAATGTTGTGAAGGAAAGATTTATGATTTGTTCCGTGATTTGTTTTTCTTTGTAGAATTGGAATAATTCCTTAAGGTTACATAGATAATCTACTTATCTTAAAACTTGAAGGCATCTTAACATGTCTAAATGAATATTTAAAGTGCTTCAGGGCACTGATATTATAAATGTTATATAAGATAAAGTGATTTATATCAAGGAGAGCATGGGTGGCTTTTCATGCAGTTTCACATTGCAGTACATATATGCATTTGCTTGTGGGTTAGACACAAATAAAAAATAATTATAACACCTATGGGCTTAGTGAACCTTGTAAAAAAATAATATGAATAATGGTAGATCTTACAAGGAGATCAAATGTAAAAAAAATTTTAATAGCATATGTCATATTTTACAGCAGTGTTAATATTTTTATTTTTATTTATTTTATAATTTATTTATTTATTTATTTTTATATTTTTATTTAGCTATTATTAATGTACAATTACATTAGCAACATTATGGTTACTAGACCCCCCTATTATCAAGTCCCCACCACATACACCATTGCAGTCACTGTCCATCAGCATAGTAAGATGCTATAGAATCACTACTGGTCTTCTCTGTGTTATACTGCCTTCCCCAAATCCCTCCCCCCCACTACATTATGTGTGCTAATTGTAATACCCCTTTTTCCCCCTTATCCCAACCATACCACCCATATTCCCCCATCAATTTCCCTTTGGTAACTGTTAGTCCATTCTTGGGTCCTGTGAGTCTGCTGCTGTTTTGTTCCTTCAGTTATTTCTTTGCTCTTATACTCCACAGATGAGTGAAATCATCTGATACTTGTCTTTCTCCACCTGGCTTATTTCACTGAGCATAATACCCTCTAGCTCCATCCATGTTGTTGCAAATGGTAGAATTTGTTTCCTTCTTATGGCTGAATAATATTCCATTGTGTATATGTACCACCTCTTCTTTATCCATTCATCTACTGATGAACACTTAGGTTGCTTCCATTTCTTGGCTATTGTAAATAGTGCTGCGATAAACATAGGGGTGCATCTGTCTTTTTCAAACTGGGCTGCTGCATTCTTAGGGTAAATTCCTGGGAGTGGAATTCCTGGGTCAAATGGTATTTCTATTTTGAGTTTTTTGAGGAACCTCCATACTGCTTTCCACAGTGGTTGAAATAATTTACATTACCACCAGCAGTGTAAGAGGGTTCCCCTTTCTCCACATCCTCGCCAACATTTGTTGTTGTTTATCTTTTGGATGGTGGCCATCCTAACTGGTGTGAGGGTGATGTGATATCTCATTGTGGTTTTAATCTGCATTTCTCTGATGTAGTGATGTGGAGAATCTTTTCATGTGCCTTTTGGCCATCTGAATTTCTTCTTTGGAGAAATGTCTGTTCAGCTCCTCTACCTATTTTTTAATTGGTCTGTTTGTTTTTTGTTTGTTGAGGTGCGTGAGCTCTTTATATAATTTGGATGTCAATTGCCTATCGGATATGTCATTTATGAATATATTCTCCCATACTGTAGGATGTCTTGTTGTTCTACTGATGGTGTTCTTTGCTGTACAGAAACTTTTCAGCTTGATATAGTTCCCACTTGTTCATTTTTGCTTTTGTTTCCCTTGCCTGGGAGATGCGTTCATGAAGAAGTTGCTCATGTTTATGTCCAAGATATTTTTGCCTATGATTTTTTTCTAAGAGTTTTATGGTTTCATGACTTATGTTCAGGTCTTTGATCCATTTTGAGTTTACTTTTGTGCTTGGAGTTAGACAATAATCCAGTTTCATTCTCTTACAGGTAGCTGTCCAGTTTTGCCAACACCAGCTGTTGAAGAGGTTGTCATTTCCCCTTTGTATTCCATGGCTCCTTTATCATATATTAATTGACCATATATGCTTGTGTTTATATCTGGGCTCTCTAGTCTGTTCCATTGGTCTATGGGTCTGTTATTGTGCCAATACCAAATTGTCTTGATTACTGTGGCTTTGTAGTAGAGCTTAAAGTCAGGGAGCATAATTCTCCTGCTTTATTCTTCCTTCTCAGGATCGCTTTGGCTATTCGGGGTTTTTGTTGTTCCATGTGAATTTTAGAACTATTTGCTCTAGTTCATTGAAGAATGCTGTTGGTATTTTGATAGGGATTGCATTGAATCTGTAGATTTCTTTAGGCAGGATGGCCATTTTGACAATATCAATTCTTCCTCTCCATGAGCATGGGATGTGTTTTCATTTATTGGTATCTTCTTTAATTTCTATCATGAGTGTCTGGTAGTTTTCAGAGTATAAGTCTTTCACTTCTTTGGTTAGGTTTATTCCTACGTATTTTATTCCTTTTGATGCAATTGTAAATGAAATTGTTTACCTGATTTCTCTTTCTGCTAGTTCGTTGTTAGTGTATAGGAATGTAACAGATTTCTGTGTATTAATTTTGTATCATGCAACTTTGATGAATTCAGTGGATTCCTTAGGGTAGCAGTGTTAATATTTAATTATAGTCTTTAGACTTAGGTGGTTATTGTAAATTATTCTTTGTGCTCTTCTTAAAGCATAACTTAATTATGCAAGCTATATTTATTTTCAACTTTGAGACAATCTCAAAGTATCCTTAAGTGTCCTTATATATTTATCTGTATATTTAACCACATTTGTCAAAGTTTAAAAATAGACTAATACAGTTAATCACAAAATAGGAGTTCCCTTGTTTCATACAGCCACCCAATCTGTAGATGAATTAACTACCCTAAAATTCCTTTCAAATGATCCTGATAATCCTTAGAAAGTGGTCAGTGTTGCTCCACTGACCCCTGCATTTGGCAACTCTGTGATAGTAGCCTTTTTCCTTTTTCATCATTGGTTTGCTGGGTGATATAACTTGTCTTGCTGGTGTTCAGAGCAGGATCCAGGCTACTAACTACCCTCAAGGTGCCAGCTGTTCTGGTGCTGATGCCTGCAAACCTGTTCTGAGGTTACTAATGTCTGAGGCTCAGGCCCCTGAGGTTTGCACCAATGTTTCTTGTGTCCAATGAAACCTTGGAATTAGGAGGCTTCTGCAGACAGTGCTGCTTAAAGTATCATGACAGCAAGAGTTATATTACTGTTGGCAACAGCCAGGATCTCCACTTAGGCTGATAATGGCTAATATTGAGGGTGTCACTTTCATCACAGAGATGTGATAAAACAGTTTGTTCAGGTTTCCCCTTCTCTCTTGCTATAGTTATTACTGACAGTTTAGGTTTAAGTTCTTAGGATAGGGCCTGGTCAGAGAACAAACCTAATTGGTAATAACCATGCATTCTTCAGAATCCTTCCTTCATTCTAACAACTCACTCTTTGTCATGTGACAGACTTCACTTCTGTCTTCCTTTTGGGAATTCATAGTTGACCATTCAACTTTATTTTTGGGAACCTGAAAATGATGTGGATGTGTAACGAAGACCATACAAATGGGAAACCGGACATATTATTCCTGATGATCACCTAAACCTCATCCTGACCCTCTGGAAAACAATGTTGAAGAGCTTAAATTAGCTGAAATCTCAGGTGAGGCCTCGTATCTTTCACCCCACACATGTCTCTGGGGACGTACACTTTCTTGTAGAACCAGATTGGGGGCTAGTAGTGGAGTATAGGAGTCAAGGAATATTTGCTTGTGTGTGTGCTGTGACACTAGAACATATTTGAATTTTAATGGTAATTACCCAGTGTAACAGACAAAGCTGAGGTTGTGGGGGGACACTTGAGCCAAATGAGTAGGAGTAAATTCCTAGTGATTGGAAGGTTATCCAAAGGCTGGACATAACCAGCTTTTGAAAGCACAATGCACCTTATGCTATCTTTCATATAGTATGAGGTCAACGCACAGCTAGAGCTCTGCCTGTAATTTTTTTACTCCATAGTTGCCAGGCTCATTTCTAGTAATACCCTTTCTTATATGTCTCTTTTCCCCAATTTAGATCATATGCCTGTCATTTGTGCTCACTCAGAAGTTAAAAGATACTGTACTCATAGAGCTTTTTATACTGCATTATAATCAGTAATAAGCCATTTCTCAGTTGATCCCACTAGGTTGTAAAGTGCTTGAGGACCTTCATTTGTTTTATTTTTTTTATTGTGGTGGAATATACATAACATAAAGATAGTATTTTAACCATTTTTAAGTGTTGAGTTGTGTGGCATTAAGTACATTCACATTGTCCTGCAGCCATCATCACTGTCCACCTGCAGACCGTTTTTGTCATTGCAACTGAAACTGTCCATTAAACATTAACGCTCCCACCAGCCCCTCTCCCAATCTTGTTTTTATCATCGTAACGATGAACACAGTGCCTGTCATATAATTTATTTATTGAATAAATAAGTAAAGTGTTCTTTCCTTTTTGTTAATTTTCCAGTGGAAATGTGGGCTAATGCCTTTAAATTTGGAGTGTCTCATCTCTACATAAGTCAAATTTACTATCTCAGAATTTATTCTAATCGCATTGTGCTCTTATTTGATGAAAGAACCCTCATGACTTAAGAAAAGGACTGAATAAAAGTGGATGACAATCAAATTCAAAATATGAATATGTGCAAAACAGAGCATCCACATCATTAAAAAACATAAGCACAAAGGAATTCAATTATTGGTAACCTTTGCAAAGTAAGTACAAGAACAAAAATAATCACAGTTTCAGAAGAATGCCAAATAAATGACAGTGTCAGCTATCATAATTATGGAATTAGGGTAAAAGAAAAAAGATTACCCAAGTGAGCTTTTTTTGTTGTTATAGTGACCTTCTTGCTCTATGATTGGGTTGCATGTGGCTTAGAAGTAGCAGTAGAAAACAAGGACATTGAACCTAATCAAATTATTTGGTTTTAATGAATAATCAGATTGTTATTTTTGGAAAATAAGCAGTATTACTTCAAAACTTTACAGTGCTTTCTTCAATTCTTTGACAAACATAGTTTGAAAGCTAGTTATAATTTTTAATTCAGTGGTACTTTTGATGGAGTCAGATTTATTGGAATTTAAAAAAAGAGCCTTCTGAGTGTCATAGATATGTATAGCTGCACTAATAAATGAATGACAATAGGCAAATCCCTGTGGAAAAAATTCCTATTAGCATTGGTAGAAGCTGGGTTCCTCTATTCCTGTATGCCTGAGATTAATAGGTGCAGATTGGCGTTAAGGCTTCAGTGTCAACTCAGCTTTCTCTAAAATATAGTTTGATCTTTTTAGTCGCGTATAGAAAACCATAATCTAAAGCCAAGTGTCAGTTTCCACCCATGTGAAAATGGCATATGTTCCCACTGATGAGACAAGAACATGTGGTCAAGGAAGGTAGGAGTACAGGAGGAGAAAGAATATTTCACAACTAACTTATGCAAATATATGTTTTTAACCGAATGCCTTCCAATGTCACAGAATTGTTTTCATAGTAAAAAATGATGCTTTAAAAGTTAGAAAGACTTGTAATCCTATAATCTGAGAACTGATTTAGACCATTTAATAGTATTAAGTAATATCCTAGAATTAGAGGAAGTGTTGAGATGCTGGGTTTTAAATGGCAGAGTAGATTTTTAGTTCTGTTGTTTACCAGCTGTGAGGTTTAGGCTAAGATCTTTAACTTTTCTGGGTTTTAGTGTCCTTTTCTGTAAAATGAAGAAATTGAGCTAGATAACTGAAGAAATCCCAAAGTTCTCGACAGTTATGAAATTTATAAACAGAGCAGACATTAAACTGTTATTTCTTTCTTACATCAAGTTCATCAGGGTTTGGGAGTGGCAACGGATGTGCAATATTGAACCTACTGTGAATTGTTTCTGAACT
This sequence comes from Smutsia gigantea, assembly GCA_032199065.1. Classification (NCBI taxonomy): domain Eukaryota; kingdom Metazoa; phylum Chordata; class Mammalia; order Pholidota; family Manidae; genus Smutsia; species Smutsia gigantea. The sequence goes on along the minus strand of JAVSCE010008826.1, from coordinate 296,639 downwards.
CCCATGTTGTATATATTCCAAGTGATTTCAGCTATGTACGTCTGACTTAATAAAATATTGAGTTATCAACTTTCATCAGCACGCTTAGGTTCATTAGATGAGCTCACATACTAAGGCACACAGAATTGGGTTCTGTTTTTCTCAATTCTGAAAGACAATTTTTAGTGCAAAGATTAAACACTGTTCTTCCTGGAGAAAATGAGAATTGATTTCTTTACCACCAGTCAAACTTTCAAGTTCCAGGAGATGAACTTAAAAAAAAGGCTGGTTTTTAAACCTTATAGTCTTTCTGAGCCCCTAACAGTAAAAAGTATTATATCATTTAAATGATGGAAAACTGTGTGCACTTCATTTTACTCTTATGTTCGAGTAAATACTATTTCAGGGACCTTAAAGTTTAAAGCAAAAAATCCATCTCAATGTTTACCTTAGTTAAGTTTATTAAGATTGAATGTAGGGCTGAGTTTGCATGTGATAAACTTCAAACAACTCATATATACAGATGGCCAAATTTTTTAGTTAAAATGTACATTCTTTTTAAAAATTATAGTTTTAGGTTGTCTTCATGATGCCACTCAAAATTCCCTATATTACAGATCTCTTTTCAAGTTAAATTATAGGGAAAAAGTCTGGAGATGAATATGTATGCATTTTGTATTTAGAAAGCCCTAACACACTTTTCTATTGGAACATGTGAAAATAAATTAGGGCTCCTTTGACTTGATTTGCTTAATTCTGACGATTAGTAGCTTTTTTTCTCTATTACCAGGTTTTTAGAAGTTACCTCTTCTCAGTGCTAAGTGATTCCTTTCAGTTTGGTGACCTTTGACATTGTTCCTAGATACTGATTTCCTGGATGCCCTGAAAAATTCCACATTCCTTTACTGAAACTACCCCTTACACATTTTTTCTCTTGGTGTAAAAGTGTAGTGAGGTGGGAGCTTCACCAGAACACAACAATGAGGATGTACACCCCTGAGCACCTGGGTCTGTGCCTAGGGGCCTTCTGATTCTAGGAAGATCTTATGACCTTCATTTGCAGAAGCATTTAATGCCACAAATATGTCTCCCAATTTTTGGAACATTTTGACATCAACTACAAAGTCCAGCCTCTGGCCCTGACCTTCTCTTCCGTTTCCTAAAAACCTTTAGCACTAGCTCCCTTTCTTCCTCCTCTCAAACAAATTTTACCAAAAGAGAAAATTATATTTTGGGTGTCTCAGGCAATACTCACTGAAAATAGGCCTATTGATGAGACTTACTTTAATGAATAACTAGAATTGACACCTATTGACAAGGCTTAATCATTTTCCATTTCTTGCCCTTTCTTTCTAATGACTTGTGACTTAGCTTTTCTGACCACATATGTGAATTTTTTTTTCCTGTAGGAAACATGGGGATTTTCTTTCCTTTTATTTCAAAGACCTAAGAAACTAGTTCCTGCTGCTTGAGATTTGCCAACTTTAATGGACTGAATATTTGTGTCTTTGCAAAATTTATATGTTGAAATCCTACCGCATAATGTGACAGTATTAAGAGATGGTACCTTTGGGAAAAATTTGGTTTAACTGAGGTCATGAGGATAGAGGACTCACAAATGAAATTAGTGTCCTTACAAGAGTCATGAGAGAGTTTGCATCCTCTGCTCAGCTCTCTGCCACATGAGCTGTCAATCTGGAACCTGGAAGAGAGTTGTCACCAGAACCCAACCATATTGACACCTTGCTCTTAACCTTCCAGCCCCCAGAACTGTGCAAAATACATTTCTGTTGTTTATAAGCCACCCAATCTGTGATGTAGCAGACTAAGACAACACTCAAGCCACCTGGAGTCCATCCTTTCCATCCCTTTCTCATTAGCTTCTCTTCTTCCTGGACTTGCCTGTGAACAACACAAATGACTCAGGCAAAGCCCCACTGCAGCAGGTCCTGCTCTCAGAGTTCTCATCTTCAGGGCCAGAGTCAAGCTGTTCACCTCTGCGTCTCCATGTCTTCAGTTCACAGAGGAAGGTATAGCGAGCTCTGTCTCAGCCTTGGGTGCAAGCTGTGCTGTCCAAATCTGCTTTGTCAGTCAGTAACTAGGCTGCACTTTGACCTGCACCAGGCTTTTGGGCTCTATTTCTACAGTTGCTGGGGCCTTACAAGGGAAATCAGGTAATTGATCAGTATCATACAAGTTTGGAATAGTACATATTATTCTATATCCATAATCATTCAGGTTTTGTCCTGGTTTGCCCAGAGATGTTCTGGGGATGGGTCACTGATTCATTTACTATGGTTTGGAGTCTGTGTGTCATGGTCATTGGCTTATGCTAAAAAGGCTGAGGACATACCAACCTGCTTACTTAGCTCCCTTCTAGACCAGTCTAGGGGCTCCTAGGACCACCAGTGGTAGATATAGTTCAGTCACCTAGAAATTAGTGTGGAAGGACTAAAGCATCCCTACTTCTCAGGGAATATCAGTGGAACTTTGCCAGGAGTAGCAGGCAGTGGTCAAGGCATGATGGCCAAGGTTTATCTTGTTTGGTAAACAATCTGTTCATTGTCTTTAACAACCAGGAAGTCTCCAGTTGATATAAGGCCTGGAGGAAAGAAGTTAAAAGCAGAAGGCCATGTTACAGTAGGTGAGGGAATGGTCGTAATCAGCTGATGAGTGCTGTCCTAACTTTAAGAGGCTCATCTCTTCAGTGCCTCTCAGTTGACCCACAGCACGAGAGGCATACCCGTAAGGAATCAGACACATGTGCCATAAAATGCACACAGAGACATACACATAGACATTCATGGATAAACACAGATGAATACAAACACACAGAGAAATAAGCATAAATAAAGACGTTCACAGACAGAGGCACACACACACAGTTGATTTTCTCCTTGGGATTTTTGTTTATACCCACCGAATCACATCACCCATACTCACCACCAAATGAATCTTTTTGGTAAAGCCAATCTGTCTTGAATCTCAGCATTCTTTGCACTCTTTGAGGTCTTCAAGGCCTTGGGCATTGATCTCTTCTTCCTCTGTGCCATAATGTTCCAATTTAGTGGGTTTTTTTAAAGTTGTTTCCAAAGATAATTTTCTCTCCACAGCTAGATTGTATGTTGCATGAGAGAAGGAAACTTGGGTTGTATAGACCATAGGGCCCAAAAAGTCAAAAGTAAAAGGTTTGGTAGAGTGAGGTGATTGTGGAGGGCTTGGGGGGTGACCCAGGAACCCCTCAGGGAGGCAGTAGTATTCATTCAACTCTAAATAAACGAGCACCTGCTATGCTCTAGGCTCTGTGCAGAGTTTCAAGAATGTCATGTATGACAGATAAGAGACATCTTTTGCTCTTGGAAACTGCAGTCTAATGGGGAATCAGATAGTTATAAAACATTTTTAAAAATGAAGTGGAAACTAGTACTATGAGGCTTCAGCAATTAATATATAACTTTTCCTAACTAAATTAGCTATTTTACCCTGTTATCTATGAATCTATTCTTATTATGCAAAAATGTAAAGCTAGCATTAGCATCTGCCTACAGATTACCCTTTTAAAATGTAAAATAACTGGGTAACATTAACTTCACATACAACATTTATGTTTAACCAAACTTTTCACAATCAAGTAAGATAATATGGCTACACTATAAACTAGTCAGTGTACAGAATCTGTTGCTTGTTTTCTAAATTGAGTGATATTTACATTTAGCACAAATTAGCATATTAGCACACAAAACAATTCTCCAAATGAAAGATTTGCTGCCCAGTTTAATCTGCTGTATTGTTGTAAAACAAATGTTACCTTTAAAGTTATAAATTCAAAAATACAATCGCTTGTATTAACCTACCTTATATTTATGCATACTAGAGATAATTGACATCTATTAAGGGATCATAAGGATTACAAAAGATTACACTGACAGTCCTGTAAACTATAATTATCACCATGATAACATGAAGTTTATGTAAGTACATTTCTCTGCTAATCACCTGTAATTGAGATAATAATCCATGGGATAAATGGATTTTTTTTTTGTTGTTGTTAAATCCCATATAACCCCTTAGTCCATACATTTTAATTTTTTGGCATAAGCTCATTGGCTGTTTTATGTAATAACTTAAGCAAGAACAGATTTCTTACTAAGCACCAGTCACTGCTTCTGGGGTGAGGCAAACAGGAAGCAGAGGTGGAGATTCCAGCTCTTGGGAGGCCCAACTGGTCAAAGGAGTGAGAAGGCCTACAGCTCTTAAGGAAAGGGCATGTGGGTCCTTCACAAGCAGGAAAGCTAACTACCTGACGACGGGAGAATGCATCAGAATCAACTTTTCCTTTAGAATCCATGGCTCAGTTATAAACATTTACTTCTCCTTTGAGACTCAAGTCATCAATGTCTACAGTGTTGTCCACCTGAAGGGATCAGTTTTTAAATCATTTGTCCAGCAGCTGGAGTCTTATCTTTTAAAAGCCTGTTTTTGTCAGAAGAATCTAACCAGGCACTGGCCAAGATTAAATGGATGAGTGAATGAATGAAAAAGTAAATAAATGTTTACAATGTAAAGATGATAAGAATTAATGATGTAGCAAATTCTCACTTCTTTCAAGACTAAAATTGTTCAAACAATGAATTCATATGGTCTCTTATTAGCAAAGGGAAAATCTGGGATGGCATAATGGATTATACTAAACAAAGAGATGAAAAATGATGACTTTCTCAGAATTGGTGGAGAGGAGAGAAATGGCTGAATAAAGGCCGATTTATAGTATTTTCAAATAATTTGGAGAAGCATGCCAGGATTTTGTGGCTAGAGAATATAGAGTGTCATTGAGATATTAGACTAGAGGGGCTAGTGTCGGGGTGTAGATGTAGCCCTGAGAGCAGATGACAGTAGACAGGTTCCTGGTGTCTCTGTGGATTGCTTTCATGTTCTGAAATGCTATTGTGTGCTAGGTGGGTTATTGCTAATCCTCAGACCAGTCCTTATGTTGAGAGTTTATAGATGAAGAAACCGGCTGAGAGAGGTTAAGGGCTTTGCACAAAGGCTGTTATTTAGGTTATGGGGAAGCTAACATCTGGTGCCAACCAATTTGCTCCAAATCTGAGTGCTCCTTCTACTCTAATGCATGTGTCTTTTGAGCGGTTCTGCTTAAGGTTCAACCAACTTCTGTCCTTACTTATATATATATAAATAATTCAATCCTATGTTTCTAATACTCACTTTCTGGAACTTTTTAATTTACATATAATTTTAGAGGGATCTGAAATTCATTTCATTCCTTGTCCTTTGCATGGCCTGAAGAAGAGGTCATGTCAGATGTATACTTGGACTTAGAAAGTCGAATCTTCTTTGTAGGACTTTGAATCTTGAGAGGGTGATACTAGCGATAGTTGGGGGTACATTGCCCACAGCAGGGGTCAGATCAGACTGTTGCTGCCTTACCCTCCAAGACCCCTTGAATCCTCACTGTTAATCCAGGACTAGTTTTCTGGCTTTCCTCTGATTCATTTGACTTGCTAGACTTCCAATACATTGTCTTTGTATGTAGGCTGGTCAGAGTCAATCTGACTAATATTATGGCATGGGAACTTCTTTTCTTCTCTCTCTAAAGCAAGAGACAACAGCAAAGTAGGAAAAAAAAGAAAGAGAAAAAAACTTAAAAATCAAGGGACCATTTCTTTAAGCAAAATCACATGTAAACTGCTTCCTCGAAAATACTTCAGTAATGATAAATGGTAGCAAGAAAATAGCCAAATTCAGAGATTATAAGTATTAACCATCCTGAGTCCACCTCTAGCAGTCAGAGCCAAAAGCCACCCAAAGGGAACTTTCTGAATGAACAGAAAAACACATCGGTATCACTTATTTTTTTTAAGTTTCAAGCTCTCTAAAGATGTTTCTAAAACTCAGTTTGATATTTGAAATTTAATATTTAATATTTGATCTCCTTACTTTCTAATATTTTTCTTGGATCCTTTCCTACCTGTTTAAATAGCATTATTGTTTTTCTTGGTAATATATTTTTTTCACATATAACTTATTATAAGTAAATATAAATCTACCCTTTTCAAAATAGAAGTCATATGATTGGATATGACTAATGTACATACAATGTTCTGATTAAACAGTGGAGTCAGGGTGATGAGTTTTAATTTGAGATGAATGAATTTCAATTAGAGTTCCAAGGTGCTGTTCAGGAAAAACCTGGAGAAACAGTTTCTTTTATGACTTTTTTATGTATTACTTTTGACCTCTGATTTTTATATATAAAGTGATTTCAATACATGACTTCATTTGGGAACAGCTTCACAACTGGCAGAGAAAAGAGTTGCTGAGAATCTTCTAAAATCTCTGGGGGAAAAATGCCTTCTGCCAGAATAAAACCTGTACATGGAGGTGAACCCTCCACCTTCTGGGCATAAGTGGATAGAATTAACTGTTTTACTACTGGACTTAAAACGTAATTATTTTCTTGGAGGAATCATCCTTCAGTTGTGTACATTTTTCCAGCTTCTTAGACAGACATACCTGCCTAAGTGTACCTTTTTCTACATTCAACTCCAGAAAGCTGTTTTTGGAAGCTGTGGTTTCATGATAGCTCTAGGAGATCTTCAAGGACTAGAGGGCCTTAATCAGATATTAATTTTCTAGGACTAATTCTCTTTATCCCCCTTAGCTTAGTTCTAAAAAGAATGACAGTAGAGAAGAGGGGATAAGTGTGCAAGCCCTTGGAGTCAAACTGGCTGGGTTGAAAATCAGTTTTATTACTGAGTAGCCATGGGGTGTTGGCTATGTCAGTTGATTTCTCTGTGTCTCAGTTATCTTACTTGTAAATTGGGGATGACGGTATATTTAGCCTGGAAGATCATTCACTCTTTGGATATTTACTGTGCACTATTATGAGCTATTCAGTACTGAATACTGGGGATACAGCAGTGAAAAAAAGAGGCAAAAGTCCCTGCTCTTGTAGAGCTCACATTTTACTGGATAATAGCTAAGAATTACTCAACACAGAATTCCAGGCACAGTTCTAAAGGCAATATATATATTTACTTAATGTTGACAACCACTTCATGGGACAGATAAGATTGGTGTTTCTATCACTCGTAGAATCATTAAATAACTTGCTCAGGTCACACAGGATTAAAAGAACAAATGTAAAGGACTCAGAGAAGTACCTGTTATAATGGAAGCACTAGGTAGATGGGCAGATTGATGAACTGATAAGTAGATTATACTACCTATAGATAGGTAGATAATTAAATAGATTAGACAGATAATACTTATTTGCTGTATATAAATATATAAATATGCACATACACACATACATATACACTTTTATCCTTCCTCACAAAGGTAATAGTATTTAAATAATATAGAAATATGTGAAGTAAAAATAAGAGTCCCTATAATGTCTTCTTGTACTGTTAAGAGTTTGGCTTATAATTTATTTGATGGACTTCTGTTCCTAGGGCATATGTGAAATGAAGCTCCAGAATGTAATAAGCCAAAAATTCTGGTTGCAATCAGTATTCCTCTTAAAAACATCAAGTGATTTCTAATATCAAAGAAAATCACCAGTTAGGTAGGATGTAGATTACAGAAGGGGCAGTAAGGAATGTCTAAGCACTTCCATAATTTGCATTTTTTCATTCACCTTCTCATAAGGACAGTAATATGAAATGTCTCCTTTCTCTGTAGTGCAGAAAAGATAGCTCTATTTTTGCCTAACTGGGTTGACTGCCAACTAATTGTGAACTTTAAATATAAGTAGTTATTTAGTGTAACAATATAACTTAAGGGCATATGCTCATTTTTATGTATGAGGAGTCACAGTCATAACACTCCTGGAACCAAGAGGAGAATTATTCTCTGCATCTCTTACACGTTTTAAACCAAAATTGCTTGAAAACGTAGCTGCATACTTTATTTCCTTTCTTTCATTTTTCTTTTTCCCAACTGAAAGGCTCTAAATTGTGTTTTACAGAGACTATTATTTTGTTATTGTGATTACCAAGAAAATACTCTTAGAAACATGCTAAATATAATTCCTCTCAGTCTTTCAAGTACTAATGGCATATCTCTATGTTTTAAGTAAGTGAAAGCTTATTAAAGAATCATAAACAAAACTAAAATGTGTCCTTTCAAGGTGAGACATGGAGTTACATATACCTGTGTACAAATATGAACTGTTACATTCCAGATATTACAGTCAAAGAGAGGGTGTAATCTTGGGAAGAACAGAGTATGTGTGTAATAAGGGATACACACATCAGCTGGGGCCAAGAGACAATTTAGGAACTTCTATTAGCATCCTCTAAGTCGAACAAAGTTTTATTAACGTGAATTATGTTAATAAAATAATGAAATGGCTAAAAAAATTTCTATGTGCAACTCTGCACTGAAGCTAAACATAACAAAGATAAAATGGAGATGCCTCTCCTATTGCAGCGCCCTCTGCATTAGCCATATTAAGAGTCAGAACAGTGATTACTGGATCATATCTGTTATGAAGTGCTTTAAAAAGTGAATTATGAGGCAGATTGTTTGAAGTGGGCACTCATATCCACATCATTAATGATGGGCCTCACTCTGGAAGCATCTTGTGCCTTGAGATATTAGCAATATGTATGATATATAATGTGTATCTAGCAGTCATATACCCATGCACTGGGAGTGCTTCTACACACTTTTTTTTTCCCTGAACAATAAAAAAAAGTCTGGAGAACACTAGTCTTGTGAAGACAATAACAATTCTGTCTCTTTATTGAAGGGTGAATTTATCAGAGGGAAAGTAGTATATACACCAGAGATTGCAACCGTATTTTCTTTGAGCCAAGTCTGGCTTGCGGAAATAGTTTATGCTCCTTACACAGTGTCATTTTCTTTACTTATCTGCTGACTTATAAGTATTAAACATTTTAAAAATACAGATTTTCTTTTCTCTTGCAAAGCTCTGCCAATCATGTACTTGGTTTTCTGATGGGAACCATCTTCCCTCTTTTGTCAGAGAACATTCTCTCAGGTTTCCTACAGTTTTTTTCACTTTGTTTAGTTTTATAACCAAACCACTATTAGTGTCCCTGTTTGTGTTCAGTCTGTGAGCTTCAGTATAAATGCTGGTTTTGTCAAAGTAAAGACAGCTAGTGGTCCTACAAAGATTCAGATTCCTTCAACACTGAGGTGTAGGGAGTGAGTGCTGGGAAGCAACAGCTGACCACGCCATCTTCCTCATTCCTCCCCACCACCCTGTAATGGGTCATTGTGACTAGTTCTCACAACAGAATATGAGTGGAAGTGGCGTGTATCCAGAGCTTTCTTTTTTCCACCACTGGCTGGCTGTAGAGGAGACTCCGGCAGAGGTTAGTAACCTCAGGTGGTAGAAATCTGGTACCTGAATTCCCACGTGGAAGGCTTCCTGCAGACCAGAACACACCTCTGCTATGATAAGCCAGTAACATTTGTGGGTTTCTTTGCTGCAGTGGTAAGTGGCACAATGACTAATACACACTAAAAGTCATGAAATTCTTCTCACATATCCTTATTAATTTAGAAAGCACTTTCATGTTTACTGATAAATGTCATGGAAAAGTAATTAAACTGAGCTTAAGGCTCCAGATAGTTTGTCCATATTAAAAAAACAAAATTAGATTTGGAAAAAAGGATTGCCATTAAGTCAGTTACTTTTTATTATTTAAAAAACCTAAATGATGTCATCGGGTGCATATACATTATTAGCAAAGTGGGATTAAACTGTGGCCTCACTTCCCTGTTATGTCAAAGATTGAAAAAACAACAAAAGAAGCTTAAGACTAGTTCAGTTTTGAAACTCATAAAAATTTCTGTGCTTGGGGTATCAAAATAATTTCATCTCTCTCACTGTAAGATTTTTATCCTTTTATTTTTAGCACCCATTTATGCTGCACCTTAACAAACATGGAGGAGAAAGGAAATAATAGTAGTTTCTAGCCTAAATCAATTAAAAACATGTATTCACTAGGGACAGGGCTTAAGAAAAACCCTAAGCAGCAGCAGATTATTGTCAGACATGTTTTATTCCAAAATAAATGTAGGGGGAAGTATCAGCTCCCCTTTCCCGTAGCTGACTTAAAAGCGGAATATGTATATTAGCATGGAGCTGTCCCAACTCATGCTCTGGATCTTGGGTGGGAGAGAAAGCCGTGATCTTATGCAGGGGATTGTTTTTACTCTGGCATGAGGTATGTACCTGTGTGTGTATGTTTGTATGTTTACCCAGAGTGTGAGCAAAGGGGTGAGTATGTGGTCAGTCTGTGATTCTAAAGGCCAGAATAGAGTTGGTCAGCCCCCAAACTGGACAGACCAAAGAGAAAAGCCGGCCAAGTAGGAGAGGAGCTATGGTGTGGGGTTAAGGTAGGAGTTTGGAAGGGACTCTCTGCTGATAGGCTTATCTCTAGTCACACGATTCTTTATTCGCGGAGAATCATTCAGAGTCTGAGACAGCACTGAATGTGCAGGCGGGAATCACAGAGCGTGAATGTCCATGATCAGATGAATAGAGGAACCAGCGGCCACTGCGACAGCCTTTCACTTGTTCACTGCCTCTCTGAGCCACTGGTTTTAGTTGCTTCCTTGAAACATGAAGGATTTCACAACCCCAAGCAAGAACAGGGTAACTGTCTGGTCTAATATATTTTAAGCCCCAATGAAGAAAAAGCACAAGATCTCTGCATTACTAGCAAGTCATAGATTGAGACAGAAATTTTATTTAACCTAAAATACAGGGCTTGTTCTTTTTTGTCTGAACATAAAATTAGAATTTGAAAAATGGCAATATCTGTAGCACTTGGAGTGGTTCCACAAATTGGAGTGAGTTTCCTGTTGGTTGAGCCAAACTTCGGCTACCTCTTTGTCTTCAGAAAATGCTGTATTTCTACATACGAATCTATTTCATTACAGAAGATGGACTAAATGACTTATTTTCCTGCAGCACACAAATTTAATGAGTTTTAAGGTAAGGGATGTTTTTTCCAGATTTTAAAGTTTCCAAAACTTCATTACTTTTTCTTTATTCCTTTCTTCATTTGCTCATTTGTTCACTAATTTAACAGATAACTTGTTGAGCACATACATTACTCTAGGTACCAGAGGTTCTAAGATGAGAAGATACATCATCTAAATCCCAAGAACCTAAACAGGAGTAAATCACCTGAGACTGCTAAGTTAGGTTGTACAGATGAAGCAAAAAATAATTATAATAATTGACTTAATCAAGGCTTTATTTAGGTTTTAATTTGTATAATCCTCCTTAAAATCCTTTTTAAACCAGGATTTGAGTTTATTGCTCTTTCTTCTTTTTGGTGAAAATAGTCAAGTCTTCGATATTGCTTGAGAAAAGATTCTAAAATGTTTTTGCTAGGAAATTTGAATGTAATCTAGGAAAAAATAATAAATGTTAATCATGGTTACTAATGTGCGTTAGAAATAAGGATAAAGAGAGGTTGTATGTATAAAAAAGCAAAGTATATTTAATATCCTTCATAGTAATAAGTCTAGGTACTTTGAAAGAGAATGTATTTTTATATATCTTAATAAATAGATGGTCATAAATAATACTTTAAAAACGGATTATATTTGCATTAAAACAGATTATCATAAATGATACTTTAAAAAAGCCTATATTCTAATTAAAAATTAGATTTATGAGTGCATATAGAGGTGTCACATAATAATTTATATTAAAGAAAACAGCATGTTAAAAATATTAATCGTTTCAAAGAAAATTTATTATAGGGTTTTTTTTTGCCCTCTAATTGGATTTTCTATAATGTACTAAAATGAAGATAAGGAGAAATAAATGATTGATTTCACATATTTGTTCTAGTAATGCAAGTTGTCCTTATGAGAAGCTTATAAAGCTCTTGTCACAAGGTAATGAGAGAGATAAGAACTTAGATTAACAGACTTAATAGTAGGAAGGAAAAAATAAAGCGTTATGGTTAAGGGATAGGCTGTGGAGTCACATCATCTAGATTCTAATCCCAACTCTGCCACTTTCTAGCTGTGGGACTTTTGGCAAGAAGCTTACCCTCTCTGTGCCTCAGTTGCCTCATTTGTACTCCAGTGTTCCCCATAGGTCTACTGTAAGATAAAATCAGTTTATCCTACTACTAGCAGTGCTGCCTTTCTCATTACTACTACTACTGCCACTGCAGGATGACCAAGAAAGGGTTGAATTTTGTAGAAGTCAGCTAAGGTGGAAATTGTCACATGGGTGCCATGTTTCTAAAACAATAGAGTACAGAACTGAATGTAATTACAAGAGTCAGGAAGAGCAAAGAGAAGTTAAAGTGACGAGCCATACCAAAGGCTGTAATTTGGATGCTTTAATTTATATTCAGATAGGGTACTCAGGACCCAATGATGTTTTATTTGTTGTTGATGGATAGGTGGTCAAATATGATTAGGGCAGAGAACTGAGGACACTAGGTGGCTTGCATTGCATTCAATTATTATCAAATGAGATTGTTTACTTTAAGAACTTAGTTTCTTCATCTTTAAGATTAGGGTGCTGTAGAGGGCTCTGAAGTCTGAGTTTTAATATTCAGAGTTATTAGGAAGTACATGACTTGTTCACATATACTTCCTTTGTGAGTAGTACAATTAGAACTCCAACCAGGACAGGCAAAAACTATATTATAAATATACTAGAACAATATTAACCTTAATTGACTTTTATGTGAAGATGTCTAAAAACCCCCCAAAACAGTTAAAATCACAAACATCTGAGCATTCTTCAATGAAGTAGAACCAATAGTTCTAAAATTCATATGGAATGACAAAAGACCCCAAATAACCAAAGCAATCCGAAAGAAGGTCAGAGCTGGTGGTATTACTCTCCCTGACTTCAAGCTCTATTACAAAGCTACAGTAATCAAAACAGTTTGGTACTGGCATAGAACAGATCCATAGATCAATGGAATAGAATAGAGACCCCAGATTTAAACCCATGTGTCTGTGGTCAATTAATATATGGGGAAAAGACAGCCACTTCAATAATGGTGTTTGAAAAACTGGACAGCTATATGTAAGAGAATGAAACTGGATTATTGTCTAACACCATAGACAAAAGTAAACTCGAAATGGATCAAAGACTTGAATGTAAGTCATGAAACCATAAAACTCTTAGAAGAAAACATAGGCAAAAATCTCTTGAATATAAGCATGATCAATTTTTTCCTGGACACATCTCCTTGGGCAAGGGAAACAAAATAAAAATGAACAAGTGGGACATCAAACTAAAAAGCTTCTCTACAGCAAAGGACTCCATCAGCAAAACAAAAAAGCATCCTACAGTATGGGAGAATATATTTGTAAATGACTCACCTGATGAGGGGTTAACATCCAAAATATATAAAGAACTCATGTGCTTCAACACCCCAAAACATATAACCCAATCAAAAAATGGGCAGAGGACTTGAATAGACACTTATCCCAAGAACAAATACAAATGGCCAAAAGGCACATGAAAAGATGTTCCACATCACTAATCATCAGGGAAATGCAAATTTAAACCATGAAGTATCACCTCACTGCGGTTAGAATAGCCACTATCCAAAAGACAAGAAACAACACATCCTATGAGGATGTAGAGAAATAGGAACCCTCCTACACTGTTGGTGGTGATGTAAATTTGTTCAACTGATGTGGAAAGCAGTATAGAGGTTCCTGAGAAAACTAAAAATAGAAATGCCATTTGACCCAGTAATCCCACACCTAGGAATTTACTCAAAGGAAACAAAATCCCTGATTCAAAAAGATATATGCACCCTTATGTTTATTTCAGTAGTATTTGCAATAGCCAAGATATGGAAGCAACCTCTGTCCATCAATAGATGACTAGATAAAGAAGATGTGGTATATATACACAATGGAATATTTTTCAGCCATAAAATGAAAAGAAATCCTGCCATTTGTGATGACATGGGTGGATCTAGAGGGTATTATGCTCAATGAAATAAGCCAGGTAGAGTAAGAGACCATATGATTTCACTTATTTTTGGAATACAAAAACAAACAAAATAGAAGGAACAAAATAGCAGTAGATTGATGGACACAGAAGTGACTAGTGGTTACCAAGGGAAAGGGGAATAAAAGGGCACAGTAATTCAAAAATCACAATATAAGTTGATCATGGGGACTGTTGAACTACTGTAATGTACATATGAAACCAACACAAGATTGTATATTAATACTTCAATAATAATAATAATAATAAAATCACCAACATCTTATAGGCACGAGATGATCAGGAGTCCAGCAGTTTGTGTTCAGTGCTTAGACTGCATGACCTAAAGTTGGGGATCTGAATCCAGAAGATTGTCTTGACTTTAAAAAAAAAAAGCACTGTTTCTGCTGTCATCAGTAAATAGCTTTAAAAAAGAAAAGCAAAATGCTATTCCTTAAGGTTTCCACCTCTATGTGCCTAGCCATCTAGAGTACAAGAGCTCAAAGAAAATGCTAAGCAGAACCTCACCATTAAGAAGTAGGCATGTGGATGGAAATTAGCTTGACGTATCCCCAGGGAATTCAGGGTTGACAGAGATGTGTTTGGAGTTGAGCCAAACTGAAGGAGGCTTCATATCAGGCATGCCAGTTTAGCTCATTCCTTAACAACTAAGAAATGATTAAGTGAAAAATACTTTGTGGGTAGATTTTATTCTTGTTTCCACTTAGTTGCTACTTCTTTCTGTGAGAATATTATATTTTTTTCCACTCTGTGGACATGAGACTTGACCATGTGTCTTGCTTTGGTCAATAAAATGTGAGTAAAACGATGTGTGTCACTTTAAAGCAGATTTAAAAGCCCTCACGTGGGTCCATGGCTGCTTTTTTTCCTCCTTCAAGAGAATAGCATGTCCTTCACAGAGATGGCTCCAATAGTGTGGGACCCAAAATGCAAAAAAACCAAAGCCGATCAGTAATGTAAATAAACACAAACAAGGTATAAACCTTTTTGTTGAAAGTCACTGAGATTTTGTGATTTTTGTTATAGCATAAGTGAGTAAAGACTAGTTAATGTACTCCTTCCTCCAGTGAAGATACTTTTACCTGGGCACTTGGATATATTATTGGTAAAACAATATTTTAGTGGCCAATGTTTGTATCAGTTTGGATTTACTATTAATTATTGCCTTGCCTAAAATATTGCTGTATTCTCTTAAAAAAAACCGTTTGTCTAATAGAAGCAGAAATTGTGGGGTTTTTTTCACCATAGCCAAAAGATTAATTATAATAGAAGTAAGTTTGTTTGACAGAGTATGGTCTGAGAAATGAAAAAGCAATTTAATTTCTTTCTGAGGAAAAATGAAGCCTTCTTTTTAAAGCTGAAATGTTTTAAATGCATTGGAACTTATGATGATGCTTAGAATGAACTGACATGTGATTTCTGTTCCATCTGCAGTGGCCATTCCACCACTTTATGAAGAAGCAGATTGTCATTCTGCATGACCTTTGAACACAAGGGGAAAACATTTTCAGTGTGTTGAATGACAGCTGTAAATGGAATGTCTCAGCAAAAGTAAATCATCTTTACTCTTTTTGGAAGTACACATGCTAAGATTAACCACAAAGTTTCACCATTATGATGGGCTAATCTATGATTCTGAATTATACTTCCCACATACAATCTTTGAGTCTAGGGCATTATTCCAGAGAGATAATTCTAAAGAGCAATGGATTAGTTCTAAACAAGAAAAATAGTCAAAGATTTTAGAAAAAATAAGAGAAATTCAGGACTGGAAAACATAAGTGGACAAAGAATTTGCTGTCACAGGTGCCACAGAAAATAATTATAGTTTCCTGGCACCCATTGATACTATTTTGGGAGGAAGATAAAAAGATAAAACTGGGTTATTGTGTCCATAGAGTTAATCTTAGAATTTGGTCTCTTGGGCTTTTCAGGTCTTTTCATGGACACAGATGAAGCCTACTTTTTACTGAGAAAAGAAGAATAAAGCTATGAGCAACTTGGTTTACCGCTAACACTGCCTCTGATCCTCAGACTGCAAGATTATGCGAGTCAGGTTAGGTTAGGCTTATGTTGTAGTAAACAATTCACGAATCTCTGTTTCTTCATCATACTACTGTCGCATGCAAATTGGCAGGGGCTTCTGCTTCACATAGTCGCTCAGGGACCTAGATTGCTGAGGGTTCTACCCTCTATTTTATAGCTACACCATCTGGAACACCAGGTTTTTCAGTGCAGCAAAAGAAACAAAAATGACGAGGAATTTTCACCAGCAGTTAAAATTCTTTAGTTCAGAACAGATACATACCACAAACTATTGGTCAGAACTAGTCACATGGCCGTGCCTGGTTTCAGGGAGGTAAAGAAGTAAAATTATCTTACTATTTACCTAGCAAGTTAAAATATTTTAAATGCATTAGGACAAGAGAACTACTTGTGAATGAGTTCAGCCACAGAAGTGAACCATGACTACCCTTAAAAATCATACTAGGAAGTCCGGAATGAAAAGGGATAATTATCAGACAAATATAAAGAAGGGTTGTTACACTGTAAGTAGAATTTGGGATAATCAGTGAGCAAAGATAGAATTTTTCCTTTGGAGAATTGTGTTTACAGCTGTGTCTTAGAAACTTGTTTTCCATCCAGGGTTTCAAAACTGTTTTGGTCATAAATTGTTTTAAATAATGTTATTAAATTGGGAAAGATATGATGGTCTTTTCAAAAATAGAAGCCTACAACTGTAGTCAAGCTTTTCAAACTAGAAGAAATTGTAATAATAATTTTAAAAAATGAACAGTTTCCCAATGTATGGATTTTGTCAATGGCAGGGGAAGAACAAGGAGCAAGTTGGCGTGAGAGAAATATTTACTGAGTAAAAGACAGTCACTGAGGTTAAAACCAATTGCATTATACTGAGTAATTTTTTTTTCTCTTTCTTTTGTGAAACTAGACAGGAACAAAGAGAGGATCATCTGGAAAAATCTCAAGATCTAATTGATCGTGAATACTAGTCGTGTATGCTTCTTATAATAGGGAAGTAGCAGCAGAATGAGTCAGTTTAACTTATACTTGCTGGTAAACATTGGATCATGGACTTGGGCATCAGTAAACTTTAAAAGCCCCTTCAGGTGAGTCTCAGGTAGTCTTAGCGGTGGAACCATTGCAGTTAGTGAAGCAGAGCTCCAGTATTGTTTTGTGCAGCATTGTGTATTCAGTACCCAGCATAAGGCTTAACGTATAAGCACTCAATAAATATTTGTTGAATAAATGAATGTTGATGGAATGAGTATATTTCTAAAAACAACTTCTATCTACTAAGGCTTAAAATGAAACTGTAGTTTTAAAAATGAAAAAGTTAAAGTGTTAGCCTCTCTGACACTGATTGGGTACAAAGTGTCATTGGAGAAATGTCTATTAATTGCCTCTGCTAAACACCGTTAGGTCCTTCTGTCTGTCTTTCTGAGAGCCATGATATGGCAGTTGTTAGCACTCAAGTAAGTGTGATCTACTGTTCATTGAGATGCCTGAGTTTTCACAGAATGCAGTTACGCCTGTCTTGAGAGAGCTATAAACAATACTCTATAAAAATAACTATATATAATGAGAACTATGCAACATACTCGTACTTCTTTGGTTTAGGTTTCATAATTTCTTGCTACTTGTCCATTTTGACTCCTTTTGAACACTTCTGACTAATATTTCTGCTGCCTTTGTAAGGAAGAAATAAAAATGCACATTGTTCTCCTGGGTGGATTCCCTCTTCATTCAAGACCCTTGAAAAAATTATTTATCTCTACTTCTACCTGATTCTGGATTTTCCTCTATACTTCTCTTAAGAGGTTTTGTATTAATTCCCTTCCTGTATTGTCAACTCTATTATTTCTAAATGAGCCTCAGATCTTTGCCTCAAAGGCTTCTTTTACTGCTTCGTTTTAGGACCCCTGATTCCATAGATCATGGGATGGAAAATTTCTTAATTTACTAGAGAAATCCCTTCAGGGTTTAACTTTAACCCATATTTCTAGACTATGTTTCTTTTCTCTCACTGTTCTTTCTTCCAAATTTACCTCTTCCAAAATACATCCTTAGTGACAAATGGCATTTTGACTGTTTCCCAAATATGTCATGATTTTGGCACTGAATCAGTTCGGGTATTTACAGGAAGCATGATTTCAGTGGCTTAGATGAAAGCATATTCATTATTTCACTATAAAAAACACAGATAGAGAGAAAGTGATTGTAGTGTCAGTTGATTCGGTGGCACAGTGAGGTCACAGACTGTCTAGGTGTACCCCTCTTTCCTCTCTGCCGTCTTCAGCCAGGTGCTTCTGTTCTCTTCGTGGTCACCAGTTGGCTGAACAAGCTCCACAAATTGCATTTCCAAACAGCAGAGTCACAGGCAGCAAAGAAGAGCTTTTAATGTCTTATGTAGCTTTTTAGAGAGTGAAGACTTTCCTGGATGTCTTCAGGTATCTCCCCCTGTTCTATTGGCCAGAATTGTATGTATCTCATGCCCTTCCTAGTCTCTTGGTGAGAGGAAGATGGCCTCAAACCAGTCAAAATTCACCCACAGAGGTTGGAGAGAGAACTTAACCTCCTTGGAAGGACTGGCTGAGGAAGATTGAACAAAACTGGTGTCTTCTTAATAAGAAGCCAAGAAATAGTTACTGAGTGGGTAACTTTCTTTCATTAACACAACTTTACTTTCCCATTTGCAAGGTTCCCTGCCAGTCCTCCTTTCAATTAAAATGGCACACTGTATTACATATATCTATATCTATATCCATATCCATATCTACACCTATGTCTATATCCAAATATCTATATTGATATATATACATATCAATACATTTCAATTTCTTTCTTTAGATGGAAGATACTGGAAATGAAAGGTTTATTTGACACTGAATTCCTAGTACTCAACACTTTTACCTGATTGGATATTGAGTAAATGTTCGAATGGTTATTAAAGTCAAAGTGTATCAGGATATTTCAGTAATGTGGGTTTTTTTTCCATGGTTTATATAATCTAACTCACAACAAGTACTATTATTCTCAGGATGGCTGTTCTTTTGTCATTTATAGCTGGACTGGAAAAAATGTCTTTCTTACCTTTTGAAAACTTCTCTGGATTCTTTAAATAGTTCTTTACAGGCCAAACTCACCTGGTCATATACATTAAAAATGCATATGTCTGCCACTGTAGTAGGCTCTTGGGATACAAGACAAGACAGGTATAATAGACCTTGCTTTCAGGGAGCTAAGAATCTAGTGAATGAGACAGACTTTTAAAATAAGTAGTGAAAATGCGGCATGTACCAGGAGAAATACATCTCAACCCACAGGAGGAACTCCAAGGAAAAATATAAGAGAAAACCTCTTGGCTAATCCCATCCATAGTAGCAGGTGATACCTAGCTTTTGCCTGAGAAGGTATTAAGGACTGTTTGAGATGAACCAGGGAGGAAAGGAATACCAGGATGAGTTAGAAGATAGTACAGAAAGACAGAAGTACATAATCATAGGCATAATTAGAAAGTGCAAGTAGTTCTATAATTTTGAAAGATGTATTTTGAGGTGAACAATATGAGGAGAGGTAACTTTATATGGAAATAAGGGCTGGATTGTGAAGGTGTTCTGTGTCATGGTGAGGATCTAGAACTAGTCTACAGGTTTTTACTGGGAGTTGGTTAATTTATTTTGCATTACTCTGAGGGTAACAGGTCTTTCAACTAACGAATGCGCTGTGAGTTCTCATTGGATGGATGGTGGTAGAGTCTTTTATTGGCAAATCAGGGAAACTCAGCAGAATAAATTGATATAAAATGACCAACTTTCTGTTTTACTTTTAAAATAATAGGAAATCTGAAATGGATCCTCTCCCCATGAGCATTTTTCATCCGTATTGTCACCTGGGAGATGTTAATGCTTTTGGGTTTCTGCCTGCAGCCTTGGCCGTGCCCCCTAAGTGGATATTCAGTGGTGGCAGCACAACCTCATAAAGACAGACTGCTGATTACATTTCCATTAAAGACCAGAGCCACTTCTGTCTGATACTTGCGCTGCCAATAAAAGTTAGCTTTCCACAATGGGCAGTTTACTGTGGAGAAGAACCACTTTTCTTGTCAGAGTGCAAAGAGCTTAAGAAATTTAATATGTAGCTCTCATCAACACATATCCTAAATAGAGTTTCTAGAAGTTCTTACATATCATGTTTTTTTAAAATGATATGTCTTCTTTATGGGGAGTTGTATTATTGTCAATCCTTCCAAATTGTATTTGTCCACTGCATATGTAAAAATGAAAGAGAATGAATGGAGAGAGTATAATTCCAGTTATGCATTTATTAGACATCTGTGAAACATTTATTATTTTCCAGGCATTGTGTTAGGTGACATGACTTAAAAATACATGAATGTGGCATAGCTGTTGCCCTCCAAGAACTTAAAAGTTCAGCCCTTCTTACCTTAAGTGTAAAGTGTTTTGATAGCAAATATGAAAACAAAACTCTTATGAAAGACAGAAAAGCTATTATGTCACTGTGGTTAGCAAGAGAAACCATAGGTAAAATTATTGGAGCCAGATTATCATTAGTAGTAGATTTAATTATAATAGACTCTCTGTAACAACAATTTTGGCAATTTCATATATATTTTTCTTTTTCTGGTTGCCCCTTGATATGGATTGAGTATCTGTGCCCCTCTCAAAATTTATATGCTGAAGCCCCAACCTCCAATGTGATGATTGGAGAGAGGACTTTTGGAAGTAATTAGGGTCAAATGAGGTCATGAGAGTGGGACCCTCATGATGGGATTAATGTCCTTATAAGAAGAGATGTCAGAGAACTCATCCCTCTCCCTACCTCTCTTTCCCTCTCATTCCTGTGATCATTCCCTTTTTCCAAGTGCACATACAGAGGAAAGGCCATGTAGGCACGTGACAGTCAGGCAGTCCCTGCAGTCCAGGAAGAGAACTCTCACCAGAACCCCATCATGCTGCAATCTCCATCTCAGACTTAGACTCCATAGCTGTGAGAAGATCATTTCTGTCATTTAATCCTCTCAGTCTATTTTGTTATGGCAACCTGAGCTAATATTCTATAGCAGGCACCATGCCCAGTACTTTCCTCAGTGCTCATCATGACCTTCAAGGCAGCTATTATTGTCCTTATTTTATATGTATGTAAACTGAGGCTAGGACGCTTAAATAATTTGTCTGAGAAGATAAAGCCAGTAGGTAGCATGTCAGGATTTGAGTCCATATCCACATTAAGTCCACTACTAAATGACACTGCTTCATGGCATAGATTCATTAACGTATTCCCATATATGGCAAAATATGCTACTTGGATATTTGTATTCTAACTTCCCAAATATCCACTTTTTTATGTCATAATTTAGTAATAACCACACAAACTAATTTGTCCTTGTTCCTAAGCATTCAAGACTATTGACAATAGCCTATCATCTACATAATTTCAGAGGGCCTAGATCCTGAATATTTTTACCCTCATATCCAAGTATCCTATTATTCACTACTTAATTTTGTAATGATAGGGAGAAGCAATGTAACAGTTGTCTGACACAATATGATACCACATTCATCATGTGATTACTGTGAGTCTTTGGCTCTGTTTATATTTATTGTGGAAATTATGTGATTATGTGAATCCTTGGCAGGTGGGACTGTCAGTTACATCATTGAAGAACTCATATGGGTATTCTGTTCTTGATAGCTTTATAGGAGTACATATAAATTTGATAATATTTTCTTTTTTCCGATATGTTTTGAACTTATATATTTGTTTTAGTGGCTATAAAAATACACAGTTATTCCTGAGTCAATATCTTGTGAAGGAGGTTTGAATGTATTCATATCACTGCCTCATTAGTCTTTTACCTTTTATGGCAAATCTCCTTGAAAGAGTGCTTTGCACTAGATGATCCTCATTTCTCATTTTTCAAGCTTTTCAAAGCTAGTTTTTATGAGATTTCCTCCAAACTGCTCTTATCAAGGTAACTACTGACCTTCCTATTGCTAAATCTAAGGCTTAATTCCCATCCTTCTTACCGATCAGCAGCATTTGAGACCATTGATCATTCCTCTTCTTTGATATCATTTTTTCTGAGCCTCAGGGGTATCATGTTCAGCTGGATCTCTCTGTCTCTCAGGCCATTGCCTTAAGTTTCTGCTCATTTACCTTCATCCATTGGATTCTTAAATGTTGAAGTTTCTCTGAAATCAGTCTTTGGAACTTCTTTTTGTATTTTTCTGTATTTGGTGATTTCATGTGGTTTCATGCCATTTTGTGTCTCTATTCCTATGTAACAAGTCAGTCCAATATTTAGTGGTTAAAAATAATTGTTATTTATTATGTCTCACAGTTTCTCAGTTCAGTGGTTCTGGCTTGGGTATCTTCTGAGGTTACAGTTAGATGTCACCTGGAGCTGCAGTCATCCAAAGGCTGGGCTGAGGCTGGAAGATGCATTTCCAACATGACTCATTCACATGGCTGGCAGGTTGGTTCTGTTCTTGGCCAGAGGCCTCAGATACTCTCCAGGGACCTCTCTAGAAAGGAATTCATACATTTTCACTTCCACCATTGGTCACACAGGGCTATCCCTGATTTAATCTGGGAATGGATTGCATAAAGATACAATTACTGGGAGACTTGGATCATTAAGGGCCATTGTGAGGCTAGTGCTACCATAGTCTACCCTGTGGCCCCCAATGATAACCCTCCCACATATAAAACATTCTCGCCCTTCCCCTCATGCCCTCCAAGATCTCATCTCTTTATATCTCAGATGCAGGCTGTAGGTCAAGCTTCTGCTCATCTGAATCAAGCCCAAATGTGATTGAAGCAGCTCAGGTTAAATTCATAAAGTTCACTTCTTCAAGTAAAATTCCTATTGCTCTGAAGACCTGTGAACTAAAGTGACAAGTTATCTGCCTCTAACACACTCAATATACATTGATGGTACAGATGTAGGATGACTGTCCCAAATGCTCCCATTTCTAAGGAGATAAATAAGAGCCTCACAGGAGTAACTGCTCTCAATTCTGAAATCCAGCTGGGCACATGTTGCCAGTATCTTGGTCAAGGTGCATCCCTCCTACCTGGAGATTACTCACTGTGACATTTAACTCTGCCATTTGAGATCTTGAGCCTATATTTTGAATCATCCTTTCTTTTTTATAATAAAGGACTAGTGTTTATGATTGAGTAGCTCTTCAGCCTGCTTCCAGCCCATGGTAATTTCAGAGTCCAAAGTCATCTTTTTCTTTTGTATTATCTCTCCTCCTTTTAGTCCAAGCTAGCAGCATTTCCACAAATACAATTCAGTTAAAAATATTTTTGTTATCTCCTATGAGTCATAAAGGAGGTTAATTCAATTAGAAATTAGAAAGCCACACTGATCAACAAATCTTGTCACAAAAACCCCTCTTTACCCTGGGCTTCCTATAAGGCTTTCTATAGGAAAACACATGTACATACAAAATGTACTCTACCTCTAAGGGACTTTTGAGTATTTTAAAGGCACTTGTTTTTCTTTCAGTTTTTAGATTCAACTTTAAATATTTCTGAGGATTTGACAAAGGATTTTACAATTATACCCTTAATCTCTAGTCAGTGTTTTCGACAGTGCCTTGGATTTCATCTCTTCCTAGAAGCCATTTTCTTATTGTTAGAATTGTTTGCCATCTGGAGATGCAGGTCTTAGATACAATTTTATTTTGAAGATAGAAAGTCTTGGATATATGTTGTTATCTCTTTTGCTTAACTTTTTCATCTTCACTTTACTATGTGGAACAAGAAGAAGGCACACTATACCTTCACCACTCTGCCTAGAAACATCTGTAGCTAAATAAACCTGTTTATTTAGTGTATTCTGTATTTCCTGTTATTTCAGGTAGCAACGTTGCTAAATTTTGTTACTTCTATCAACAATCCGTCTTTCTCCAGCATCCAATACCATTTCATAACCTTCCTTTCAGCAGTGCTTAGTCTTTGTGAGAGCTATTAGGTCTGCTGACATTCTTTTCCAGACCCTTTAGAATTGCACTAATACTCCCTTGAGATTCTTTTAGCGTCTGTTTGTTACTCAACCCCAAACAGAAATGCTTTAGGTTTTATTACAGTGGCTCCCTACTCCTGGTACCTAAATCGTATTTTTACTTTGCTTCTGCAAAACAAATCATTCCAAAACTTAGTTCTTTGTAAGTATGAAAATAACTGATCTTTCATGCTGTATGTTTAGTCAACAGTGTCCTAGTTGCCTAGATCTAGTTCTCAGGGTCTTTTATGAAGTTACTGTCAGTTACACGCTGGGCTCCAGTCAATTGAGTGGGTCTGAAGGATCTACTGTGAAGGTGGCTTATTCAAATGACCAGCAAGTTGGTGCTGGCTATTTTCTAGAGGCCTTAGTTTCTCCGTACATGAGCATTTCACAGGGCTGTTTGAGTGTCCTCATGGCATGGAGGAAGGTTTCTCTTAAAGCAACCAATTCAAGATGACAAGACAGAAGCTGTAATGCCTTTTTATGACCTACCCAGAGAAGTTGTACACTCTCATTTCTACCATATTCTATTAGTCACAAAAGGTTAGCTCTGATTCACTGTGGGAGTGGATATATAAGGTTACATATATCAGAAAGTGTGAGACATTGCAGATCATTTTGATGGCTGGCTACAACACTCATCCCTGTATAATGCCTCCCAAGTGTGTACCTCCAGTCTGACCACTTAGCTAAATCTAGATTTGTATATCCAAATCTTCATTTGCCTGTTTAATAGGCATCTCAACATTCCACATGGAAAACTGAGCATTTTAAATCTTTATTCTTTACATTTTTTAACTCCTTAATTGTGATCTCTTATTGTCACCATCTCAGTAAATCAACTTTTCTTCTAGTTTCTCAGGCCAAACTTATTGAGGTTATCCTTGATTCATCTTTTACTCACACTCCATATCAAAATTATCAAAATATTGTTTGTTTTCTTTAAAAATATATCATATATCCAGTATTTACTTGCCTCTTCTCACCCAAGCTATCTAGTCCAAGCCACTTTCATCTTGCAACTGGATTATAATAGCCTGCTAACTAGTTTTGCTGTTTGTTTCCCAAGTCTCACAGTATATTCTAAAGCCAGCACCCAGAGCAATCATACTAAACTTTAGTTAAATCATGCCCCTTCTTTGCTCAATATCCTCTAATATCTTCCTCTTTCATTACAAGTAAAATCCAGCATCCCGAATATGACTGACTTCGCTCTACATGATCTGGCTCCTTTTAAACTTTCTGATCTCTGCCTGTACTCACTGGTCTCAGTGCTGTTTCTTGAAGACACCAATCATTGTTCCACTTCAGGGCCCTTGTACTCACCCTGTTTGTAATGCTCTGTCCTTGATATCCATATGTTTTGTTCCTTTCTTTCATTAGGTATTTTTTTGTTTGATTCACATGTATCATATCAAATGATTACATATATTACCATGACAGGTTCAGCTAATATCTATTGTATCATATAGATACAATAAAAAGAAAAGAAAAAGGAGATTAAGAGGCATTATAATTTTATCACATATTTAGAGAAGACTTAAGATCCATCCTCCTTAAAGTTTTCCAAAAAGTAGAAGAGGAGGGAATACGTCCAAACTTATTCTCTGAGGCCAGCATCACTCTAATGCCAAAACCAGGCAAAGACACCACAAAAAGAAAATTTCAGACAAATATCGGGGATGAAAGCAAAAATCCTCAACAAAATATTAGCAAACCAAATTAAAAAATTCATCAAGAAGATCATCTATCATGTCGAATGGGATTTATTCCAGGCATGGAAGAATGGTACAATATTCAAAAATCCATCAACAAAAAACACCACATCAACAAAAAGAACATGATCATCTCAATAAATGCTCAAAAATCATTTGATAAAATTTAACATCCATTCATGATAAAAAATGAACAAAATGGGTTTAGAGGGCAAGTACATCAACATAATAAAGGCCAATATGAGAACTCCCCAGCCAACATCATAATTAACAGTGAAAAGTTGAAAGCTCTTCCTCCAAGATCAGGAACAAGACATGGATGCCCACTCTGCCCACTTTTATTCATCATAGTACTGGAGGTTCTAGCCATGGCAATCAGACAACACAAAGAAATAAAAGGCATTCAGCTTGGTAAGGAAGAAGTTAAACTGTCATTGTTTGTAGATGACATGATATTGTACATAAAAAACCATAAAGAATTACCAAAAAAACTACTAGAGCTAATAACTGAATTCAGCAAAGTTGCAGGATACAAAATTAATACACAGAAATCTGTTGCATTCCTATACACTAACGATGAAAGAGCAGAAAGAGAAATCAGGGAAACAATTCCATTCACAATTGCACCAAAAAGAATAAAATACCTAGGAATAAACCTAATCAAGGAAGTGAAAGACCTATACCCTGAAAACTACAAGACACTCTTGAGAGACATAAAAGAGGACACTAATAAATGGAAATTCATCCCATGCTTTTGGGTAGGAAGAATTAGTATTGTCAAAATGGCCATCCTACCTAAAGCAACCTACAGATCCAATGCACTCCCTATCAAAATACCAATGGAATTATTCAACAAACTAGAGCAAATAGTTCTAAAAATCATATGGAACCACAAAAAACCCTGAATAGCTGAAGCAATCCTGAGAAGGAAGAATAAAGTTAGAAGGATTATGCTCCCCAACTTCAAGCTATACTACAAAGCCACAGTAATCAAGACAATTTGGTACTGGCACAAGAACAGACCCATAGATCAATGGAACAGAATAGAGAGCACAGATATAAACCCCCATATATAAGGCCAATTAATATATGATAAAAGAGCCATGGATGTACAATGGGGAAATGACAAAATCTTCAACAAATGGTGTTTGCAAAACTGGACAGCTATATGTAAGGGAATGAAACTAGATTATTGTCTAACTCCATACACAAAAGTAAACTTGAAATGGATCAAAGACCTGAATGTAAGTCATGAAACTATAAAACTCTTAGAAGAAAACCTAGGCAAAAATCTCTTGAATATAAACATGAGCAACTTTTTACTGAACGTATTTCCTTGGGCAGGGGAAACATAAGCAAAAACAAATGAATGGGACTACATCAGACTAAAAAGCTTCTGTACAGCATCAGCAGAACAAAAAGGTATTCTATAGTATGGGATAATATATTTGTAAATGACATATCTGATAAGGGGTTCACATTCAAAACATATGAAGAACTTACATGCCTCAACACCCAAAAAGCAAATAACCAGAATAAAAAATGGGTAGAGGATCTGAACAGACACTTCTCCAAAGAACAAATTCAGATTGGCAAGAGGCACATGAAAAGATGTTCCACATCACTAATTATCAGGAAAATGCTAATTAAAACCACAGTGAGATATCACCTCACACCAGTTAGGTTGGCCAACAACCAAAAGACAAGAAACAACAAATGCTGATGAGGATACAGAGAAAGGAAAACCCTCTTATACTGCTGGTGGGAATGTAAATTATTTCAACCATTGTGGGAAGCAATATGGAGGGTCCTCAAAAAACTATAAGTAGAAATACCATTTGACCCAGGAATTCCACTCCTAGGAATTTACCCAAAGAAAACAAGTTCTCAGATTCAAAAAGACAGATGCACCCCTATGTTTATCACACCACTATTTACAATAGCCAAGGTATGGAAGCAACCTAAGTGTCCATCAGTAGATGAATGGATAAAGATGTAGTACATACACACAATGGAATATTATTCAGCCATAAAAAAAAATCCTACCATTTGCAAGAACATGGATGGAACTAGAGGGTATTATGTCCAGTGAAATAAACCAGTCAGAGAAAAACAAATACCAAATGATTTCCCTCATTTGTGGAGTAAAACAACAAAGCTAAACTGAAGGAACAAAACAGCAGCAGACTTGCAGACTCCAAGAAGGGACTAACAGTTACCAAAGGGAAGGGTTTGGGGAAGTTGGTTGGGGAAGGAGGGAGAAGGGGATTAAGGGAAATTATGATTAACACATGTAATGTAGGGGGGTCATGGAAAAGGCACCATAGCACAGAGAAGTCAAGTAGTGACTTTATAGCATCGTACTACACTGATGGACAGTGACCGCAATGGTTTTTTTGGGGGGGGGAATTGATAATATGGGTGAATGTTATAACCACAATGTTGCTTATGTGAAACCTTCATAAGATTGTATATCAATGATGCCTTAATAAAAAAATAGGACCCATAAAATAATAATAAAAAAAGAACTGCCTTTGCTGTATCCCACAGATTTTGGGGTGTTGAGGTATTGTTTTCATTTGTCTCCATATAGTGCTTGATCTATGTTTTTACTTGGTCATTGATCCACTGATTATTTAGGAACATGTTGTTAAGCTCCATGTGTTTGTGGGCTTTTTTGTTTTATTTGTATAATTTATTTCTAGTTTCATACCTTTATGGTCTGAGGAGCTGGTTGGCACATTTTCAATCTTTTTGAATTTACTGAGGCTCTTTCTGTGGCCTACTATGTGACCTATTCTCGAAAACGTTCCATGTGCACTTGAGAATAATGTGTATCCTGCTGCTTTGGGGTGGACTGTTCTGTAGATGTCTGTTAGGTCCATCTGTTCTAATGTGTTGTTCAGTGCCTCTGTGTCTTTACTTATTTTCTGTCTGATTGATCTGTCCTTTGGACTGAGTGGTGTGTTGAAGTCTCCTAAAATGAATTTGCATTCTATTTCCTCCTTTAATTCTGTCAGTATTTGTTTCACATATTTAGGTGCTCCTGTGTTGGGTGCATAGATATTTATAATGGTTATAGCCTTGTGTTTGGTGCATAGATATTTATAATGGTTATAGACCCCTTTATCATTATGTAATGTCCTTCTTTGTCTCTTGTTAGTTTTTGTTTTGAAATCATTTTGTCTGTTAGAAGTACTGCAACTCCTCCTTTTTTCCCTATTATTTGCATGAAATGTCTTTTTCCATCCCTTTACTTTTAGTCTGTGTATGTCTTTGGGTTTGAAGTGAGTCTTTTGTAGGCAGCCTATAGATGGGTCCTGTATTTTTTATCCATTAAGTAGCTCTATGTCTTGATTGGTACATTCAGTCCATTTACATCTAGGGTGATTATCAATAGATATGTACTTATTGCCACTGTAGGCTTTAGATGTGTGGCTACCAAAGGTTCAAGGGCAGCTTCCTTACTACCTAACAGTCTAACTTAACTCCCATATTATGCCATTTCAAACACAGTCTAAAGGTTCTTTTTTTTTTCTCTGTTCTTCTTCTTCCTCTTCCACTCTTTATATATTAGGTGTCATATTCTGTACTCTGTGTATCCTTTGACTGACTTTGTGGGTAGTTGATTTAATTTTGCATTTGCTTAGTAATTAATCCTTTACTGTGGTTTTATTTTCTCTGGTGACAGCTATTTAACCTTAGGAGCACTTCCATCTATAGCAGTCCCTTTAAAATACACTGCAGAGATGGTTTGTGGGAGGTACAGTCCCTCAATTTTTGCTTACCTGGAAATTGTTGAATTCCTGCTTCAAATTTAAATGATAATCTTGGTTGGAGGTCCTCCTGTTTCATTTCACTAAATATATCATGTCATTCCCTTGTGGCCTGTAAGGTTTGTGCTCATAGCCTGATCGACTTTCCCTTATACATAATCATTTTTCTTTCTCTGGCTGCTTTCAATACTCTTTCTTTGTCCTTGATCTTTGCTATTTTAATTATTATATATCTTGGTGTTGTCTTTATAGGGTCCCTTCCATTGGGAGATCTGTGCACTTCCATTACCTGAGAGACTATTTCCTTCCCCAGAATGGGGAAGTTTTCAGCAATTATTTCCTCAAAGAGACTTCTATCCCCTTTTCTCTCTCTTCTCCTGGTATCCCTATAATGCGAATATTGTTCTATTTGGATCGGTTGCACTGTTCTCTTATTATTCTTTCATTCCTAAAGATCTTTTTTCTCTCTGTGCCTCAGCTTCTTTGTTTTCCTATTCTCTAATTTCTATTCCATTTACCATCTCCTCTGCCTCATATAATCTATTTTTAAATCCCTCCATTGTATGTTTCATTTCAGATATGTATTTTTCAGAATTCCTATCTCTTGAAGTCCTTGAAGCCCTTCCTGAGACCTTGAATATTTTTCTGTAGCTCTGTGATCATGTTTATCATTTTTATTTCAAAATCTTATCTAGAAGATTGGTGATTTCACTTTCACTCAGCCCTTTTTTGGTGTTTGAACTTTTGTTTGTAGAAATTTTTTGCCATTTCATTCTAGTGATTCCTATGGAATAATAACTTCATGTAGGCGGCACTCTCTAGTGCCCAGAAGTTCTACTCTCTGGAGCTGCTCAGCGACTGGAGTGATGGCGGGGGTCACAGGCTAGTGGCACCAGCACCTGCTGGGAGGAAAGAGCTCTTTCCTGCTTCCAATCTGTGGTGCCTGCTTCCACTGCCAGGGCCAGCATGCTGTGTGTGCAGGGAGGAGCCTCTGTACTATGCTCCTGTAGCTTCCATAGACATGGACACCCTCCAGCTGGCCTGGCACAATGGCAGGGCAGCAGGTGTATGTATCAGTGCCTTCCAGGAGGAAGGAGTGGTAGGCTGCAAATCACAGTGGGGTGCTTCGGTGCTGTGCTGCCAGCTTGGGGGATGGAGCATCTGAAGCTCCTTAGAGTCCCAACTTTCTGGGCTGAGTGTGCCAGAACAATTTTGTCCACCTGCCCTCTCTCCTGATCAGTGATCTCTGTGTAATCTTTGCCCCTTTAGCACCCCTCTCACTCTTGGGAAATCTTTCAAAGTGCATGCCTTTCTCTTGTCCCAGAGTGGCCTGTTGTGCATACCTGTTCTCCACAAGTGGTAGGAATCTCAGTCTCTGTGAGTATTCTGCCTGTCTTTCCTTTCCAACCCCACTAATCTCCAGAGAACCATGTACTGTGGGCTCCTGCTCCCTGAGCAGATCTCCAAGGGCGGGTGTTTAGCAGTCCTGGGCTTCTACTCCCTCCCCTGCTCTGTTTCTCTTCCTCCTGCCTGTGAGCTGGGGTGGGGGAAGGGCTTGGATCCTGCCAGACCACACTTTGCTACTTTACCTTTTCTGTGAGTTCGTCTCTTTTCCCCAGGTGTAGGCAGTCTGTTCTGCAGTCTTTGCGTTGATCTTTCAGGATTAGTTGTATTTGCTGTATGTTTGTGTTACATGTGTTTTTGGGAGGAGGTTTCTGCCTCACTTCCAATGCCACCATCTTTTTTCCCCTCCTGAATTTCTGTGTTATCAGTTGTAATATCTCCTTTCTCATTTATAATTTTGGTGATTTGGATCCTTTCTCTTTTTTCCTTGGTTAGTCTAGCTAAGTGTTTGTCATTTTTATCTTTTCAGAGAACCAATTCTTAGTTCAGTTAATCTTTTCTGTTGTTTTTCTGATCTCTGTTTAATTTATTTTTGCTCTAGTCTTTATTATTTCCTTTCTTCTGCTTTTGGGCTCAGTTTTTTTCTTCTTTTTCTAGTTTCCTAAGGCATAGAGTTAAGTTGTTTATATGTGAATCTCCTTGCTTCTTGATTTAGGCTTTTATTGCTGTGAACTTCCCTCTTAGAACTGCTTTTTGCTGTATCCCATATGTTCTAGTTTGTTGTGTTTCCATTTTGTTTGTCCCAACAAACTTTTTTTTATTTCCCCACTTAATTTTTTTCTTTGATTCATTGGTTGTTCAGAAGGGTGTTATTTAATTTTCATGTGCTTATGAATTTTCCAGGTTTCCTCTTGTTATGATTTCTAGTTTCATGCTGCTGTGGTCAGAGAACATACCAGGTATGATTTCAACTTCCTTGAGTTTCCTAAGATTTGTTTTGTGGCCAAACATATATTCTATCATTAAAAAAAAGATTCCATGTTTCCTTGTGTGCTGGATAAAAACGTGTTCTGATGTTGGAGGGTAGAATGTTCTATACATGTCTGGTAGGTCTTTTTAATCCATAGTATTCCAATCTGCAGTTTCCTTATTAATTCTCTTCCTGGATGATCAATCCATTATTGAGAGTTGGGTATTAAATTCCCCAGCTACTTTATATTGTTTATTTCTCCTTTTAGTTCTGTTAGTTTTTAATTTATATATTTAGGTGTTTTGGTATTGGGCACATATATATTTAAAATTGTTTTATCTTCTTGATGGATTGATCCCATTATCATTGTATAATGCTCTTCTTTGTCACCTACCATTTTTAGTTTAAAGACTATTTTGTCTGATGTATGTATTGCTACCCCTGTTTTTTTTTTTTTTGGCTACCATTTGCTTGAAATGTGGTTTTCCATCCCTTCACTCTCAGTCTGTATGAATCTATAAGGCTAAAGAGAGTCTGTTATAGGCAACACATTGTTGAATTATTATTATTACTTTCCCCATTCGGACAATCTATGTCTTTTGATTGCAGAATTTAATCTGTTTATGTTAAGGTTATTATTGATAGGTAAGGACTTGTTGCCATTTTGTTAGTTGTTTTCTGGTTGTTTTATAGATCCATTGTTCCTTGTTTCTTATCCTGCTATCATTTTCTGTATGTAAGTTGATACATTTTGTTATCAGTATGCTTAGACTTCTTTCTTGTGCTCTTTTGTGTAATTACTACAAGATTTTCCTTGTGCTTACCATGTGGCTTACATAAAATATTTTAAATATATAACACCTTATTTTGCACTGATATCAACTTAACGAATAGAATTTGTGTACTTTATACTTTTTCTTTTTCTCCTCAGATTTTAGGTTATTGATCTTACAATTTACATGTTTTTTATATTGTGTAACTAATAACAGATTATTATACTATGGTAATTTTTACTGCATTCTTTTTGTTTTTTAACTTTTAAACTAGAGGTATGAATTATGCACTGCTATTAACAAATTACAGAATCCAAGACTACATATTTATCATTACCAGTGAGTTAGGTTACTTGTTTGTTTTTATGATGTTAACTAGTGTTCTTTCTCTTCCACTAAAATGACTCCCTTTATCATTTCTTGTAAGGCAGGTCTGGTGGTAATGAAGTCCCTCAGCTTTTGTTTGTTTGGGAAGGTCTTTTCCCCTACTTTGTTTCTGAAGGACAGCCAGAAGCTATGCTCAGACTTGGTTAATCTCCCTGCCTGTGCATAGCTTGGGAAGCCACCAGGACCAGGTCTGGCTTTGCCCTGTGGGTGATATGCTCTGTCTGTCCAACTCTTGGCTTGAGCACAGCTGAGCTGCGTATCATCCAGCAGTTGTCACCAGTCCTTCTAAACAAATGGGGCTGGCAGGCACTCTCCACAGGGGTGGGGCTGGAACTCAACACTTGGCCTGGATGTGGACAAACTGGGCACTAGAGCTGGCAAAAGAACTCATCTGAGGATCCGAATCAGGCAGATCTGCACACTACCAAGTTCCCTGGTCAGAGTGTGTCCCAACTTGCTTCAGCAGAACAAAGCCGCTGATTGGGATTACTACATGGGCACTGCAGGTATGAACTCAGTCTGCTAAAATCCATATGCTGGTTGCTGCAAGACCTTCCCTGCTTTTCCATCATAGTTACGTTCCTGGTGGCTGGGCCCTGCAATCGCCGTGGGGTGAGATTAGAGTAGGACTTCCACAAAGTAACCCCAATGGTGGGGAGCTGGTTGTCCCCCACTAGGTTCTCTTTTGCCTCTAGAGAAACTGGAGACCCGGGGAGACCTCTGTGCTATGTGGAGGAGGGCAGTTTGGTCAGCATGGAGCAGCTTCTCTTACCCTCCTAATGTGGTCTGTCTTGGTTTCTGTGGTGCAGGGCGTGCTTCAGTCCCATCCCTGTGCTCTAGGATTCACTCAGTGTTATCTTGGTCTTGATAGCTGTTCTTCATGTGAAGGGGAGTGAAGTCAGAAATGACCTACATTTCCTTCTTGGTGACAGCAGTGATCTCTAAGTTTTTATTCAAATAAAATACCTCCTTGTGGTGGCCTTCCTGGAACTCTGCTACATATTAGGGCCCTCATGTATGGTTACTTAATCTCTTTACCATAATACTTGTCACTATATAGATTATTATACATTTTAATTTATTTATGTATGTATGTATTTTTTTCTATATCCCTAGCTAAATGGTAAGCTTGCAGAAGGCAAGGATTCTCTTTGTTCATCTCTACATCGCCAGTAATAAAAGCAGGTCTGATGTATCATTGAATAAAATGGCCCCAATTCTTTGGCCCTGAATGTCAAGTGGGTAAGTTTATTTCTCCTCCCTTTAAATTTCTGCAGGCTTTGGGACTAGTTTAGCTAATAAAAGATGGCGGAATTGACTCTTCCAGTTCTGTACCTAGTCTTTAAGAGTGCTGGCAGCTTTGGCTTCCTCACACCTGGAAACATCTTGAAATACTTCCTTTTTGAATACAGCTACTATGCTGTAAGAAAACCAAGCCACAAGAAGAGGTGATATGTTGACTTTCTGACTGACAGCCCCAGTTGAATTCTCGGCTAATAGCCAATTTGTGGTAACGTACAGAATAGAAATAAAATGCATGTGGATTTGGTCAGTGAAATTTTTAAAAGAATGTTAAAGGCTCTGCCTTGCTTATTTAAGCTGCATATGCTAAGTTATATATATTATATATAAACTGAAGAGATAATTGCTTAGTTTTCAAATAGAATTTAGAGTAAACACTTTTGAGCCAAGTTTTGCTGGGTTCAGAAGTGAAACTTTCTTATCACCAGTCTCTCCTGGAAAAAGATTTTCAAAGAATAAAATAGCCTCAGGGAAAATGTCAAATCCAGGCTTTTGCCAGTGAAACATGATTTCACGGTCAACATCTCAAAGGAGCTCCTATAAGATCCTCTGTTAAGAACTCAGAAATATTTGAGGCAATCCAAATAGAGTTAACTAGGCAAAGAGGATTCTAGGAATTACTACTGTATAGTCATCTTTTTATTCAGCATGTATCCAAATAAAATGAAAAGGATTAATTCACAAATTCTATTCCTGAGTCAGGGAGGGAATATATCTGATGTTCCTTCAAGTACTAGAGAGCTCTGGGACAGGGGGAGGAAAAGGAGAGGGAGAAGGAGAGAGGGAAAAACTTTGAAGCTAAGCATTTTCCTACAGATTTAGAATCATTTTATACAAAGGAATATTCTCCCCTCCCCTTTCTCTCAATTGTGTTTCCTATTCTGCCTTTATACTCAATCATAACTGCCTTAAATTCTTGTGGATGTTTCCTGAGAGTGATACTTCAAAGTTAGTTCATCTCCACATTCTTTAAAAACTAAACATGTATTTGAATGATGAAAGCAGGAGTCATTCTTTGGTTGTATATTCTAGAGTAGGGGGTTGATAAATTAGGTGGGCCAGCTGCCTGCTACTTGTTTTTGCAAGTAAGGTTTTATTGAAATACAGTCACGCCGCACATTTATATATTGTTGATGGCTGCTGCCCAGTTGCTACAGGGACTGGATAGGCCACAAGCCCTTGTAGAAAAAGTTTGCTGTCCTCTGTTTTGGAGCATAAATTCCTTGAGGACAGGGACCATAGTCTACTCCATTTTGAATGTTCATCAATGCCTATAATGAGTCTATATTCAGAGTTCAGTGCCAGCAAAGTCTCTGAATGATGGGATGAGTATAAAAATTAACATATTCTAGTAAGAGTAAAATCAATACCCATGTGGAATGTACAGAGAACAGTTCTGTACAGATAATCTGTACAGAAGTCATCACTCTTTCAATAAATTTTAAGGGAATGCTTCTTAGACTCTTTTAGAAAAAGATTTCTTAGTGAGGGAAGTGACAGGAGGCAGCCCCTGTCCAGTTAGGGTAGGATACAGGCCCATGGAAAAGGATAAAACCTTGCTGAGGCTTCTGGAATGTAAAGGAAAATACAATACTTGTGGTTGAAAGAATGTATAGGGAAATTCCACCCAAAACCCAGTGATAGGGAACAGTTTGCTGACCATAGTCATGTAGGCATATGAGTTTAAAATAAAAGTGACCTTTAATGTGATTAGTGAAAACAGAGCTAGCATTCTGGAGTAAACCTATAGACAACAGATGGTTTATCTCCCTTGCTGGTGCAACAGGCATAAAACCCCTAGACCTGAGCCCATAAGCGGCAGCCTTGCCCCTCCCAGTGTGCTCTGGGAGTTCTGTACTTTCCCATATCTGAATAAAAACCTTTTCTCCTGTTTACCTACCTTGAGCATTTGAGAAGTTCATTCTTCGACTCTGCAAACAAGAAATTAGGAACTTTAATTTCATTGTTCCAGGACACACTGACAGCCCAAAGGAGAGAGGATATAGCTCAAAGAAATTTATGGGTGCAATGACTCTAATGGAATGGATTATGACTTGTTACAAAATATGCTCACATTTCTTTAATGGAAATTATTACAACTTTGACTGAAAGAAACAGGTACTCAACATGAAAACAGGCACAGTGCTGGTTCAGAGTGAGTAAATGTTCACAGGATACTAATTCTTTTGTGGGAAAATTATAAGGATTTTTCACATTTTTTATTTTGGTCATGTGAAGTAGATATTATTATCTCTAGAGATGAGAAACAAAGGCTTAGAAAACATGAAATAATTTACTAAATCTTTTAATATTAGCAAGTGGCAGAATTAAGAGTTAAACCTAGATGTTCTGAACCAAGTTCAGTATATTTCAATGATGTACCAGTTTTTTCACAGTTTAAGATCTGTGAATAGAAACAAACAACCACAGTTTTGCCCCACTGAAATACAGGTAAACATAAGGTCAAAACACACCCTTAAGCAGTGGACAATGGAGGACAAATTATCTAAGGAAGTTGGGGAGTAGGGACCTGGGAGGTCCAGGAGTGATGATGATAACACGGTGTTGATAAAGAAAATCTTATTTGGTGGAATCAGGTCCAGGGGTGGTTGGTGGAGAGGACAAGAGTGCAGGACAAGCAAGGAGCAATGTGAGTGAAACTGTAGAAGTAGTGTGACCAAAACTCCTTCAGGCTTTTGTCCTAGCTTGGATGGGGAGAGGATGCAATGGAACTTTGCAGTCTTGAGTGGAAGCTGAAAAAAGTACATTGGCAATAGTAAAGAAGACTATTTTTTTTGACATTTGGTAAAATCTTTATATTTTAGTATTTCTAAAAAAAAATTCTATGAAGAAAGTGTGAAATGCAATTAAGACATTTCTTCCACATGTCACACTGAATAGACAATCATTTTGTCCATTTTGGAAAGAGCACACAGGACGTAAAAAGTATGCAAGATTGAAAGATGGTGAGCTCACTGTACAGAAGGTCTGTTTTTCTGGTAGAGTGGCCGCCTCCGTTGAGTGCTCCTTGGAATCCTTTCCAACAAGTCAATCAAGGAGTAGAGGAAAGTGCATTTCAGCAACATTAAGAAATGCTCGTATCCTCATTACCTGATATAAACAAGGAAAAAAAAAGATAACAGCAAGAAGTTGAGGAGCCAAGTGTAGTTAACTACAGATGCTTTTCATAGTCTGTAAAAGCTAAGTACAATGTGTAAGGAGGAAAGTTTCCTTGGGGAGCCAGGGAATTGACTTTGAGTGCTGGTACATTAATCCTATTTAGAAATCCTTATCATTGTAAATAATTAAAAAACTTTGATTTGGGGAGACAGTCTATGCTAAAGGAAGTTCCAGGAAGAGAAACCAAATAAAATAATGGTCTTTATGGAATAACTTGAAGATGGAGAAGTAGGGAAATCAATCTGATATTATTGCTCTTGAAAAAATGGTGTCCCAATCTCTCTACATTAGATCTACAGAAAAATGAATGAGAATATGTTCTTCATTAGACAATGGATTGAATGGGGAGGGGTGTGTAAGTGGATACTGAATCACAACAAGGAGGTGGAGGGGAGAAAGAATGAGTTACAAATGAGTCTTAAGTGTAAGGGACCTTCTATGAGCACAGAGGCTATTATACAACATGGAGAAGAAGAAAGTTAGGATGTGTTTAATTGTACATGACCTTCAGCACATCCAGCAGAGATCTCTCAAATAATAAATGGGCAAGTCAGTTTATAAAACTAGGTGTCAGCACATACATTATTACATTTACTGTAAATGTAAAAACTAGTTTAAGTTTATAAGTGGCCCAGTTTTTTAATGGAGGAAA
The DNA here is from genome assembly GCA_032199065.1 of Smutsia gigantea. Taxonomy (NCBI): domain Eukaryota; kingdom Metazoa; phylum Chordata; class Mammalia; order Pholidota; family Manidae; genus Smutsia; species Smutsia gigantea. The sequence goes on along the minus strand of JAVSCE010008826.1, from coordinate 258,490 downwards.
TGCTGAATCATATTTTCTCCTTTAGTGTAGTCTTTTTCCTAGAACCAAGTTATGAGTGGAACATATTTGTGCACTGGCTGATGCATGTGGTCAAAGAGGAATTGGGCTATAATAATAAAGAAATGTATGAGCTAAGAAAAATTTAATTTTTAGGTTTGGGTAGCACATCTTTTTATGCATTCAGTGCATTTCTAAAGTCTGACTTTTTCTATAAGAAACTACTTTCTTTAATTAAATACTTGACAAAATGACCTCTTAATTTTAAGGTCTTTAGCATCTAAAAAATCAAGTATGAAAGTTAACAGGGTCATTGGTCCTTTATGCCACTTTGGTGGAAGAAAAAATCTGTTAGAGTCCTGGTACCAAGCTAAAAGAAAGTAACAGTAAAACCAAAACCAGGATCTCTTGTCACCTACTGGGCAATTCACCGATTTAGAAGAGCCCATATGACAATGTTAGATGCTTTTCTGACCTTTAAATGTGATTCTCTTAACCTGATGTATGATGAATAATTGTTTATAAACTTCCAGTTCACATGAATGGCACTAGAGTTTAAATCTGAATTTAACATTTTTTTAAATGTTTTCCAAGAAAGGGGTCACTACTATTTGATGTGCCTTGAATTGTATGTAGGCTTAGTAATAAGAATGACAATATTCACCTTAATTATTATTTTCATTTGTTTCTTATTAACCGTAGAAAGGATTATGGGAGAGCCTCAATAAGAGTGTATTTCTTTACAACTCATTGACACCAACTTAAGCAAGTGTTTTTGTTATCTGCCCTTAAAAGTGAAGAAATTGAAGTCAAGAGTAGTGTTACCTTGAACAATTTCCTTCACTGAGATAGCTCACAAGGGAAATGTGGAACTTAAATCCAGGGCTGTCTGATGTGAAATACCTCTTTTCCTTATAAAATACCACTTCCTATGAGTATGGAGACATTTATGTATACAACATCAGCTAGGGTGAAGGTTATTTTATACAGTGGAACTACTGTGAAATTTATCAAGTATGAAAATTAACAGGGTAATTGGTTCTTTATGTCACTTCGGTGGAAGAAATTATCTGATCGAGTCCCAGTACCTGATGAGGCTTGACTTCCTCCTCTGTGTGACATACAGTAGGTAAGTGAGGACGTGTACTAGCTCACCTACTCAGTCACTGTGGCTAAAGGGGGTACTTCAGTGTAAGCTTATGGGGTGGGGAGCTCTGGCCCTTTCTGGGCTTATTTGGCTCTGTTTGACCAAAGGTCATTGTTTCAGGTTTTACCAAGTACCTTCTCCCTGATCCTGGTCCAGGTCATAACAACAAAGAAGAAAAGAATGAATGACAACATCTACATTTTAAGTGATGTCACTAATGTTTCTGACCCTCGAGTTTTAAAAGTTTGTTGAATAGCTATCATTCAACACATTAATGATCTTAAGGCATTTCTGAGGTTATGGCTTTTGTAATGCTTAAGCAAAATTAGACTTTATTTTCTAACTACTTGTAATCTTCAGAGACAACATTAATATGGCTCAATAAACTTTTGACTATAGAACTGATTCATTTTCTTGGTTACAAAATCTACACTATATAGTAAGTTAAATAAAATATAAAATCTAGTTGAGTTCTTTGCTCTCTCAAATATCCATTTCCAGCCAACTCATTATCTTAAGGAAACCACTATTAACTTGCTTTTCTTTAAATTGCCTGTCAAATTTCAAATAATGTATTTCTTTGATATATGATTTTCTGACTTTTTAAATAAGTATAGTTCCTAATGAATCGCCACATAAAAAATAACAAATTGTGCACAGTCAACATTTCTTTCAACTCTCAATTCTACCTCTCAATTTATATATTATCATTTTTTATGTTGCCAAACTTTATAGCATTTTATTCTTTTCTTTAAACACTAGCTTTTGCATGCTATGTTGATGTTGATTCCAGAAAATCAAATGCTGAGGCAACATTTACAATACAGTTTTCTAAATATTTTGTGCTATGTCAAGAATGTGAATGGAATCATTCAAAAGGAAATACGATCCTAAGGAATTAAAAATTCACATTTCAAGAAAGACCCCTTCAAATGTTAGTGTCAAATGAACTCTGTTTCATTTTCTGTCATTTCCGGCAAGTCTTCTGGGTTATATATGGTACATGGATGGTAAATTTTCTGAATTCTGGCATTATAAAACTAGGATCTAAAATGGATTACGTATTGTTCTCACATTTTCTTGGTAGTTCATCAGGGTAGAGAGTATAATATTCCAAATATTTTTCATCCATAATTTGAAGACATTCTTTCATGCTTTGTTTCCTATGAGGCAAGTCTTTGTCAGTATATAATTTTCACTCAGGTAGTCCAGAAGTGTTTAGTGAACACTGTCTCCTGTGTAGGTAACTTTTATTTCTCTGTAGAAGTTTTCAGAATTTTCTCCTTATCCTTAGAATTCAAAATTTTGTGTGTATAAGTTGGTCTTTTTTCTCAGAAATCCACCAGGCCTTCCACAGTCTGCAACTTCAAATTAGGGGGTTATTTTATTGGGTTCTGATTGGTCCCTTTCTCCACTGTTGCCACTTTCTCCTTTGAAAATATTTTTAGATGGCTGTCAGACATTCTGGATCCTGCATAATTTTTCTCTCCACTTGTGTGTCTGTTTTTATTTTTTCATCTCAAAATTTATCTTTAAAAATTGCACACTTGATTTTCAGCCATGTTCCTTTTCATGCCATTCAATCTGTATTTGTAAAAAGTCACAATGATTGGCTTGTTTTCTGATTATTCTTTTTCTTTGTCACCTATGATAACTTATTATTTAAAGTGTTTAAAAGTTTTCTTAGTTTAAAAGAATGGGATCCATTCTTTCATATGGCCTTCTTTGAATTGTTGATACTCTTTAAGTGTTTTCCTCTGACTCTCTGTAAGCCTTTACTCAACAGATCATTCTCTGGAAAAAGGGTTGGGGAAATGTAGCCTGTCCATGTTACGGGGGCATCAAGGCAAACCGTCTTCCTACTGGTTATGTGAAGGGAATTTATTTGATGACATTGTAGATGACTTAGTTGGGCACTCATGGGATCGTGAAACTTGGTGTGTTCCTGTTCTTCAACAGAATTTAATTCTAGTGACTACTGCTAAACTCTTAAGTCCTTGTGTCCCTTGTCCAAACTTTTTTTCCTGTATGCATTTTGAATGAAACTCTCATACTTAACCTTCATCATGGAGGCTGTTTTGTTGTTCTTTTGATAAACATCCTGTTAGTAGAAATTTTATGTTATATGCTACATGAAGTTCTTGTTGATATCCCTAATCCTCGCCATGGAAAAAATGAGGACCAAGAATAAAAGAGAAATGATAGACAAGTGATACATACCCAGAAGAGGAATGTCATTTCCGAGTGAAATGTTTCAGAGTGTTTTAAAAACGTTTGAGAAAACTAAAGGCAGTTTAAAAACATATGAAATATAGATGAGGCAGAATAATGCTTCCTGGATGCTTAGACAGAAAAGTTCTTAATGACAAGTAGAAAAGCATATTTAAAAATCCACAACACTTGGTTTTGGTCTTTCTAAATCTCTTGGAATAAATGAGTACTGTACAAATAAATGAGACAAGGCAATGTCTGTTCTTCACAAGGAAAGTCTGAAGAGAAGTCCTGATGATCTGTCGGGCATGTACCTCATAGGCATCTAGTGCACTGACCTGTAGGCCAGTCTTTCAGCCTTAAATTCTCTGCTCAATTCTATGTCAGAATGTCACTGCTTGCTTGAGTAGAAAGGGAATTTCATTTTATTCTTCTTTAAAAAAACAAATCATATGCTTTCCCAGCTTGCATTAATTTATGATTAGGAAAAATGATTTTCATGTTAAAAAAGACACAAAACCTGAATTTTAATATATGGGGTGGGATTAGTATGAAAAATATTACCTAGTTTCTAAATTAACATAAATTTTGTTACCATTATATTGTTATCCATTTTTTATAATTGTGCTCAACTTTATGAGTAACAGACTATTTACTAAATCAAAAATTTTTTCACCATTAGAAAAAACAGCTGGCACATGCTGAGAGCTCACGTTTTTAATAACAAACAGAAGGTACTGCCTAAGGTAAAAATATCAACACAATTGAGCTGGATTGAATTCACTTTATCTTCAAAGGTCCAACATGCTGTTTTGATGTTCTGTAGCTCCTGGTGCCCAAAAGTATGGATTTTCATTGGTTTAAGGTCAATGGTTTTTTTTATAAACATAAAGTTAGGAAAAATAAAGAAAGTTACTGACCTACTGTAATGTGTGTGCATGCACATACACGTGTGTTGACAGGAAATGTTTTGAAGAGAGATCTATCAACTCTTGCTAGGTTAGTCATTGGTCATTTACCCTTTACCTTGTAAGGTGCATGCTGGCTGATACACAAGGATGCAAAACTTAATCAGTAAAGGGCTTTGATCTTTGACAGGCCTTATTACCACTGTGCTGGTTACCTGAGAGAATCTGTCACAGAAAGAAAACCATGACTACAGTGTTTGCTTTTGTTGGGCTATGTTATATATATACACATACATCTTCCTAAATTACACCAGTTTTGGCTTAAGCATCCAGTTACTTTATAATGTTTTTGTATAGCTATAAGAGAAATAATATAGGAAGTACCATTAAAAGCGAAAAGAGGAGGGATGTGTCCTGGAATTCACTTAGGTGATGTCAATTGCAGTTAGACTGTGCCTGGGAAGGGTGAGGGTTGCTTTCTGTACATCCTCATGATGCAGTGTCAATGGCTGATAGGACTCTAAAGAGCCAAGTGAGGAGAAAATTCCCATACTGGTATTTCATTATGGTTCTAAATAATGCTGATCTTTCTGTTAACTGAATTTTGATTTTTTTTTTAATCAGTAAATCCTGTCTTTCTGAGTGGTCCTATCTCCTGGGAATGCACCACATGCTCTAGCAATAGTTTACCACATGTACAACACAGAATGTCAAAGAGACCAAGGCTCCCTCCCCTTAGGTTTGGACTAATAATCTCTGGGCGGAACTATAGCCTCACACTGATGTCCTCTGAAGCCTCTAATGCTAACTTTATTTTAAAGGAACAGTAAATGTTAATACATTTGGAGTTTAGTTTTGTCTTTTGTAATTTGGTTCCTCTGTCTTTGAAACCCACCATTTTGTTCTTGCCCCGGCATATTTGAAACATCCAAATTTAGGTTTAACTTCAAAAGTAAAGTGAAATAGAACATTAGCTCCTCAGTAACTCAGGAAACATGGGTCATTCTTGCATGAATTACTGGAAACTTCCTTAAAAAATATGGGACACAGATACAGCTTGTGTTTGTTCTCCAATCTCTAAGTTTTCTGTACAAGTCCAATCAAGATTCTACTCAGGGCCAACTTTGGGATTTTTTAAGCTCCTGCTCAATACTACTGATAATAAAAACAATTGAAAGGTCTAACACATAAATATAAAAGCATTGCACATTAAGTAATAATAATTAGAAATGTGCCCTGCATGCATTTTGAATCAAATATTTATGAAATATACATGTATAACATTACAAAATGAATGTGGCTCATTTCTTTGTGGGAATACAGAGACCTTTAGCTCTCCTTATATCAGGAGGGACATATTCGTGACAAAACATTCTGCATAAAACTAATTTTCAAGCCATAGCTGAGTGAAAACCTTTTGATAATTTCCATTCATACGGTGCTTACCAGTGTCCTTAACTCAGTTGCACTTGAATTTTAGTACCTTTAAGGAAGTTCATTCAGCTGCCCTGAAATGAAAAAGACGCCCACATATAAACATCATTAATATAGACTTTTAAATGAAACTTTTCAAGGAGACTGAGATTGCAGAATAGAAAAGCATACAGCCTTCTACTAAGTATTTTCAAGGTATTTTACCTCCTTGATGTGTATAACTATTGAAAGTTATAAGAAAAGAGTTCATATGGAGAGACAAAAGAATATTCCTGGTGTGATATGCATGACAGCAACAAAGTTAACTATGGAACAAAGAAGATGTTTTTGAAAAGCATATTGTGTATATTGAATACACAATCACGTGTGTTGTGATAAATGTCTTTTAAAGTATTTTCAAAACCTACAGAATAAATTAAATTGATACCATGATTCATTTTAACAGAACTCAGCATGAGTCTATGCTATTATTTTTGAAACCTTAAAAAAAAAGGAAAATTTTCCAGTTGCCTATTGCATAGAAAGATAGAATACAGCCCCTACCTTGAATATCTTTACAAGAATAAAAAACAATACATTTCTCAAAAGTTCACATTTCAAGTGTGGGAGGTCTTCTTTATATAAAGTACAAATTTTGCCTTCCCTTTAACCATTACTGCATCAAGAATCTATAGATAAAATAGGAAACATTAAGATCTCCTGAAGGGAATGAAACACACACACACACACACACACACACTGTGCTTTGTGCTTTTCATCTGAAAGAGAGGAGTTTTCACAAATGGTGTTGCCAGAGATTCTCGGGAATTAATATCTCTAAAGCTTAGTCTGGAAGAGCTTTGTTCTTTGGGTAAAAGAAAATATTGAAAATGAAGGCAGTATAGAAACTGAAAAGAAGTATTCAGAGGAATTTTTTTTAAGTGTCTATAAAAGAAACAAAAACTGAAAAAGAAATTAGATTTTCTGCTTGCCTAGATAATATGACCAGATAAGTCATGGGATGATCTGAAAGATTATTTCAAACAGTATATCAAAACAAAACACATTATACAAGCTAAAGGCCATATGCATTTATACTGTTGGTATATTTATATATTAAAAATATATTTATGTTTGTATAATTGATTTGTTTTGGAGGGAAAGACAAAGAAGCACCCAGCTTCTAGTGAATGCATTCTGTGTTCTAGGAACCTTGCCCCATGCTTCTAGTACTTCTCGTTTAATCATCATGAAACTGTAAGAGGAAACCATTTAGATCATTTTCATAGATAAGACTCCCATGGCTTGGAAGCCTGCCCCAGTTTTGGTCCCATTTCCCTAACAGGGGTTGAATATCACCATAAACCCTAGGATTTCTAACTTGAAGTTTGATGTTCCTCCCATTTTACTATGCTGACATGTTAAGTTTTTAAGCTTTATGTCTGTATGTTATTGTATTTGATTCTCATGAGAACTCTGTAAAATAAAAAGAAATAAATATCAATATCCTTATTTTAGAGATTAGGAAACAGAGATCACAATAGAAAAACTGATTTATCCTATTTCTAATTTGTGATGGGGGTGGATTTTTTTAATCCAAGTTTTCAAAACCAGATACATTTTTTTTTCTGCCCTATTATGCTTCTAATTGCACCAGGATGGAGGACAAGATGTTTATATAGAGAAAATTCAGAATCAGGGCCTATATTGCATACTATTCAGAATTTGTGCATACCCAAGATTGTTTAGGCAATGTTGGCTCCAGTCTCATTTACCAAAGAGCTCCTTGTTGTCAATAGGACCTGTGATGAGGTGGCCTCTGCTTGTAAACTGGGCCCTGGGCTAAGATCATCTAACACTTCAGAATGGTGACTCCCTGTTAACTAGGCAGGATTGAGGAAGAGCTCATGAAAACAAGTTGGGGTGGGGAATCCATTTTGGAAAGGTGAGGAAGACTATTCTTGAGTTCAGGGTATTGCATCATTACCCACTTATGTTCCCTTTATGTATTACCTCTTTTCAGAATTGATAGAAGGTCAAGGAGGACAAAGATATATTAAAGCATAAGCTAAATAAAAATGTAGTATCACTAGAGGCATGGCAAAAATTGGGACGTGTAAAGCCACTGTGTTTTGTGGCCTAACAGCAGAGTTTCACTTGGATTTGGAGAAGGTATTTCCTCAAATTTTAGCATTGTATCCTATAGAGCAAGAGGTAGAGATCATGTCAAAGTTGGCATGGATCAGCTTGTCAGAGCCCTGAGGAGGGAGGTCAGCGCAGCAAGAATTTTCTTCGTTGTTTCAGTGTTTGGGTTTTCCAGGTAATAAACATAACATCTACAAGTACTGTGGTAGACATTTCTTAATTATAAAAATAGTCAAGTGGTATGAACATTTATGGAATTTTTAATATATGTCATAATCAGATCAGTAGGTTTTCCATGTATTATTTCATTTAATTTTCACATAAACTCTGCCAGTTTTCATGCATTATTTTTATTTTTTTTACAGAAAAAAAGTAGGGTATAAAGTGGCTAATAATTAGTGAAAAGTCAACCATTACATTTTAGACCCAGGTTTACACTCAGTTTCCCTAAAGGCCACATGCTTAACCACTCTGTTACTCCCTCCCCAGTAAGATCCTTTATCAGATATTAATTTTTTATACCTGTATCAAAGGCCATTAGAAGAAACTGCTGATATTAAAAAGCAAGTTAGCAGATACTGATATATTGAAAGATCATTCCAGTTTAAGCTCTAACATAGCTAAATAAAGTATAAATATTGAGAAGGAATAAGAATGACAATTAATTTTAAAATTGCACTTTGTAGTTTTAGATATTTTGTGGTATTTCAAATGAAATAAATAAAAAATATTTCAGCTTCCTTGGTCAAAATTAAATTTTGGACTTTGGTTTGCTCAGTTGAATTCTATTTTAAAATGTTTCCCAAAGTATAATCTTAATGCCAGTGACTGTTGTATTATTCATTCATTCATTTTTTTCACTCTGTTGCTAATCATTTATTAAGTACCTACTAATAACCTCAACTCTCTGTTTATTGCCATGTATTCAAATTGTGAAAAGTCATAAACCCTGCCTTCAACTGTGTAGCAGTTTAATGAGAAATAAATAGTATGTTAAGTGCTGTGACAAAGGGGCAGAAACTTCTGAGAGAGGGGTGAGAAGGCAGACTCACCTCTGCCAGGAAGGCAGCACCTACACTGAGAGATGCAGATGCACTGGGGGCCTATGAAGGAAAAGTATTCCAGATGGAGGCAGTAATGAAGATGAGGTGTGCCCTCTGTGGTCCTGAGAAATCGGCTTTCATTTAGTTAGAATACTGGAAAAAAATCTTGATTCTCACTGAAAGGTTTCTGGGAGTAATCCTTTATTTTTAGACTTCAGTGTCCCTTCTTGACCAAGTCCCTGGCTAGGTTTCAGATTACATGCTTTGTTGCACTTTTTTTCTCCTTGTTATTAGGCTCTAACTTGGTAATGACTTTTGTTAATCATTTCAGTTGCATCAGATCAGCAATCCTTTCTTCCAGAACTGATGTTATTGACAAATGTAGTCAGTAGACACGAAGGCTTAAGCTATTCCACATAGTCATACCTCTCAACTTTTTCTTTAGCGTAGTCATTGAAATGGAGTACCCAGTTACACAAATGTTTTTCATCTTATTATTCCTTATACAGTGGTCAAAGTAACCTGTGCAGAGAATTTTCATATCATGCTGTAAACTGTTTCTACTATTCCTTTGCTCTACACACATTTCTCTTTAATTTTACTGATCTCTAAGGTTCTCCTGACATTTGAAACTTAGTATCTTGCTCAATTTCTCTTCATTGTATTAATTTTCAATTTTCCAAGCTGAATCACCTTTTAAAGTTCTCTTTAGACTGTTAGAACATTCCTGTCTTTCACAATTTTGTCTCATTTTCCCATTTTGCACCATTTCAAAGCTTTTACATTTGTTGAAGAACTGATGTAAAGAGAATTAAATTCCTGGAGTAAGAGCCAGTCTTATTCCCACACATTTAAGAGATTCTGGCAAGGTCAAAATTTGGGGACCATCAGTTAGGATGTTGAGTTAAGGCCTAGGTGGGAGAGCAAAGAGGGGGTAAGAATAGATCTGTAGCATCTATATCCCTTCTCCACTCTTCTCACAGCCAGGTCAAAGCTAAACAGGAAAGCAGAAAACGGCCCCTTCTTGAGGCAGTTATATAGCTCGAGCCTTTATTTCCAGGGAATACTTTTATCAAGCCTAATATTTTGGTTGGAAATCTCTCAGAACTTCCAGTTATATTACAAGGAAGGTCTCTTTTTTTATTCTATCAGACCATATGGCTCTATTGAAAATGGATGTGGTCCTAAGTAGATTCTCAAAAACACTTTCCTGGGAAGTGTCAATAGTATATCATAAAAAGATAACTAGTATTTACATAAACTTAGAAAATACCAAATACTAAATCCCCTCGAGTATTCACTATAGATATTCCCATATTAAAAGGTGAGAAAAATTCTAGGATAATGGTATCTGTTCAATACTCTTTAAGTCAAGATTTCTAAAATGTATTTGATTAAGGAACTTTTCTGATATGGTACAACTACCACCTTTCTGTACAAAAGCATTCAGGAAAGAGGAACCAAGTGAATCACTAGTTTCTTCTTGGGTCTCATCTTTCACCTATTACTGGTAGAGTTTGGAAAGTGCTTATAGATAAATGATCCTAAGGAGAAGCATATTTTCCACATCAATTTCTTTTGATAAGCTGAAGTCTGTCCCTTCACACAACTCTGACATCAGCTATGGCTCTGGTAGACAGCTCCTTTGTAGACTGACAATTTCACATTCCAAAGTCCTACCTGCCTTCTCCACTCCCTTACATCAGGACTTTTGGTGAAGCAAAGTCAGTCAGTCACTCCAAACATGGGCATTCTGAAAGTGCTGGGACAGAGGGTGTGGGTGGGGGCATTAACTTCTGAGTGGCAACTCCAAGTCAGCAAGCGGAAGCCTCTGTCCTTTGGCTAGATAGTAATAAGGTCAGTCTACATGAACCCTCAGAAGGTTTGCAGATGGACTGGACTGAGGTCATTTGCCCACAGTGGTAACCAGTTCAGTAACCCACACTTTACTGGGTTTCTTCCCATTCCTTTCTTTTTTTGACTTCTGCCTTCTGGGATCCCAAGTAAGCTGAATCCTTATGTGAAGGTCTTACTTGGGGAAAACCAAATTAAGACTATTTTGTTTTCTTTTCCAAAAGGCAAAAATAGGGAAGGGTTAAGTTAGCATCTGGTACAATATATATTCCATGGGTTCCCTCAGTCCCACACATGGTCTGTGTTATGTTTTGAACTGATTCTTTCCTATGGACCAGAGTTATTTTAAGGTGATACAGTCTGATAACTTCATAGCCTTGCCATTTTGACCTTAGTCTTTATCACTGAGCTTTGGCTTTGTTCTTAAAGGCATCCCAACTTATAAAGCAACAATAACAATACCAGCAATTATCTATAAGGCAATTTAACAAATATTGTACAATGTGCTTAAACATTCCTTTCTCACAACTACCTATGTAGATATCATTGTCCTCATTTTACAAGTACAAGGAAACTGAGAACCAGGCAAGTTAAATAATTTTCAGAAGATCATACTACTGATAATCAGCAGAGCCAGGACTGAAACTCCTGTCTATGCGACTCTGTGGTCCAAGCTCCAGGCCACTGTGCCCCACTGCTTAAACTCCACGTCTAAAACCTGGCTACCAGAGATTTTCACTTGGAGAAAACTTCATCTATAAAATGGTGATAAATGATGTTACTTTCCTTATAGTGCCTTCAAAAGTGTCAAATGAGTATGGGAACATGAAATAATGTCTGGCAGTCTCTATAAAAACGTTTACTCCATTGTCATTATTATCATTACTATTTCTCCCAGAAGTAGAGGGGTCTATCTCCTTTTCTTGGAGTCCTTGAGTAGATCATCCGCAGCCTGTGGTAGATGAGGAAAGAGTGCCATCACATGGACAACTGCACAGAAAGTGGTTAAGGAGATGAGGCTGGAAATACTGTATATCAGTTCTACCTTCTTTACATTGGTCAGTATCTGGTCACATGATCCTACCTAACTGTCAGGGAAATTGGGAAAGATAGTCTAGCCTTGTCCCAGGAAGAAAAAGAAGTGAAGTAAGGTGATTGTATTGCAATATCTCACATGTTATCATCAATTTCATTCAATTTAACTTATTCAAAAATGAATTCCACTTCCAGGATAGATCCAGAATCCTACAATGTCTCACCACAGCTCCATCACCACCTGTCTGTCTAGTTCCATCATTATTTGTCTCCCTCATTTCTGCAACAGCTATCTAACTAGTTTCCCTCCTCCACTTTTGCCATCCTAACAATGTATTCTCCAGTCAGAAAAAACATCAATCTCAACATGATCAAATCATGTTTCCCTCTGCTCAAAACTCTCCAGTGGATTTCCATCACAGTTGGAATAATGACAGATGCCTCCATTTTCTGTCCCTATCTACACCTTTGACAGTTGTCTCCTGCCACACTCCTTCCTGCTTTAGGACTAGTATATTTACTTATTGACCAGTTTACATTGTGCTTTCTCCAAGTAGATTAAGTGTCTAAGAAGTGATTTTGTATGGTTCACTTCTGTATTCCTAACATTGGGAAAGTCTCTGGAATATAGAAAGTGTTTAAACCATATTTGTCAAAAGGATGAATGACTGCTTGACTCCCTGCAATGACAACTTTAACCCTTGCCTGTCCTTACAGGGATCATTTTCCTTTTCCAGGGATTATAGTACTTTCTACCTTACACTTCTTTTTATTATTTTTCTTTTTAGACTCTGTAAACTGATGTCAGCTATCTGTATGTCTGAATATGTTTGTTTTTCCCATACTAGATAGAAAGACAAATGCCATCCATGGGTGCCATTGTGATTTTGTCATAGTGATCAATTCTTCTTGTTGTTTATGATACCAGTTCAAAGCCTTGATGCAATCGTACAAGGTTAGTTCTTTCTTTCCCTCTTTCTTTCCTTTATTCTCTCTTCTCTCTGCCCCTCCAGCTCCCCCTTCTTTTTCCTTCCCTTCCTTCTCTCCCTCCCTTTCATCCTTCCTGACTAGCAATCCAATACCAAAATACAATCTGGAACAATCTGTAAGAAATAGCCAATAACTGAACAATCAACATATTTGAATTTTTACAATATGTTCTCTCTCATTATTTTGACATTAGGAGAAAGCACAGGGGATGATATTGTTCATGTGGGTGTTACAAATACTGTTGATAGGATGCACACCTCTAACAACAACAGTTATTGTCTAGAGGAAGTTGTCACTACACCCCTTAGATTCCAAAGTACTATAAAGAATTATCTGCTAGCTGTTACCATGTTACTCCTCCACACCAAACATGTCTTCAGAGATATCTCTGTGTAGAGAAGACATGACCATTTTAAGGCTGTTTCTTTTAACAGTCTATTCTGCTTCTGAAAAAAAAAATGTTTCTACTAAATTCCTCCAGAGGAAAAAAGAATAAAAGTTTGATGCATTAGATTTTCTGGTCCAAGAATGACTGGTTGTGTGGCTGTCACTGTAATTTAACCCATCAGTTTTGGTTTACCACTTATAAAAAGGCAACAATATTTTTTTACAATTTATATTTTAGTTATTGTCCATAAATAGCCTAGTTATTCCTAAACATTACTTGAAATGATAACATTTATAAAAGACTACATGTTTCAGTTAAATTTTTTAAATACATCCATTTTTGGTCAATTTTTAAAAAGAAACATTGTGCTAGGATTGTGATGTAATTTAAAGTGGAAGATTTAGAAACAGGAATCAGAATTTACAGCTCTAGATTTGCTTCAGTTCATTACACCTAGTACTTCTTCCCAAATTCAGAAAACTTCTTCCGCACGCTCAAAGTGTTTCTTGCATTATCTCATAAGAACCTATTTATTTTACCTATTCTGTTTCAATGAACATCAATAGAGATTTTCTTTGCTTAAAACAAGTCTTTGCCAATTTGAAAAATAAGACTTTGGCTGCATTGCAGAAGTAATTCCAAATAAGGTTATATGCTTTTGGATCTATTTTTCCATTATTTGGTTCCTAATGCAAAGGTCTGTAGGCTAAAAAACAAAGGTAATGCTAACATTTCCCTAAGTGCTATCATGCAAGTGTCTCAAAACTTATACCAGTTTTATGTCTTCAAGGAAAAAGTCATTTGCAACAGATAATCAGTAACAGTAAAATGTTTATGGGTCTGATCTAGATTCATCCTTCTATTTTAAAGTTAGAACTTAAAACCAGAGGAGATTCTTGAACTCCTCAAACCAAGTAACACAATTTTCATATGTAAAGAAACACATACTAATATGATAGCATATTAGTAGGTATTTAAGATCAGTACCATGTTATTCTATTTTGTATAACATTGGACTCTCAGGAGCCAGAGAATACCTAAAAACCCTTTGAAAATTGCAAAGCCTTGTTTAAATGTAAAGTAGCAATCAGACCTAAGGCACATATATTGAAGATGGCAAGTGGACTCATTTTCAGTAGGACTTGGGCCCTTCACTTCATCACTTCTGAAAATCTCTCTATGCTTTTCTCTGTCATGATACACCAGCACATAAAAGCAGCCGTAGTACAGCCTCACTTTAATAAAATATGATTCAATGGCTGCTGGCCATTGAATGCAAATTATCTTAAGAATTACTATCACTTAAAAAACAATTTTGAAGTGTTTATGTAAGAATATAATGTCAAAAAGTCAGGAATAGAGCTGATAAGGTACAAAGACTCTTGGATGAATAAGGGTGATGATGGACAAAGAAAACAATACAGAAAGAATGAAGAATTTTCAGAGACTCGGAGAAGGGAAGACCCATATTCCCTTTCCCTCATAAAATCAGTTCACATTACTAGCAGATTGCATATATTCCTGAGGCTAGGAAAGACAACTGCTCACCTATTTAACTGACAAAATACTAGGGGAAGAGACCCCCAGTCACAAGTCTATTTCAACCAGTGCTTCTCCAGGTAGTGAAACAATGCTTAAGTAAACAGGGATGATCCATGTTTGAATTAGTTTAACAGTTAATTCAAGATATAAGAATATTATCAATATAATGATAAAATTATACAATTTATAATCTGGATCTTCTAAGCCAAAAGTAAGATAGAGATAATATTTTGCCTGAAAATAATTCGGTGACTTCAGCATAATACAAGTGATCAGCTGTCTGCCATTTACCAGGCACTGTTAGACACTAGGTGGGGGTGACAAAGATGAATGAGGTATGCACTTGGAATTTAGTCAACATCTTCTAACTTAGTGAATTTAGGAATCTAGGTACTACAGGACATCATAAATTCTAAGAAATGATCCATTCCCTTGTCTCCAACATTTATGTTAAAAATATATAAGTATATATTGATTGAAATGCTTATAAAAATATGAATGTTTTGTCCACTGATTATTCTCAGGAAAAAAGCTCTTTGATCTTATCTTTCATTTACAGAACTCATCTAGGAGATGACATACACATTTTCCTCAGACTAATTTTCTGTCGGGGAAGCAGAAACTGCCATGGTTAGGTGGGAGCAGCCCTTAATAAATATTTCATAACCTACACTTAGACAGCAGTGCAAGAGCCCTCTACACACTTTTCATAATGACTATAATGTCTGAAAAAGATGTTGAGTTCATTAGAAAGAAAGCAGCAAAAATCACATTGTATACCATTAAAGAATTGTTACTGGATTCATCATGGAGAAATGGTATGGGAATCAGATGAGCACAAATAAACCTATACTGTCATTCAGCTTTTCTTTTCTGGGGTTTCTGACATCTAAGCATTACAGTATGTGGTTTATTGACTTGCATTTAAAAAATATATCCATCTAGAAGGTGAAGAGTAAGCAGGGCAAGGAAAACATCATTTATCATATTGTGAATGTAAAAATACAGTTAAAAACCACTTCTGGTTTTTTAATGATTGTTCCTTTACCTCTCTCCAGTCTGTTGTTTTTCTAGATGCCCCATCAATTTTGGTGTTCCCATATTTCTGTCTTCACACTTCTCATATGACAGAATTACTCTGTAGAATTTCATTTCTTCTTCTTCTTTTCATTTTTTAAATGAAAGTAAATTTGGTGTTTTTTTCCCCCCGAGGCTAAAAGAAACAAGGGTCATAAATAAAAAGAAACTATGCAGATCTCACCTGTAATGTATAAAATTAAATTCTATTTGAAATTTTATCCTTGGAATTTGATATTAATCCATCATTTGTTTACTGATGATTTATACACCCAGCACTGATTCTTCACTGAGTTTTAGCCATCCCTTAAAATGTTGAACTAGATTTCAGACAGGTTACATGAAAATCAAAATATCCAACACTGAACTTGGTGTGTTTTTTTTCCCCACATCATCCTAACAAAACACCAGTATAACCTTCTTCCTCTGGAATTCTTTATTTCAGATAACCAGGTGGACATTTAGGTGGTCACCTAACTTGGGAATCTGTAGCTATCCTTAACTTTTTCTTCAATTTTCCATGCCTCATGGATTTTACCCCTTTAATATTTCCTGGTTACATTCCTGCCCTTATCTTCATTGTCATCACAACTACTTTAGTTCCAGCCCTCAACTCTTAACCTAATTTCCTTGCTCCTATCTTGACCCCTTCTATTTCAGCTTCTACCTTGGTCAAAGTGATGTATTTATTCCAGAAGATACAGTTTAAGTTTCTTAACAGGCATATGAAACCCTCCATGACTTCGCCCAGTATCTCATATACGCTTCTATTTCCTGAGTCGAAGCTTCAGTAATATTCAACTGCTTGTACTGCTCCCTGCTCTATGCATCCAGCCTCCCCTGCACAAACACTAGGTATTTTGTACTTTGGTGCTTCATTATATTGTTTCCTCTTCCATCCACTCCATGACTTTACTCCTCTCCCTTGGGACTCTGACCTCTCACTCAGGACTCAGTTTGCATTTGCTTCCTCCAGAAAGCCCTTTCTGACCCTTTCTGATGGTCTTGATGTGCTTCTGGCACATAGCAATGACCTGCTTATGTTATCTTGCCTACATGCTGGAAACTCCCTGATGACCAGGGCCATTCCTAGCTCACCAGTGTTTTTCTAGTGCTCTACAGAATCTAACAGGTCAGTAAATGTTTGACCGTTAGGCAGCAAAGAGGGTAAATTAATGTGACAAAGAACAGAACAGACAAAACTAGTAAATTATGGAATCCAACCATTAACTCTCTGCCATATTCTTTACCTCCATTGCCTTAATGAGTGTGGATCCTCACTTCTCATTTCTAGGCAGGTGATTTTCAGTTGTAGATAAGGCTTTAATCTATCTCCAGCATCCAGCTGGGATGGACATCTTACACTTAGATGTTGGATTTTCACTTTCCTGTAATGCCATCACCATTCTTACATCTTGCCACATTATTCTGACTTTTCCATGTTATTATCTGTGCTTCCAGCAATCTGATCAATTAAAAATCCCATATAATATTCTTTTCTTGTAGTATTTTTTTTCTGAAATTATTCCTTCCTTTTAAATTCCCTCTTTAAATCTTTATAGTCTTGCTCTCTATACAGGCAAACCTTGGAAATATTGCTGGTCTGATTCCAGACCATTGCAGTAGTGAGCATGTTTCAATAAAGTGAGTCAAAAGAAATTTTTGACTTTCTAGCACATATAAAAGTTAGGTTTACACTGTATTGTAGTCCATTAAGTGTGCAATGGCATTAAGTCTAAAAAAAAAGTACATATCTAAACGAAGAAATACTTTATTGCTGAAAAATGCTATCATCTGAGCTTTCACTGAGTCATAATCACTGATTACAGATCACCATAACATATATAATAATCATGAAAAAGTTTGAAAGATTGTGAGAATTGCCAAAATGTGACACACACACCAAGTGAGCAAATGCTTTTGGAAAAATGGTGCCTGTAGATTTACTTGACACAAGGTTGTCACAAATTTACCATTTGTAAAAAAAAGAGATTTATTTGTGAGGTGTGTAAAGCAATATACAAAATGAGATGTGCCTGTAATAGTATACTACTAGATCTCCATCCTTCCTTTCTCCTCTTCTCAATAAGTCTTATTGAGGTTTTATTTCTTCTCCAATAAATAAACTTTTTTTCCCTCAGACAGGATAGTCTTTCACTAAACTGTCCAAAATTATCTTTACTAAATTATCCTTCACTAAATAATGGATATTGTATAATTCTTTTTTATTTTCCTCTTCATCCTCTCTCTCCTTTCTCTTTTATTCTTTCTTCAGCTGTCAGGATTTTACACACTGTAAAAGTAACTTGAATTTTACACACTGTAAAAGTAACTTGAGGGAAAATAATCATTAATGAATTAATGAACAAAAGGTACCATATTCTTGTTTTTCTCTTGGGGTAGGTATCCCTTGGCTCTCTGATCTACATCATACTCGTTCATATTCTTCTGCCTCTGTTTCTATGATGATACCTTTAGGATATCACAATACCGGCTAATTAACAAAAAGTTAATGTGTGCTTTATTACGCTTAATCTAAAGAGTTATGTAACTGAGTGGTGCATATACAAGGACTGCCATTAAAGAATTTGAAACAAATTTTAGAAAGCCATAAAAAATAGTGTCTTGAAATATTTAGAGTTCAGAATAATCCTGATATTTTTCTGTATAATAACCCATAATTATTCCAATTGTGCTTTTTTAACACATTAATGTTCAATATTATGGAAAAAGTTTTGACCTGACTTTTGTAGACAGATTTATTATAAATCTTTTGGGATGATTTAATGTCCACTAAGTTAAAAATGAAATTAGCTGGGATAGCTTCACAAGAGACAGGAAGTTCATATTTGAAAGTATTAAAATTGAAAGAACTTTAGTTAAATTCAAGACAAAGCCAGTAGTCCCACATCGAAGTCCGCTCTGCTAGTTACTACGTTTTGACGGGGCTTTCTCTGTGGTTACTCTGTCTAAGCTAGAAGACTATAAAGCTAGGAAGACTGTTTGTTTTTTAATAGCTAGTTGGCCAGACCACCAATTGCTTTACGATACTGTGGCTCTGAATACGGTGCAGAGTATTAGATTAATGGCTTTTGCTTTGACCAGCAAGAGCAGAAGAGTTAACGAATAAAAAGCAGGACCCCTGTTTTCCCTATTGCAGAATTCTTTGTTCCCTGAACCACAGGAAGGATTCGTTTGAATAGTGCTGTGTAAAATGGATTCGGGCTTATAGATCCTATCACCTTTTATCACTCTGGTAAGGGAGAGTTCCATTTAATAAGACATGGTATTAACTGTATTTGCTTTGTTTAGGACTTTTATATAGATTAGCAACTTTGGACTCTCTGGTTTTCTTTAATTTTTTTTTTGACTGATGATAGTGTGATTAACATTAAAAGGAGGTATTGGTGGCGGGGGTGGAGGAAATTTTGAAGGTGCAGCTTTGATAAATATCAGGAACTGGGGACTCACAGGAAGACACTGTGTCCCATATCCTTTGTTCGGGCATCTCCGTGATTAGGATCTGTCAGGGAGGTCTCAGTGGTTTTTAGTTTCTGCCCAATGGAAAATAAGCAAAAAAGACCTCTCTTTGGTTACCTCGGCTGCTAAGTTGTCTGTCAGCTGATCTGCAGTCTCACAAGCAGAAACTGAATGAAGACAAAAGCAATTTCCAGTTGGGATTCTGAGCTCCATCCTCAGTTGTAACAACCACCACTTCTCCCTTCTAAACTGGGCAATTTCAGTCTCTGTTTAGTATTTAATTTCCTTTCAACAAACATTTATTGAGTCCCATTTGGTGTTGAAGGGGGATAGGAGATGAATATAAAACCTAGCCTCTGCCTGAGATTTCATCACCTTGAAAATGCAATTGTATCTCAGAGTGATGTATTTATTTAGTTATCTAGATTAAACTAGCCGAAGAAAATACACCTGGAGGCCTAACTAAGTGAAGACAGTAAAAACAGCAAGTCATGGGACACAGGGTCAGGTGATAGTGTCAGGTGGATAGATAGGGTCCTGAACAACACCTGGATACCAAAGAACTATGGTGAGGATGCTATCAAGTGATTTTAATGCTTCATATCACTTGGAGTTAAAAGACACACACACAGACTGCTTCTCTCTGCAACCAGACATACATGCACAAAAGGTATCCAAATGACTTGACTGGCATCTGTCATTTAATAATTAGCAACTACAGAATATCTTTTCTTGTTAAATTTAGATAAATTGTGAATATTGCGATTGAAATGAATTGAGCTTGTTTCATTCTTTTGTCTAGTGATGATGATGATGATTTGCATAAATTCTCCTTTTCTCCTAAAGAGATTTAGAGTGCATTTAGAAATTTACACAGTGCTCGTGTATAAGTTATAGAACGCCCGAATATTGCCATCTTTCTTTTAGAGATAAAGAAACTGAGGCATTGAACTGTGTAATGACTTCAAAAAGCCAGGAAACCAGCAGTAGAATTCCTAATTTTAGACCCAGAAAACTACATTGGAGGCAGAAACAGATTATTCAGAAGACACTCTTGCTTACTGGGTTTTTTTGTTGTTGTTCTTAACCAGCTTATTTGCTTTCAGGCCAGATTTTAATATGCTCAGGAAATCACAAGAGTAAGAGACTGTATTGGGCCATGGAGCGAGAGGGACAGTCCCTCCCTCCTTTGAGAGAGCTGGTTTGATAAGGATATTTGGGAGTAAGAAATTTTTTTAATAAAAACTGGTATATATTGCTTTTTTTGCCCTTTTTTTTTCTTGTGGACTGTACCAAAAATACATTGTTTTGAGGATGTGAACTTTCTAAATGGCAGAATGATGGCCATGATTTTTGCTTTCACTGGAATAAGAAGACAGCATAAAATAGTTACCCCTTGCCACTAAGCCCAACTTTAGTCTTCTTATGAATTGGAGTCTGGAGATTTTTAATTTAGCATTTTTATGTGCTTTAATTTTAAAAGACATGTGGACTTAAACAGCTATATTTTCCAAACTGAAGCAGTTTGGTAAATTTTATGAATTGTTTACAATTTTCCCTTTCATACTTCCAAACAGTTTGCAAATAGCTAAGAAATTCACTGTGACAGTTTAAGTAGCCTGCTGTTGATGCAGTGTATCACATGTTTTGACAGACACTGGAGCTTTTTCCAACACATAAATTGCTATTGTGTTTCAGCACAACTCAAGTTTCAGCCACCTGCGTTAGAAACAAATGCAAGATATTTTCTTGGCAACTGCTACTGCTTTTCACCTTTAAGAGGAAGGTCTCTGCAGGTCTTACCAGAAGATGAAAAGAGTGGTGATATCACACACACACACACACACACACACACACACACACACACACACGCACGTTTTTAGGCCTGTGAAGGACTTCAAAAATATCCTGTCAATCCCCCTGTTCCCAAGCAGATTTACACCCACTCCTGGTAGACATTAATTTGCATGTCATGGCATTAGCCATTTCACCAGTAGAGCTTCATCTCTTGGATTATGTATTATTTGTAAAGACATACTTTTGGACTCTAAGTAGCCATATTTAAATGAGATAAAATAAAGTTTAATGGAAAAAAGGAATCTGGAATTGGAAGAACTAGTTTCATATCCCCACTTCATTTCTCATCCTGTGTACAAGTTGTAATAATTTTTTAAATCATTCTGAACCTCACTTTCGTCATGTGCAAAATAGGGATAACAACTTCATCAATTATTGTAAGGATTAATGATGTAACCTAGATAATGTTTCTATTGCATATAGCATAGCATTTGGCACCATTATGGATTTTTTATTTTATTTAATCTTCATATAAGAAGTATATGAAAGTATCTGTATTTCATAATCTGAAGTTAAAAATGGTGATTTGATTCCTCCAAGTTCCTCTGTTAAGTATAAAATAATGACCAGGTTGGCCAAATATGTAATCTCCTATGTATCAAAGCAAATAAACTTTGGAGTCTTCACATGTGTTCCAACATTTCAAATCCATCCCCCAGTCACCTCTGGAGTAGATATGGTGACCTTATTTCATGGTTCATACACTACACATAAAGGAAGTAAATAAAAAATAGAACCAAGATTCCCACCTTAACAAATTGCTCAACATTATCAGACAGAAATCATGGCAAATAGTAATTGATTATAAACTTTGATTAATATTTTCATGATTATGTAATAATTGCTAGTCTTTTCAGCTAGACTGAAAACTCCAGGAAACAGGGAACATGTACATATGCTGTCTTGGCCAGTGCCTGGCACATAGGAGTTACCTATAAATACTTAAATGAATACTATTAATTGAGTAATAGTTTGTTACAGTGGCATAAAATTCCACTTTTTTTCAGTATCCTCTTGTTTCTATTACTGGAATTTTTTAAATAATTTGCATTTTTATTTTTTTCATAAATTTCATTGTTAAGGAAAATTTAGAAAATATAGAGAAGACACAAGAAAGCAAAAATAATCACCCACCATGTCATAGTTTGCTGTTTTGCTTTTCTAAAGAGTTGAAAATCTGTTTTAGATGGACTTCTTAAATTGTAGAAATTTCCCTCGGGATATTTTGGTCTAACCACAGGGTTCCTCCCCTTACAAAAGATAAAGCTTCATAATAGTGCTATTTGCTTTTGAGTTTCAGCCAGATATCCCAGAGAAAGGTGGCAAAAAACCCTCCACGTTTTTCCATTTTTGTTACTGCTTTGGTGAGGTTTGTTTAAAGAGGCATTCCCCTCGGGCATCTTATAATTAATTTTTCACTCTGCCTATTGATTTTCCCAAAGTGAAGGAGGTGTATTTTTTTATTAATACATATCATAATACCTCTATTCTGATCAGATTAATTTTGAGTAATCCTTCCACTATCTGAGAACTTCATGCAATTTCTTTTAAGAGTGCCACATAGGTAGCTAGTGTTTTAGATCTGAACACTTTAAAGTTTGACTGAAAATATATTTCATTTGCTTTTATACATGGAACACAAATTTGTTTTAATATTATTTAACCACAACCTTTACCTTCAAAGCTCCATAATGGTGTATGTGTGTATGTGTGTATATATGTGTGTGTGTGTGTGTGTGTGTGTATATATATATATATTTTTTTGGCCTGAAGACTTGAGATGTTTAAAATCTTGTTAGTTAAAAAAAAAAGCCATGATGTATTTAAGGGTGAATTTATGTTAAATAATTTTGCCTTGTTTTCTGTACTTATTTTTTAAGCATATGCTTTTTTCAATTATGTTTTTGATTATGTCTTTTGATTCACTTCAGTTATTATCAGCACATCTAAACATCTTTTTATAATTTTATTTTTAGAAAATAAGGTGGTATAAGGATTCCATTAAAAAATAGAATTAAAGGGCTTATGAAAAAATCAGCAGTCTTTTGCCCTTCACCCCTCTCCATCCCTTTCTCTAAGGAGTCCTACTCTTCACTTAATCTTTTAGCTATAAATTTTGTTACTTACCTTTATATGTTAAAGTAATATTTTTATATTGCTATTTATTAATGTAACCATTTTAAGTATGACCTATTGACTAGTCGAGTTTTAATTTATTACCACCCTCCTTCCCTTCTGTCTTCAAAAAATTATTTTGTTACAACTTTTAGTTAACAGTTGGTACTTACATTATTATGATTTTATAAGTATGAGCTTTACTGAGCCAAAAAATACACCATTAGTTCCATAGAGTACCACCTTTCATTTGTCCTGGAGTTGTTAATTGCTTTTTGTTTTGCTTAGTTTTCAATGTGCCTATCAGTAATCCTTTAAGAAATGCTCCAACATATTTGGGAGATGTCTAGTAATAATTTTCCCCAAACACTCAAAGATATCAGATAGTGTATAGTTCCATTTGCTATTCTTACTGGAAACTGCCTTCTCCCAACTCTGTAACCCCATGCTCTAATATAGACTGTTGTTTTCTAGGCCTGCTGCACAGAGTCTGCCCTGGAACTTCTTAGTAAATCTTCTACATTTATCACCCAGTTTCCTATATACCAGGTCTATACTTCTCTCCATTTCATTTACTTTGCTGAAATATGTACTCTAGTAACCTTCCAAGAAGGGGAAATGAATAGTAAACTTTTGAATTATTAGATGTCAAAATATCTTTATTCTACCCTCCTCCTTGACTGGTAGTTTGGGTGAGAATAGAGTACTAGGTGAATTTCATTTTCCCTGAGAAATTGGAAGGCATCATTCCCATCTTTCAGCATCCAATGTGGTAGATGAAAATTTGAAATGTTATAACGGTTCCCTTTCCTTTGATTGTGTTCTGGTAATTGTTCTTGCATTACTTTTTGGAAGCTTTTAGAGTTTCCTTTTATGTCTGTTGTTCTGAAATTTTCATTTGAGTCATTAGCCTAGTCATTCTGAGGAATTTTCATGTGCATAATTTATTTTTCTCTAATTTTTCAGTCCTTTATTTAGGAGGTGTTATGGGGATGAAATTCCATAACTGTTGGATTTTAGGGCTTCCAGACTGATCCTTGAGGATTGACCTAATTTATGTCACCTTTTCCATGTTCTTTTCTGAGAGAGTTATTTGCCTTTATGTAGTAGTACATCTGATGTTTAATTTCAATTATACTTTAAAGGCCTTGTCACTTTCTTTTCCTGATAGTAGCTATGTTTATCTGGTTTTTATTTTTTGACACTGTGTTTTCTCTTGATTCTGTATTATATATATATTAATTATATGTATATGTATACGTACATATATAGTCTTTCATCTGTTTACTTTTTTGGTGTAGTTTGTTTTGAATTCCTTTGGCTTCTCCTCTTTACATTGAAAATATTTTTTAAGTAACAACTGATTGTCTTCTGTCCATTCATATTCCAGAGGCATCAAAAACCTCATTGTAAGCTGAGTGCCTTGCCGAGAGCAGGCTTGCTAGTTGTCAGATTACTTATCTCTATAGTTAGTTGGCACATTACTTATTCCTTATCTCTATAGGGACAGAGCCTGGTTTTTAGTTGAGGGACCACAAAATGTCACAATGAGGACTTCTTTTCTTGGGCTGTAGAGTTACACTCAAGAAGCTCCTTTTTCCAGCTTCTTGAGGCAGGAGGCAGAGAGAAGATCCTTGTATCTTGCTTTTCGGTGGGAGGAAAAGGTTCTCAAGAGTGTGCAGGATGTAGACTTCATTGCATCTCATCTTCACTTTCACATGCCCTCCTACCCCTGTCACAAAGTCTAGAGCCTTTCAGAGACCAGACGACTGTTGTCCTACCAGTACAGTGGAATATGGGGAATTATCCTCTGGCTACAGACTTGGAGAAGGGGACCTGGGATGTTCCAACCATGTATAAAGTCTTCCAACTAATCTGTCTTTTCAGTCCTTGCCTGCCTCCACTTCTATGGTGCTCATGCCACCAATAGCTAAGCCTCTTGAAGGCTTTAGGGCAAATTGCCTCATTGATTCATAGTTTACTTGCAGACACCTGGATTGTTACTTACTTTACATAGCAAATTAGTTATCATACCTCTTTCTGTTTACTGTTCTCCAAATATTTATTGCATTTTTTTGTTTATATTATCTCCTCTTTTGGTTATTTTTCTTTATGGGTGAATTTAAGAACTCTTATTTTTTGCAGTGTCATTTCTGCATTTTACTACCAATGCAAAGTGTAATGGTGTCAGCCTTTTCTTTTTCTTTTGGTATCATTAATCTACAATTACATGAGCAACATTTTGGTTACTAGACTCCCCCATCATCAAGTCCCCACCACCTACCCCATTACAGTCACTGTCCATCAGTGTAGTAAGATGCTATAGAATCACTACTTGTCTTCTCTGTGTTGTACAGCCCTCCCCATGTCCCCCCCACTACATTATGTGTGCTAATCGTAATGCCCCTTTTTCCCCCTTGTCCCTCCCTTCCCACCCATCCTCCCCAATCCCTTTCCCTTTGGTAACTATTAGTCCATTCTTGGGTTCTGTGAGTCTGCTGCTGTTTTGTTCCTTCAATTTTTTTCTTTGTTCTTATACTCCACATATGAGTGAAATCATTTGATACTTGTCTTTTTCGGCTTGGCTTATTTCACTGAGCATAATACCCTCTAGCTCCATCCATGTTGTTGCAAATGGTAGGATTTGTTTTCATCTTATTGCTGAATAATATTCCATTGTGTATATGTACCACATCTTCTTTATCCATTCATCTACTGATGGACACTTAGCTTCCATTTGTTGTCTATTGTGAATAGTGCTGCGATAAACATAGGGGACATTATTTAGCCATCTCCCTTTTCTACTCATCCTGTTCTCTTTTCAAGATCCTATATTCCATTTTCATAAAAGTCATGTTTTCATACATCCTGTACAGATTTCCAAAACATTTAAAAAATGTCTTTGGCTCTTGGTTTTCACAGGTAATCTTTCATTTTGACTCACTAGTGTGATACTAATCATGCTCACTTTCTCTTGTACTGAAGACATTTTTAAGGCCCCTGTGTTGGTTCTTCTATGTTTAGTGTGTTCTGGAAATCTCTCCAAAGTCTATAAAATTAGGCTTAATTGTGCAGTTGTCAACATCCTTGCCTGTTCAGCCCTTACTGATGAGCTGTGGTGGGATCTTCAGACACTTCCCACTGTAGAGTGTTTGAACTCCCGGTAGAGAAAGTATCTAAAGATCAGCATTTCTAACATTCTTCTGAGTTTTCCTTTTTCTTCTCTTTTTGCTCTCCCTTTCCCAGTTTTGTTCTGTGATCATCTACCGCACTGCCAGACCCCCTCTATTTCTGGTCAAATAGCTTCTAAGGATTTACTGTCACTTTCTGCCTAGAACTGAAGCATGTGTTTGTGTGTTCGTGCGACAGTGACAACTGGCAGAATAGTACACAGTGTCATGTCTGGCTCACACTCTCCCGTTTTCAGACTTGGGCAGCTATTGCCTTTCTGTGTGGTTGGAGGGGAGAGATAACTGGTGAAAGTAGTTCCTGATAGAGTAGGTAGCAGGTAGACATGAGCTGTGGGTGCTGGATGGGAAAGAGTTGAGGATTTCTGAGTTGTCAGCACAAACTGCACAGAGCTTTCAAAAGCCGCCTCACCAGCTGGTCCAGTCAAAGCAGGACAATCAGAAGGACTGTGGTTAGAGCACTGCAGAAGGACAACATGGCAGCAAGGTACTCTCCCCAAGTCAAGCATGCACACTTCTAAGAAAACCTGACCTCAAGTAGCCCTAAGCCTCATTATATGCTTATCAACATCTCATGTTTAAGCACAGAAATTCATGAATCTGTTTAAAACAGACTGGGTCATGGGAAGGAACATGCCAATGAGGAATAAATTATGCAGGGGCAGGGGGGTGGAAAGAAGGAAATAGGAAAGTAAAGTAGTTGTCCCCCACCCCCCGTTAAAGGAAGGTAAAAGTGAGAGACTGCCTGTTCTTAAGGGCTGTCTCACTCTTGTGATGGCTGTTCTGTCTGTGGACCATATCTGCCTGCCAGTAAACTTCTTTTGCTGCTTACTGCAACCTCTTGTCTCTTGTTCTCCATGAGTGGGTTGGAGAGAACCAGCTTCTCCATCACCGCAAGAACCAAGGACCAGAGAAAGCCTCTGCCTGTGACAGTTCCTGCCTCCTTAGTACTGAGCAGAGCACTAGTGGACCAACAATAGCATTTAAATGCATATAAAGTGTTACGGTTAGGGGAATTTCCAATGAATATTGGCCATGGTGATTTTCTGCTTAATTTACAGTGCTTTTTCAAGTCCTGGTCATCTTTATGTGATATTAAATATTTTGTGGGTGATATTGGGAGATCTTTTAAAATCTTTTACAAGACACCACTTAAAATTATGGTAACTTCATACAGTTTTATTTAAATTTAAAACAGTAATGTTACGTACAACATTTTCATTTATTCACCAAGTATGGTAAGCTCTCACCATGAACAGTGAGGTCAGATTTTGGAGATCCTAATATAATGCAAAGTAATTGGTTGATCATGCTTACTATGTTTCAAGAAGGACAAAACAATACTTCCTGACATTTTTGCCTTCTAAACTCTTAATATCCTGCAAAACTTCTAGAGCAAAATATCAGTTGAAGTGCTTTGTAAAAACAAAACTTAGTATCTCTGAAATTGGGTGGTTGGAAGAAAGGGAGCAGATACAGAGAAAACACATTAAAGTTTTATTTTTAAATTCCATTAGGTCTATTTCAGTATACTTTCCAGCTTGCTAATGTTGTAGCTGCTATTACAAGCAAAAAAGAAAATTAAGATAGCAGATTATGCCATAAAAAGTTGTAAATAAGAAATACATCATAGAAAAGCTTTAGCAGACCAAGTATTTCTGAAGGTTGGTTTATTGGTGCATTTTAGAATAATAGTACCAGTATTATGGTGCAGTAGATCAGAGCAGGCAACACCTTAGTGTAATATTGGGCAAACTATTTAGGCTTCTGATTTTCAGTTTTCTTCTTTGCAAGGTGCACACTCGTAGCTTTTTAGTGATGATTAAATAAGGCCATGTTACAATATGTGGTAGCCCTTGGTGCATAGTAAATGCTTTAAAAAATGTGGTAGGTTTTTGCAAAAAATAAATTCTATAGAGTAATATTGTGAGAAAATTTTCTTTACATGGATTTGGGTTTCTGAATCTAATAAATGTGTCTTCCTTCATCAGTTTGGCCAATGCTATATAGATTATGTGATCCTACTTCCTCACTGGAATTAATAAATAAAATGATATTGCTTTGATTAGGCAGCAGTGAGCTTTATATCCTTAATTCGTGGAATATTGTTAGTGCATAATAAATACTAGGTGAATTAATTAACACTCAAAATGAAACCAGCCCTTCTTCATTTATTAAAACCGCTTAAGTTTAATGTGTATAAAGGCTGGGTAATGCTTAAGGATTACCAGTTATTTCTAGACCTCACTCTTCAATATTAAATACAGATGAAGGCTATTTATATAGATAATTTATCCATGAAATTATGGGTTGGGAATGTTTCCCCTGTTTACATGGAAGACGATTTAGATGTTCTTCATGAAAGGAACTACCTCTGCTTTTCTTGAAAAATATGCAGTGGAGAGTTTTATACTCCTTGTAGCTCTGTTCATTAGGTGATATTCAAGGCACTTGGGCCCATTGAGCAGTTTCAAGAATTACAACATAAACTCCCTGTCTCTAAAAGCTTATGAAATATCTGGAGATATTAGCTAGAGAACTCAAAAGCTTTCAGTACATTAATTGAATAGTATACACACATTCTACAGATTGAAAAGATAAGACTGGACAAAGAAAGTTTCATAAAGGAATTGAGGCTTGAGGGCTTTGGAGGAAGAGTAGCATTGATTGTGTTTCAGTAAAGGTGAATGGGAAGAGGAGAGTGAACACAACAGAGGAGACAGGAAGAGGCATGGCATATTCAGAGGTCTTGAAGTTGTTGCAAATTTGCTTTCTGTTTAAAATGAGCATTGGTTTCTTCTTACATGGAACTTGTTAGCAGTGGATATATTTTAATTTGATGGTGTTTCTGCAGTACGAATATATTTCCAATAAACAGCATTAGGGAGGAAGAAACTTGATAGCACATGTGATAAACCAAAACTAGAATCCAGGCCTATCCAGGTGCTCAGTAAAATTTTTTCCCTTCAGGTTTTCCTTCTCATCCTTGGATAAGGCTGTATTTAAGACTTTTTTTTTTTAACATGTAGTCTTTCATTAGAAACCTAGTTAATCAGAAAAATAAAACTAGAGATAATTTTGACGATGGGAGTTTCAGGTTGGGTTTTCTAGGAAGCAGATTCTGACATGAAGGTAAGCCTGGAGAAGCTTTTATGAAGTGCCCTTGGGACCAACATCGGCGAAGAGAAGAAAAGGAAGCAGGATTCAGCCGAGGGAGAAGTTCAGTCCTTATGCAGCCTGGTTGAATGTCTCATCCAAGCCCACATGTTGCTCTGAAGTGGAGATGACATTTCTCAGTAGCCTGTGATGTCTTGAGGGGCGGGGAAGAAAGCTGCCCCAGGAGGGAGGTGGGGCCTTGGTTGAGGCAGCTTTCTCCAGTGGAGGGAAATTTCTCAACAGGCCTGAGATATGTGAGCTGTTGGCACTCTTCCAGTTTCTGGAGGAGTAAGTCGTTCAGTCCTGAGGAAGGATCTGGCCAGCTCATCAAAACACCCACTGCAGGAGGTGAAGCCATTCGGTGAAGATCTGAATGCCCAAAGCATTATTTTGCCTGATGCAAATTCAGATGAGGCTGTGGATCATTCAGGCAACATCCCCAGTGCCAATACCCAAGGGCCACTAGCGCTTCACTGGAACTAAGAGTTGTAAGGGGCTTTATTCGTTTGTTTGGCCTGCTACAACAACATACCTCAGACTAAGAAGCACCAGAATTTCCTTACATTTCTGGATGTTAGAAGTCCAAAATCAGGGTTTCGGGCAATTCAGTTTCTGGTGAAAGCTCTCTTTCGGGCTTGCAGATGGCCACCTTCTTGCTATGTCCTCACGTGGCATTTCTTCACTATTTGCCTGTGCAGAGAGAGGCCTCTGGTGTCTCCTCTGATAACAGCACTAATCCTATTAGATTAGAGTCCACCCTTATGACCTCGTTTAATCTTAATTACTTCCCTAGAGTGCCCATTCCCAAATATAGCCACATTGAGGAGTATGATTTCAACATGTGAATTTGGGGGGTGAGGGGGACACAAATACCTATAATAGGGGCAGCGGAGAAATATAAATGATTTCTGCTCCCCTGAAGAAGTGTTTTTTTTTTTTAACATCAAGTAAAAAACAGAAAAATAATAAAAATAACACTACTCTCCTGCTTCATTCAGCCTCAGGTGAGTTTCTCCTGCACTGACCTTTTGTAACTTGCCTAGAGTAGCCTGGGGTCAGCCAAAGATGGAAATTATATGCCTAATTGAAAATCTGTCATGCTCGGGGCTGAAATCTACTCAAGGCAAGCACATTTTCTTTTGGGAGGAATGAAGGGGAGTAAACTTGAATTCGTTTGGGATAAGCTCACTACTGCCAATGAATTTAGTCCAATTTTCTTCCTATCAAAACATACTGAAAATAATAATTATCCATTCATTTATTCAATAAGTATATTTTAAGTGACTACTGTAGGCCCCATGTATTTCAATTTATGTTTAATTTACCACCCATCCCCATTCACGATTACCAGCATACTCTGTGAAAATTAAAATAGTCTCAAATAGTTCCTATGTTTAGTTTCTAATTTAAAATTAACCTTTATTAATCAGTGCCAATGCTAAAATGCTTTTTGTTATGGATAACATGAAAATTCCTGGAGTTGTAGAAATAATAGTAATTTTCTCTACTTTTCAGAGATGAGGGATAAGTTACAAAACATTTAGTTGAATTGATTGATAGTTGTGGAGCAGGCATTCTTGTGATTACAAATGCTTGGGTTAAGTGAGATCTTTTTTATAAATGTGTACATCACGATAGGCCTCTGTATTGGACCTTTTATTAACTACTATGCATATGCTCTTCTCAGCTCTGGAGAGACTGAGGGGAATTAACTACTTAAAAGAAAATGCAGCTCTCTTTCCATTTAGAGTGTTTATGTGACACTGCAATATAGAAAGACGGCAATTCCTTTGGTATTAGGATATAGAGGAAAGGAGATTTAAAATCTCACTAAGTAAATAGTGAAGAAATATTTTATAGTTCTTTTGGAAGGTGGGGGGGTTGTTCAGAGAGTGGATGGGGAATGGAGATGAGGTAGTGGGGGAAGACTTCTTACACTACAGAAGTCACAGTATTTACTGACCCTTCCTTGTCCTGTTTGCCTTTACTTTCTCTTTTGTATTTAGCAATTTATAGATCATAATGCTGGATAAGGTTTTGAGACTCTCTCCTAAACCTGACTCTACTGTCAAGTTGTTCATAAAATCCATAGCACACTTGTTCCCAGGCACTGCATTGAAGATGAAATCCCACTTTAATCTCCTGTTTCTGGAAGGTTTTCAGCTGAAGGATAGAGAACGATTCCATTGTTCTCTGTGATAGCTTTAGGTGTTCTCTAGAGGGTGATGAGCACCAGAATTTCTTTTATTCTCTTTTCATTTCTTCATTATGCCAGCTTTTAAAAATTCACAGTTGAAATATGTGACTTGGCACATCCAGACACTAACATTATCTTCCTATTGAATGTGGGACATAGCTAGTCATCCTTCTTAAATGGATTTTGACCCAAAGGATAAAACAATCATTCTAAGTTCATCTTTTGTGAAGTTCATATGAACTACTCGAAATTCAGTCCTGCTGAGGGTATTTCAAATACATCATCAATTATAAACACTCATCATTATTTGCTCTTCAAGCGGTATTTGAAAAAACAAATGTTATGCTGTGATATTTATTTATCAATATATCTATATCCATTCTTTCAAGTAATATGTCAGTCAGAGAGCATCACATTATAGGATCAAGAGCTAAACTTTGTGAGAGAGTGCTAAAACAAAGAAATTACTTGGAGCCAGAATAATAAGGAAGATTCATAGAAGACCTAGATTGAGTAAATCCTTGAAAGGTATAAATATTTATCCCGAAATTGAGGGCACAAACCCAGTGTAGGAGAAAGACTAATTAGATTATATTTCAGAGACCATGAGAAGACTGGCCTAGTTCTAAATTGCCTAGAGACAGTGTGTTGAAAACCACCTGTCTTTATCTAGTTCACCATTTTACTTTTCACACCCAATGTAAAATAGGTTCTCAAGAGATATTTCTTGAATGAATGCATGTAAATTCAAATAAGTAGAAAGCCAGAGATAAGGCTGGGTGAGTTAAGATTATTTTCTGAACACTTTAGATAAATATTTAACTTTGTAAGGGAGGCTTGTAAGTCATTTCATCCAACTGACCACTTGCCCTTTCCTCCTGACAGCCAGGTATACTAGTGACTCAATGTTCAGTCCCCTTTTCCTCTACACTCTTACAGCCTCGAGCAGATAATGCCATTCTGCCATGATGAGAATCATGTACAAACTAGTGTTTTCTTCAATCGAACTTTTGGTGTGAGAGGTTACTGATATCCAGAGCTGAGAGCAAAATCCAAAAAGAAGCTGGAAAGACATGTTTAAAATGAAAAAAAAAAAGGGGGCTGCATAAAACAAGACATTTTCTATTGGTCTGTGCTTCACATATCTTCTGATAGCAAAGATGTGCTTAGAAGCCAAACTATCAGTTCAGCAGGAGAGAGTTTTGTTAGCCAAGAGAGCAACCAGGTAGGTCAGTAGAAATATTCTGTGAGCTGAATGATGCTCTGACCTGTGTCTAAATATCCTGCTCAAGGCAGGTGTGGAAGTGGGTCAGAGATTCTCTGGCTCAGGTCAGTCAGCTAACGATGCACCTACCTTAATCTTTGTCAAAGTTTGTTTATACACCCACCTGACGAAGATTGCTGTAATATGTTTTTATGGTTCCTTACCTACATGTTGGATTTACTTCAATTCTTTCCCAAGAGTATGTCAGCTGCATAGTTGGAAAGCAGAAATCTGAGCACATTGGCTACACTTGAAATCCTTCAGCACATCCTGCAGCCTTTAAGTGTGACATTCAAACTCATTAGAACGGAGGACAGAACTCATCAGGTACCCCACATTCCCCCTCCCTCCTTTCCTTTAATGAGTATTTATTGAGTATCTGCTGTGTGCCTAGAACTGCTCATTGCCAAGGATCCAGTGATAAATAAGGAATATAGACTTGCGGGGTCATTTTCCCTACATCTCAGTGTTAATCTCAAGGATGTTTAAATGGGTCCTTTGCCTTTTCAAATAATAATCCTCCTCCCCATTTTTTGCTTGATTCCTACTCATTCTTAAAGATCCACTCAGGCCCCTGCCCAGCTGTCCCTCTCTGGGATCCGAGGCCGGATGCACGCATTCGGCATGTCCCCGGCATGTCTCTCTCACAGCGCTTGTATGACGTGTTTTCTCTGCAACTTGCACAATGCCTACCACACGGTAGGTACTTAGTAAACATTAGTTTCCTTCTTCTATTATCTTAGAGTTCATCCCTCTCTTCATCAAATCTTATTTTTCAGATAATTACTTGGAGAATGTGGATTTTATTTATTCCCTCGGCAAACATTTCTTGAGAATCTGCTTTGTGTCAGTCATCACAGAGGCACGTTGCATTCTCCATCTCTTCAACAACTGGGTTGAAGAAATGGAAGCTCAGATGTGATATTGTTGGTCTTATTGTTCCTTTGTGGCAGAAAGGCTTCTCAAACTCAGATCTTTGTGACTTAAACCCATGCTCTTTTTTTATGCCATGCTTTCCTCTTTTTTTCCTCTTGGATAAAGTGTACTTTTCTGTACATTTTATATAGCAAGTAAGGACATTCTGAGGTTTAAGTCCTGTTACAACAAACTTTGTAAGACCTCCAGATTCACATGTCACTTGATCATAATGAACATATTGTTAGAAATCCCTCTTACAGTCAGGATCTTAACATAAGAAAACAGGCAATTAAGACCATTTTTGTTTTTCTCTTTGTTAATAAATAATCGTATAGAAAAACAAAGTACTTTTTGGACCTAATGGAAGATGGAGAAGGGTTCAGTGCAAAGTGCACCCGTACTCCTTAAAGCATGTGGATTGAACCTACTCCTGCTGCCTTGTTTAGAGAACCGGTTTTAGATGGCCTTCTTCATTCGCCTTTCCAATGGGGGCCTATGGGGAAAGACTTTTTTTTCCTATTTCATCTCCCTGTTATATATTCTGTACAAATGCATGAGCTTACTTGCTCTGTATATATTGTGGAAATAAGGATGGATGAGTGGGGACTGGGGCAAACAGAGAAATGAGTTAAGCTACATCTGGTTTTTACCAGCATTTGTGCAGCAGATTAAAGATGGTTGTGAATTCTTTGACATTCTCTCTGCAGAGAAGTGAAGTTATCTCCCCTTCCCTTGAATTTGGGCAGATTCTGTGACTGGCTGATATAATGTGGTAAAAGTGACACAATGCTAATTTCCAGGCCTGGGCCTTTATCCACTGATAGTTGCTATTTTCTGTGTCTTGGAACTCTTAACTCTTGGATCCCTGATCTATCATGTGAGAAGTCCAAAATGCTGACCATGTAAAGAGTGGGACTGCATAGAGGGAGAAAGGGACCCACCGGCTTAATCTTCTAGATCTCCTTGGAAGGATCAGGCTTGGACCACTCCCCGCATCACACACCCCCAGACCAGGGCAACCACCAGCAGAGTACCATGGAGTGACTGCGATTTGTACGACATTTTTCTGGGAGCAGAAGAATCTTCCAGATGAACTCTTCTTGAATCTTTAAACTGTATTAATCCATTAAAGTTTGGGCAATTTGTTGGCAATAATAGGTAACTGGAACAGTTTGTAGGTACCAAGTCATCAATTAATGATTACTTTAAGTGATTCCATATCCACTAAGGGACTCACTGAGGCTAAGTAGATACATTGGGGCTTCCATTTCTTTGATGGTCACCAGTTTATATATATGCTACTTAAAGGGGAAGAAATGTACTAGTGCATTAATAACAAACAAACTCTGTAACTGTTGTTAATCATACATATTTATTTACTACATGAAATTTTTAAACCAACATTTACATCTATTTTCTCAAAGTATTCTTGCCATATGTCTAGTAAGGTCATTTGTCAAATTTGGTTTATGCTCTCTTGCAGATGGTGAAATTGAGGTACAGGAGTCTGGTTACCTCTCTACAGTAACATAGCTAAGATTCTCAGAACATGCTGTGTTTTCTCTTTGTATAACTCTAAAATTTAATTAACTTTAAGGTAATCATCTGTTTAACATCTCTCATACCAACTAGACTTCAAGCTCCAAGAGGTCAATGAACTTCTCCATCTTATCACTCAATACTTAGAATTTAGTTCAGTGCCTAACAAAGAAAATGCTCACTTAATATTAACTGAATGAATAAATTAATGAAGGATGGCAGAGCTCTGACCAAAACCTAGGTTTCCTGACTCAGAAGTGCAGTCTCTTTCCATCATACCAATGAGTGATGAGAGGACATGGGCCATTTGGGAATTTCAGTCAAAGGGAACCACAACCAATCATACCCTCCTCCTCCTACTCCCTTTTTCACCAGAGCATATCTTTGTGCAGAAATATGGCTTTTGAAAATTTTTCCTAGTAATTCTGAAGTACCTCCTGTTGAGAACTAAGACACAGCACCATTATTCTTCCACTTAATCACATGTTGTTGCATAGAAAGGAAATGCTCTCAGAAAACAGTGGTTTTATCCTTGGAAAGAAAACATCTGAACATGGAGGGCTCTAACCTTCCTAACTAAATGAATTGAAGATTGAAGGTGTAGGGAGAATCTGAGTCAAGCAGGTACCAATGACATGAGAAGAACTTTCACTTTTAGTCATTACAGCATTTCTTGGCTGGTAGGGATTACAGGTGACTAGTAGGTGACTAGGTAAATTGCTCCACTGTTGCTTCCTGAATGCTTCTGAACCCTAAAGGTCTTTGAACTAAATGTCGGGTCCTATGGCTTGATAGTGGTTCTTAGGAGCTGCCTGCTGGCCAGCATACTGGAAGAATAAGATCCCTGTTCTTTCCTTTTGTGGTTCTTGGGGTCCTCAGCCAATTGAGTGGTGGAAACAACTGGCCAACACAATTAGGGAAAGAGTGCTGTGAACCTAGTGTTTCTTGTTAGTCAGATTCACAGAAGGGTTCCTGGGATGCTGTGGTCTATAGATGTGATTCATCAGTCAGGAGTAGGCTAAAGGGACATTGATAGCTTATGATGACCTGAATAAAGTTTCTCTGATATCTCACTTTAGAAGCAGCTTCTCCTTTCTGCAGTCAAAACTAGCCCCTCCAATGAGAAAGAAAGAAAGGTGGGAGAGACGGGGCAGGAGGAGAAAGAAGTAGAAGGAGGGAAGAAGGAAGTTAGGAGGGAGGAGAAAGAGAGAGAAGGAAGAGGGTGGGAGAGGAGTGAGATAGAGACCAGCTTTGGCTCTTTTGGCTCTAAGACAAATAATTTACTGGGAATGTAGATGTATATATTCACACATTGGTGAAAATGCTATTGGATTACAGAGTTGTGTAAAATCGGTGCTTTAGGAAGCTTGACTAGTTCTAGGAGACAATTGATGGTATATCAGATACAAAATACAAATTACAAGATCATACACATAGATTATTTCAAATAAACTTAGGAAGAAGATAGAAGAATCGTAACATCTGAGGGTCTGTAAACTCTGTTCTACACATTTCAGTTATCCTAAGAGAAGTGCCACTCCTTTAGAGAAAGCATATGAGAATCCTAAGGATGGGTGGTAGACACAAAAGAAAGGTTACATATACTCTATGCAATCTCTTTACTAAGTTTGAGAAGTGTGCAGCCTTTTGAAAATGTTTATTTTTCATATCAAAGTTAACTAACAGAAATATTTTGGAAAAATCAAAGATTAGGCTGACAATACTCAAAAGCTCACCTTTCGATGACAATTTATTAACATTTTGGACTATCGCCTAATTTTTTTGTTGTTGTCGGAAAGAAATAAACCTTGTTAAAGCAAAATTCCATAACATTACCTAAAGGGGATACACAGCTTGCCTGTTTTGTCCCACAAGGGCAGGATGGCGACAAGTGGGGCCCTAGACCATAAGCAGCAGCCTGCATCTGCCAAGAACCTCAAATACTAAAAGTCAAAGTACTTCTGCCATAAAACATTTAAAACACCCACTCTTCCCCTGACATACAGAAGGGATGCTGATTGAGAAGAAATAAGAAGGTTGGCAGGGAGCTAAAGCAGCAAGTGGACAGAGCAGAGGCTGCTCGGATATGTAAAGCAACAGTGTCCTACAAGATGTAGAAGAGGAAGCATACTAAATAAAGACTCCTTTGAGTAACTGATTACACGGTGTTCAAAGACTAAGTATAGGGTCTTAAAATATTTCTTTTCAAATACAAGTGTACATCACAGTATAAAGCACGTGATACACAAATGGTGTGAAGCTTATCAAGGAGGTTCACTTAAATTTGGAGGAATAAAAATCCAGAATGAATTATAACAATGATGACTTTCTTAGACACAGCTTCTGAGGCATTTCTATCTGTTCCTTGATGATGAGGAGTGAAAAGTTTATAGCAGACTCTTTTACCTATCCATTACAGTATATAAAATACCTTGTACAAAATATATATATATATTTGCATTTTTCCTTTGCACTGCAAATGGTAAGTATATAGGTAAATATCAATAACTTTTTCTTACTCATTAAATATTTTCAAAATTAATTTTTGCTTACAGAAAAATTAGCAATGCACTGTGGAGTTAAAACCACATGAAGCAGTAAAATATATGATGACAATAGTCCTAAAGCAAGGAGATGGAAGAATACTTTTGCAAATTTGTTATGCTAGATGTGAAGTGCTATTATATCACTTGAAAATGAACTATTAAGGATAAGTTAAAAATGTATATTATATATCTGAAAGTAAGCACAAAAATAACATAAGGGGTCACAGTTAACCTAAGTTAAATCATTAAATATAATCAGTTAATCCAAGAGACAGAAAAAGAGGGAAAAGGGAAGAACAAATGAGATAAATAGAAAACAAATCCCAAGATGGCAGATTTAAACCTAACCATACCACAAATCACATTAAATGTAGATGGTCTAAATAGCCTGATTTAAAAGGGAATGTAAAATTAGATTAAAAAATGAAGACCCAACCATATGTTGCTTCAAAGAAAGTTGTGGAAAACAGAAGAAAAATCATTCACTCATAATACCTATACTCCAACATTGTTGTTCTAGTTTATTTTTATTCTTTTCCAGTCTTTTTTCATAGGAGTGTTTTACTTTGTTGCTATTATGGGTGCATATAGCTCTCCTGTTTTTCCTCCCTTAAAGTATGTTTTTATATGAATATGGGTTAAACCTCAGTGTTTCATAATAGTTCATTCTTTAGCTGTTATGATTCAGAACTAAGTTTCTAATATTGATCAAATGAAAACTTTTTAAAGCTGGCCTACACAATCAGCAATAAGATGGATACAATATAAGAAGGGATCCTTGTTCTCAAGAAATTAAGAATATCTTTCCTTACAATGGCTTGTCCTTGGCCAAATGGCCAAGTATTCAATAGTATTCAACAGTAAATGTTGATGACTCAGTGGGCCAGTTAATCCCATATTCTTAAATATGTAACTATTTTGAACTGAATACAACCTTTCTTTGATAATTTAGAAAGTTCTTTTGATATGTGTTCATCAAATTAGGATTATCCTACAGCATCATTTATCTCTGAACTATAAAAACACAAAATTGCCTACTAGTAAAATTTCTCGTTCATAAGTTTACTTAGGCATCATCCATTTTTAGATGGGCTTCTAGCACTTGACATATAATGTTCACTTATGAATAGTATTGATATTCTTTTTATTCATTGTGCTGTCATTATATTTTTAGTATATATATCAAACACACTAAGCTTTTATAGGTTTAACTACACATTCTTAAAAATATAACTTGCAGTTTAAATGGGAATATTGTACTGTCAAAGGAAAAATTTCCAGAAGAACATTGGTAGATAAAAGGCTGTGAATGGTTTTATGGCCTTTGATGCATTTTGCCAATTTTATTTTTCATAGTGGGTGAGCCAACAGTGTATGAGTATATAGGTTCCATTTCAATTTTTTTTGGCATTTTGTACTGGCATCAATTTTAGTTTTTGCCCAGTTATCAACTTTCTTCTTGATTTAATTTAAATGCATTGGCAAAAAATGGAATATTTGAAGACTTTTTCCACCTTTGAACATTTGAACTGTAGGAAGGAAGTTATGTTTATGATGTGCTGAGATCTGTTTGTCGTACCCCACTCCTGTTTGGCTTAGTTGAAGATTGTAATAGAATACTATTTTCCCTTTTGAATGAAACTCACTAAGTATATTCCCTCCAATATGAAAATTAAAGAAGTAATCCAAAATTTTAGCAGGAAGGATTTCAGAAGGAAATTATCCAGACTGGAGGTTGAGGCCAAGTGCTGACGTTTTTCTCTTCACAGTCTCCTGTTCAGGAATGTCCACACTCTCCCAGGAATGCTGCCTTCATCATGCCAAGCCATCAACATATCAATATAACCCTCAAATTTAGATGACCATGAACCAAAAACCCTTCCTTGGATTAAGAGGGACAGAAAGGTATGAATTTGAGAGGTACTTTAGCATTTGTGATAAACATCAAAAAAAATTATACATGAAGATATCATAAATTCAAATACACACATACAAAAACCCCACACATTGTAAAGGAAAATTGTCCCCGTCTCAGTTTTCCTTCCCAAAAATAGGCAGTGTTACTTCTTTATGCATTTACAAGAAATTCCTGCTCCCTTTCCTCCTGCTTGACACAAACAATCGTATTCTGTCTGGCTGCTTGGAAATGAGCAAAAGCTTTGGCCTTAGCAGGGACTTAGTAGACAGCAGAGCCCGACATAAAACTATCTCTGTGACCTTCAGAAAAAGTTCATCTTCATGAAGTTTACTTTTTTCATTTGTAAAAATGGAGGAAAGGAAGATTACCTCTGGGGGTTGCTTACCTAAAAAAAAAAAAGAAAAAAGTACAATAACCTAATACAATGACTGGAGCATAGACGGTATTCAGTAAATGATAGCTTTTACATTGTATTATTATTAAACATATTACTGCTAGTTTTTAAGGGAGATAAAAATAGAAATTCTTATGTATAAAGTCTTGCTAATGGGAAATTTCCCAGGAAGATAAGGGGTTATGAGAATGATAACCACCCCTTATACATGTGAGATCCACAGGAAAATGTTCCATGAGGGTAGGAAATGTTATGGTCTATGTCACCAGCCCATGTCTGGTGATTATGCAATAATGCATTTCTGGCTTAAAAAGCAATAAACACTTACACTACAGCATTTTGACTATGGCTGGCATATCCTAATCCTTCTCCTTACTAAACATCTCTTTTAAGAATTCTTAGGACATGGTTATCTCTCACCTTCTTAGACCCTCTTTAATGAATTTGTCACCCAGACTCACTAAGAGACAAAGATAAGGAGCATTGCACACAAAACAAGCCAAATGAAACCCCTGAAGTCTCCCACTCTGTTTAGACAGGATGCATCAGACAACTTTCTCCCTCGTTCCTGCTCTATTTGTACTGCATTATTCAGGGATAGAAAACTTTCTTCAGGTAGAGAACTCAGATATAGAAATCTTCTCTGTTAATACTGACCCATTTAAGTTTTGACATCAATAATTGCCTTCCTTCCCCTATACTCCCTGCCACCCTTCCACCCCTAACCCCACCTCAAAAAAAAAAAACCAGAAATGAAACTGAAGGGTGTTCATTCTCTTCTGGTAGTGTCAGTTGCTTTGTTTTTTCAGAAGGAGAAAAAAATGGGGCAAAAATAAATATACCATCTTTAAGGAGTTGTGAATCTACTTTTAAAAAATTAATATATTTGAGCCATAACAACAGAGTGGTGAACTATGCATATAAAGCTCATAAATACTCTCCCCCCATTCTAAATGACTACTTACTGTGCCATTCTCTTATTTCTAAATACTATCATAGGCAGAACATTCTTACTCCAATTAACTATGATACTGAATCCATTTTGTATTTTCTGCATAGAAATGTACTTATCATTTATAAGGACACATTAAAAGAAAACATTCAATATTATTATGTATGCAAAGACTAAATTTGAGATAGTGTTCATAAATAGGAAGTAACTCTCAGCCAGTTCATCAATTAGGATCATAATAGCATTTCCAATGTGATGGATAATGAGGGATAGCAATTTAGCTTCTGTTTTTACCGTGTCTTAAGACTGTCATTAACGGAGTTATTGATACACTGTGGTACCAGGAAATTTGCAATTGATTTTTATTTATGTACATTGTTTTTATTAAAGAATATTGCCTCAGATAGGTAGTAATTACTGGAATAAACTCTTTATTACAAGAAGCTAATGTTGTTGGTAATGGGAGGATAATCCCAATTAATAAGTGCAATAATTTCTGTGTCTTTTTCAAACCTAAAACTCAGATCATCTCTAGTTTTTTTTAATCATTGTGTGCTAAAAATAATAGTAATTCTGTTGTACAAAAATAAATGTGTACATTATAAAACTTCTAAATATAAAGATATGCCTCCTTTAGAATTAGTCTGAATTCTATAGAGAATATTCTGGAACATTTTGATGCCTCCTTTTATCTATTTGTCACCTTTTCACAGTGTTGGAGAAAGGGGGCAGAGCAGGAAAGGAAGAAGGAAGCAGTGATAAGAAAGCCATAGAGCACATGTTTTAGCATCTGCATATTAGCACATATTTTCAGATGAGTAAACATGAGTTTACAGGGGACAGACTATTTGAAATTATGTCTGTCATTGAAAATTTGAAAAATAAGTCATATAATTTTCCTTTTTTACTTTTATGATTTTCTGTAATAAAGTTGAAGCCATTAAATGTAAAACTACCACAATTAAGTCTCTTTTACTTAAGTAATTATTTTAATGATAAACATGTCTGCTTAATGAGCATCTCTTTACTAATCAAAATGTTACATATGCTAAAGAAGAAAAGGCTTTGTATGTCAGCTGGCAAAGAGGAATATTGCTCAATTTTATGTTTTGTTTACTCAATAATTATTAAATTCCAAAGTCTTATCTATTTCAAATGTGCTTAGGAATAAGGTGGGGCATACAAATGAAGTACAGCTGAGGTCACGTATCCATATATTGTGCTG
Source organism: Smutsia gigantea (assembly GCA_032199065.1). Taxonomy (NCBI): domain Eukaryota; kingdom Metazoa; phylum Chordata; class Mammalia; order Pholidota; family Manidae; genus Smutsia; species Smutsia gigantea. The sequence goes on along the minus strand of JAVSCE010008826.1, from coordinate 215,991 downwards.
CTGGAGGGAACAAGACAGATTAATAGAAATGATCTTGGGCACTAGAAGTGACCAATAACTTAGAGTGACTTTTATAGCAATAATAATTATTATTTGAATTAAAAACAAGGCTCTATTTACCTGTCAGCTTGTTTTATTAAAATAGTAGTAAAATATAGAACATCCTGGCGCTGGCAAGTAGTCCTAAGGGACAGAATGAAAAAAGTCATTTGTGTTTCAAACAAATACCTTGAATAGCTGTGAAGAATGTTTAGCATTTAATCTGGTGTCCAGCATACTGTGGTCAGTTCATGTCAAATAAAGGAGTGGAGGTGTGAACAGCTGACAGAATGAGGAAACAGAGAAGGGCGTCATTGGAGAGCAGTACCTGACATTAGGGAGAAGTGCTATGATAATTTTTTGATGGTTGGAAACCTACTTTGCCTCTCAATTTCTGAATAGTTCCAAACCATTGCAGAGAATCCTAACCACATTCATCTCTGCCTTCATTCACATTTTGTGTAATGGCTGATATATTTAGAAAATTGGGCAGGAAAATAAAATAGGCTCCTAGGAAGCCACAGTCCAACCTAAGGAAAAGAACTTATTTTGCTTGCTGCTTAACCACAGCGTTGTGCCACTCCCTTACAGGTGACCATTATGTCTTTTTACTGCACATTTTATGTTTCGGTAAAATGTTTTATTTATTTATTTATTTATTTATTTCATCTTTATACAATTATCTTAATACAAGTGGTATTTTTGACTTAAATTGTTACCGATAGCTGAGCATATTCCTTTTACCACTGTCTAATAGCTAGAAAGTGATTATCCATTCTCCTGTGTATGGACATTTGACCTGGCTACAGTTGTGTTCTTTATTTATATTTTTACTATTAATTATGCTGTTATAAGTATGTTCTTAATGTGTAAATTCCATCAAGGCAGGGATATTGGTCTGTTGATTATTTATTTAACCTACAAATTTGCCTGGCTTGCAATGAATGCTCAATAAATGCTTGCCATTCTTGAGAGGAAAAAAAGAACAAAACATACTATATGTAATTCCTAAATGTACCTCTGTAAGAGATTTCCTTTTGTATATCTAAGTGGTGTTTGAAATTTTGTTCACATATCCTCCAATAGAATCTTGAAAACCTGCATGACTCTTAGTACATTTTTAAGTTGATACCACATTTCTTATCAACCGTTTAAGTGTTTACAAATGATATAATTTCTGGTATACTTGTATATTAACATATTAAATTAATACTGTAATATCATCCTTTTAAATTGTTTTAAATAACATTGTGAATTTTTTTTACCCATTATCATTGATTTATTATAACATGCAGGTTAAAAAAATCTTTTACAATAGCCAAAAATTATATACTTTTTCTCTTGAACTCAGAGTTCCATTCCACTACTCCCACAAAATTTTATCCTAGTGCAACATATATTTACAATTGGATTCTTTACATTGGTCACTGTAGTATATTTTGCAATAAACATTATGTATCTAAACTGATAAAAAAATATTCCTGTGCTTACATGTTAACTTTTTTCTGAATTTAGTTATAACAATTACTATTAGTACACAGTTGGTTAAAACCATTTCAAAAATAATTATTGAACATAAAATAAAACTTTATTTGGAAATGCATGTCTTCTGAGGAATGGGACTGTCATTTTCTATTTGTTCCAGGTTCTCGGATGACTATCACCAATTGCTAGAACAGACAGGATTCAGTGGAAATTCACAGTGAGAGAAAATATTTCTTAGGCTACCAGTAAGTGTAGGGTTTACATAAAGTGTTGCAATAATTGTTGCCTAGTAGGCACTGTGTATAATAGAATTTACTTGCTATTCCGTTAGGAAGAAATCAGCAAGTGAAGAAGTGGTTGACAAAGGACAAAAAGAATGTTCATTACTAAGTAAAAAAACAAATACTGTTTTCAAGTATTGTGCATGTGTGTGTGTAAAATGCAGGCAAATATTTCTCCTATGAATAAGTGTTCAAGAAAATACAAAAAACCTTTTACCTCCCAACATTTATTCCCTTTTTTCAAAGATGTAGTGCTGTCAGAAATAACAAAAAAAAAATTCATTTGTTAATTCTTTGAAATTATCCCATATGTAAAATATCTAACTGTGACAGTCTCAAAGTCAGGACATGAGATTTAGAGCCCAGTGTTTCAATTCTAGGGTGCTCCTACAAATATTCTCGATATTTTAATTCTATGATGTACAGAGTGATAAGACATGTAGCCTCATCACCTGCTTGTTGCTGTCTTTGATATTTCTGACCCTTTTATGCTTTCCTCTCATGAAGTGAGAGTCTCTCCCTCAGGTACAATGACTTTTTCCACAAATACAGGGCATGGAAAAGTAAGGCTATTAAATGAAAATTATCATTACTGCCATAATCTCCTCTACAATATGTGTGTATTCACTGTATTCTAATGTAATGTGTGTGGTTGGGGGAAGGGTTCCTTTCTAAGGTCCACTTGTCCTTTGTAGAAATATATTTGTGTTTAAGACTGGGAAAGACACAAAACTATATGCTCAGCAAAGCTATTAATCTTATTTTTAAATATTATTATTAAAGGAGAATTCTCTGTAACAAGTATTTTGAATTGTTCCAGTTATTTAACTTGTACTGTTTAGGATAATGCATCATTATGAAATTGAAGATAGGTGAGAGTTTCGTTTTTTAACAAAATGGAAAAAAGGATGTTTTTGTGAAAGGAATGGTGGGAAGTAATTGTCATGTCAAATTAGCCTCTACCGAAGACACACTGTCACGTCACAATAAGTAATTTCAGATGGAAGGTGGGAATCTAACAATTTATTCCCTTAAATTTTTCTGTGCCTGTAAGAAACTCCTCGTGTACCGCAGGGTTACACATGCCCAGTTTGAAGACTTCTGTAATACCTGGAAGTCAATGTCTCAGTCATGGGATATGGCTCTTTTTCTCTTTACAAGGTAACTGCCAAATTATTTATCTGATAATTGTTCGAATTAGCACTCCAACCAGAGGGTATGAGAATTCTCACTTTAGCCACATCTTTGCCAATACTTACTGCAATACTTATTAATTTTAGGCTATCTAGTTGATGTAAAACGATATTATACTTTGGTAGTAGTAGCATTTCTATGATTACTAATTTACTAATGAGATTGAACATCTTTTTTTATGTTTATTTGCCATTCGTGATTCCTCTTCTGTGCAATGCTGATGCAAACCTTTTGGCCAATTTTTTTGACTGGATAGTCTTTTTGTTAGTATTTTGTAGAATTTATTTATATATTCTGGATGTTTGTAATTCATTTATTAAATACGTTGCAAATGTCTTCTACTTTTTGGCTAGTCTTTTCATGTTCTTTATATAATCTTTGGATTAACAGAAAATTTCAAATACACTCTTATTGATCATTTTCTGTTATGATTAGAGCTTTTTGTATTAGTTGAAAAATTATTTTTTACCCCAAATTGATAAAGATATCTTCTCTTATACATTCTATAAAAGTTTGAAGTCTTTAATAATCAATCTGAAATTGATTTTTACATGTGGCTTGAAGTAGATTCAATTTTTTTTTTTGCACCAATATCCAGAACTGTTTATTGTTCAGTGCATCTCTTGCCTAATGATCTTCAGTGCTCCCTCTACTATATATCAGCTTTCACATACTGCAGGCCTGTTTTGGGACTTTTTCTTTTCCTTTATGCTCTTTTTTTCCCCTATGCTAATACCACACTCTCTTCACTACTGTAGTTTTATAATAAGTATGGGTATCTGTGGCAGGTTAAAGATGGCAGCAAATATTTTGACACGTTTCTCATCACACAGTAGAGTGTGTCCCCCTCCATAAGAAATTGGACTGACATGTGATTGCTTTGACTAGTGGAATATGGCTCTAGAACTAGACTTTAAAATATCTGACAGCTTTTAGTGGGCTCAAGGGATTGCTATACCGCCAAGAAAGAAGTGTACCTGTCCCGTTGGAGATGCCAGATGGCGAGAAGTCACAATTGCCTGGAGAGGGAAGGAGACAACTTAAATCCACTCTGCTGGCTGTTCTTGCCAAAGTCCCAGGCATTTGAATGAAACTGTCCTGGACCTTCCAGGACAATTAGCATCCATCTGGGTATCACTGAATGATCCTGGTAGACACCACACAGAATTGAAACAAAACAAAACAAAACAAAAAATTAGCTGTGATGGCTTCCTGCAATGTTGAGGAACAGTTGGCTGGGCTACTGTCCCCCTTTATTAATGAAGTACTAACCTAGGTGCTGCTGTGGAAGGATTTTACAGATGCAGTGAAAGCCCCTGATAAGTTGACTTTAAGTAAGGGCAGTTGTCCCCAGTGGGCCTGCCTTAATTGGTTGCATGGCCTTAAAAGCAGGCCTGAATGTTTCCCAAGAGAAGAGATTCTGCCGTTGGTCAGAAGCCCCTGCCTATGTCCATGGAATTCAGGCCTGGATAACATCTTTCTTTCCTGATTTCCTGCCATATAGACTTACTTGGCTAGCCTCCACAATTGTGTAGGCCAATTCTTTAAAATAAATCTTTGTAATAAATCCTATTGGTTTTGTTTCTTTGATGGAACTTTTCCTGATATACTAGCCAAGCCCTGCCCAAACGCCTGATCCATAAAATCATGAGACTGATAAAATAGTTGCTGTTTTAAGTCACCTAAATTTGGGATAGTTTGCTACAAAGCAGTAGATAACTACAATGGTATGTGGTATGGCAAGTTATCACATCTTTTTTTTTTTTTTAAGTATCTTAGCTATTCTTGGTCTTTGCTTTTCTATACAGATGTTAAAATCAACTCTAACAGTTTCTTTAAAAACTATTAATATCTTGATAGGAGTTGAATACATCTATAGACCAATTTTAAGAGAATGACATTGTTACGATATTGAATCTTCCTATCCATTTATGTTTAATGCTTTAAGTTTTTAAATAATGTTTTAAAATCTTATCCAGTAGGTCTTATATATTTTTGCCATATTTTTCTAGATACTTTATATTTTTAATGTTATTATATGTATTTTATTAAATGAAAATTTTTGTTTGTGGCTGTGAGTGGAGAATGTTTTTTATATGCTGATCTTGTATTTTTGCTATCATGTTAAATTCTTACTAATTTTAATATTCTGCCTGAATAATCTTTTAAGTTTTCATTTTCTGTCTTATTTTATCCCCTTCCTTCACTCTGTGCCTTCCCTTTGGAAACTCTGGAGAAGATGGGTGGAGACAAAATACTGATATCAAGTTTATCCATGACCTAATTTGTGGCATGTGCACCTTTTAGAATATTGGTGTATGTTCTTCTATTGGGCATTTGCAGATTAATCATGTGCATGAAAAAAATTAAAGTTAAAAAGAATATGTGTGGAAAAGTTACATTACTTCAAATTTAAAATCCCAGTTTTGCCATTAAGAAGCTATGTGACCAAGGAAAAATTAACCTTTTGAGACTTTCTTTTCTCACCTGTAAGGTAGGGATTAAAATAAACCTGTATCATGGTGTTGTCTTATGGGAAAAATTTAATGTGTGTGCATGCAAAATTCTCATCACTTAGAAAACAATAAATGGTGGTGGTTATTGTGATTATAGGCCAGTAACTATCTATATTTAATTAAAAGTGTTTAGTATTTATATATAATTTTTCTATGATTGAAGGCATACTTTATTGTGAGGTTTTAAAATTTTAATAGTGTATTCTCACTTACAAGCTCTGGGAGGGCCAGCAAAAAACAGATAAAGTTAGTCTTTCATATTACCCTTTCCTCTTCAGATACCCTGTACTTCCTTTCAGTCAATCCCCTCTTATGGGTTCTGTGTTCTCAGGTAGAGTCTATCTTAAGGGAACTGAAACTTATGAAATTGATGCTAAGGAATTTGTGATTTGTGTGATGTTTGTGGCAGATTGTTTCTTCAAAGATGGGCAAGTGTGTGTGTGTGTGTGTGTGTGTGTGTGTGTGTGTGTCCCATCCAATATAATTTTCTTACAATTCGGTGTTGACTTGCTTCCATATCAAGAGGTGGAGGGTCTGTTTCACCTTGCCTTGAAAGTGTTTTGACCAGGAGCATACGGTGAAGTGGTGTCCTTTGCCTTCTGGAGCTGGATCATTAAAGGCCTGGCTCTTGTCTTCTGCTTGGCTCTTCTTTGGACACTTGACTTTGGAACCAGCCACCATATTGTGAGGGAGCTGAGGTCACACAGAAAATGTTTAACAATTTCTTTGGGTCTTCATTTCCTTATGAAGATTCCATCATGTAAAACTTAAATAAAATTGTATGCTTTTCTATTGTTAATTTGTCCTTTGTCTCAAGGATCTTGCTTGAGAGCTTAAAAGTGTAAAGGAAAAACGTATTTTCCCTCTTCACCTGTTGCTTTCTTGATGGTGGTTTTTGGTGAGCAGTCTTTCATTATTGATTAAGACTAATTTATCACTGAATCTTATACTGACAGAAGTAGAAAAGAAGACTAGTGTTGGGTAAATGGAAGTTTTCAACCCGAATTTCCTGCCTGGCCTTGATAGTGATATGCATATAGGGTCTGTTTACACATCAATAGGATGTTTACCACAGCAGAGCCACCTGTCTGATCAGGGATAAAGGGTGGAGAATAATGGCCATTCTTTCCTCCCCTCTGTTCCTGGTGTGTAATTGGCCAGGCACCCACCAGTCACCAGGGACCCACCTACAGAGTTCCTCCCAGAGGAAATGGGGTGGGTGGTGAAGCAGAGCAGCTGCGCTGAGGTGGGAGTAACTGAGCTTGGGGAGTGGAGCCAAGGGAGAGGGTTTGGAGAGTGCAGTGCGCCTAGCCAGAGGAGGTACTTGGGAGCATGCCAAGAGAGACTGAGCTGTGAGAAATAAAAAGCCCTTTTCCCCAACTTCTCACCCTTGTCTTCCTTCAGTCTCACTGGATGCGTAGGAAACTTGCTGGCAGGTGGGGTACCACCTTCCTCCCGAAGCTACAACTAGGTAAATTTGTCAGCCTCATTTTACAAAGAAATCACTGCATGGAAGACCAAAGATGAGATTTTTGTGTTTATTTTATTTTATTTAACACAAAGATATATAATGTAATTAATTCTTTGAAAAATATGTTTGGAATGACAACACAATTCTGATGAAAAATTCTATTTGATGAAAAGATTTGTCAATAAAACTAGTGTTTCTTTTCAAATGTAGATTTCCAAAATCATATCCTTGATGACTTTTAAAAAATAGTGTATTAGCTGAGAGAACAAAACCAACTTAAGGAAAGCAACATTTTGGTACTGAACTAAAAAATATGATGTAAAGTAAACTTAAAGTGAAAGATCAAGGATTGTCAAGAAATTCTTCCCCAAGAAAGTGTGTGTTTGTGTTTGTGGGTATGTGTTTGTTTTCATTTTAGAAATCTTCCTGGTACTGTCCTTTCAAATTGTACTGACACTAAGAGAACAGAGAGCCAGTATAGTATGTCTGCATGACTTTTTTAAAAGGCAACTCTTAAAGGGAGACATTGAAGAAAAAATCATTAGCCTTAATTTGGATTTGTCTTTTTCCACAATTATGCTTTTGACTTTTAATGAGAACAACCGTTCCTGTGGTTTTACTTCATGAATAAGAAGGGACAAATATGTGAACTTTGTGCTAGGAAAGGGGTTATCACCTTGGAGTAAAACCCTAATAATGTCAAGTTAGGCTTACAATTAAAAAATGATTATTTGAATGATGTTTTAGATGTTTTTTCTCCTCATTGCTTTATAGTATTAAAAGCCTGAAATCAGTGTCTCTGTTTCAATAATAAGGTTGGGTCAAAGGTGAGAAATAAACAAGACTCAAACAAGGAGCTAATAGCAGATAACCACTGGTATATTTACTGGGAATATTCAAATTTGATCTTACCTATAAATGCATTAAATGGTTCATCTACATTTTCTATTGAGTGTCACAGCAGCATATAATTAAGAGAAATTGTTGGTAACTGTAGAGTACCCTACCACAGCTTAATAATCTTATGATTTTTTTAATGTTGTTTAAAATACTTCATTCTGTGCATAGGGTCATGCTGTCTTTCAAAGAGCGTTAGCTGTTTCTAAGGACAGGTTTCAAAATTATAGAATTTGTTTTATGTAGGTGCTATGAGTCTTTCCCATCTGTATTTGACCTTAAAATTAGAGAAAAAGCATGAAGCAATTACAAAGGAGGTTCAAGCAGAAAGACTAGAGGATGTCTGTTACAGATTGAATTGTGACCCCTCAATTTCATATGTTGAAGCCCTGATCCTGAATGTAACTGTATTGAACTCTAAGGAGGTAATTAAAGTTAAGTGACGTCATTGGGGTGGAGCCCAAGTACAATAGCACTGGTATCCTTATAAGAAGAGGAAGAGACACCAGAAGTATATGTACCCAGAGGAAAGGCCATGAGAGTACACAATGGCATGCCAGCTGTCTACAAGCCAGGAAGTCAGGTCACTAGAAGCCAACCCTGCCAGCACTGTGATCCTAGACTTCCAGCCTCCAGAACTAGGAGAAAATACATTTCTGTTGTGTAAGCCACCCTATCTGTGGTACTCTATTATGGTAGCCCAAACAGACTAATACAAGAAATGAGTAAGATCTAGCCCAGGGAGTTTTAACATCAACTCTGTAAGTTAGTGTGAATGAAACCTGTATCATCTGGACATAGTCAAACTTGCTTTACCTTTATATTTATAATTAATTATTATGCTATTATATATATAATTAACTATTATGTTATTCAAATATCTATCAGCATTTAAAATAAGCTATATACAATAATTTCCAGTTTATAAAGTATTTTCACATTCATTAACTCATTTGATTATGATGGAATTAAATGATCTTGTAAAGTCATATTATAATCACTCTGCTATTTATCCTATTGAAATTAGTTAATATGAACACCAATCAATAAATAAATACATGTTAGTATCGTGCTTTGCAGTCAATGAGACAATGTAAAGAAAGAGGACTTACACATAGATTAAAGCCTTGCTATTCAAAGTGTGGCCCATACATCAGTAGGATCAGCATCCCCTGGAGGTTAGGCAGCAAGGCATGGTCTCAGGCTCTCCTATAGACCTACTGAATAATGATTCTGTGAGATACCACCTCACATCAGTTAGCATGGCTGCTGTCAAAAAGACAAGAGGTAACAAATGTTGCTGAGGATGTGGAGAAAAGGAAACCCTTGTGCACTATTGGTGGGAATATAAATTGGTATAGCCACTGTTAAAACAGTATGGAGGTTTCTCAAAAAATTAAAAAATAAAACTCCCATTTGACCCAGCAATCCCATTTCTGGGTGTATATTTGAAGGATATGAAATCACTGTAGCCAAGACCTAAGTGTCCATCAACAGATGAATGGGTAAAGAAGACACAGTGTACATACATACTCAATGGAATGTCATTCAGCTATTAAAAAAGAAAAGGAAATACTGCCATTTGTAACAACATTGTTGGACCTTGAGGACATTATGTTAAATGAAACAAGTCAGAAAAATACAGTTTAGCATACTTGTATGTGGAATCAAAAAAAGCCAAACTTATAGAAACAGAGTAGAACAGAAGTTGTCAGTAGATGGTGGGGTGGGGGGTAATAGGTCCTGGGGAGATGTTGGTCAAAAGGTATAGACTTCCACTTATAAGGTGAGTAAGTTATGGGGATCTGTTATAAAGCACAGTAATTGTAGTTAAGAATATGTCAATTCTATCTCAATGAAGCTGGGGAGAAAAACTTACTGCAAATCTATACTATAATCAAAGTACAAGTATAGACATATACCAATGAAATACAATTAACAGAGTCCAAAAGAAACCTTTATATTTATGATCAATTGGGACAAAGTACCAAGACAATTCAGTAACAGAAATAATTGTCTTTTTAGCAAGTGGCACTAGGACAATTACTATCCACATGCAAAAGAATGAAGTTAGATCCCTACCTATTACCATACATGAAAATAACTCAAAGTAGACCATAGCTGTATGTAGAGAGTTAAAACTATAAACCTCTGAGAAGAAAATATAGAGGTAAACTTTGTAACATTGGGTTAAGCAAATCCTTCTTATATAACAATAAAAGTACAAGTTGCAAAAGAAAAAAACATACGGATTGGGCCTTATCAAATGTCAAGATGTTGTGCATCAAATGATGCCATCAAGAAAGTGCAACTACAACCTGAAAAATGAAGGAAATATTTGGAAATGACATCTGATAAGAGATTTTTAGATCTAGAATAGAGTATGGTCTCTTAAATATGATCCATTTAAAATATGAGCAAAGAGGGGTGGCAAAAAGATGGTGGAGTAGGATGGCAAGGTGAAAACCTCCCACTTACCAAAGAAGCAACTACAGCAAGTACAACTAATCCTGAAAATAACCTAAAGACTGCAGAACAGACCATCTATACCTGGTGAAGAATAGAAGACCACACTGAGTATGGTAAAGGGACAGAGCCATGACTGAACAGGACCCAAACCATTCCTCCATCCCAGCCTACAAGTGGGAGGCCCAGGAATGGAGTGGGGAGGTGATAAATGCTCAGGCATCTGGCACATCTGGCCCCGGAGACCTGCTCTGGAAATACGAGTTCACATTGCATTGGGCTTCCATGATTAATGGGGCTGGACACCAGGGACAGTTGGAGCCCTGAGGGGGACTGAGACTCCTGTTACTTGTGGAGGAAAGATACTCTCTATCAGTACCACTTAGACCCAACACAGAGGGAGCAGTTTGAAAGATTTATCAGGATTGGGAAGTGTAGTTGAGGTGTGGGGGTTAGAGGGAGCTCTCTGGCAGGGAAAAAATGGGGACAGCACATTCCCAGCCCTCCCTTATCCCAACTGGTCAGGTGCTGTGGGAGCCAGCTACAAAACTCTCCACCTTCCTTGCTGGTGACTCAACTCATGCCGGCACTTCCCTGTATAGCCACCCTATCCCACCTGCTTGACCCAGTAGTGGTCTTTGTGGACAGGCAGGTAGAGGGTAGATTATACTTCCACAGCTTTCCCAGCCCTCCCTTAGCTCACTGGTCAGACACCTGCAGGAGCCAGCTTTAGACTCTGAACCTGTCCGACTGGCTCAATTCCAGCACCCCACAGTATACCTGCCCTGCCTGGTATGCTTGGTCCTGCAGCATTTGCCATTGCTGATAGGCAGGCAGAGGATGGCACCACCCACAATGAATCCCAGAAGAACTGCTTCACATCACACAAAGGGCATGCAGAGGCTGGCTATGGGGATCAGTGACTGCAGGGAGACAAGAGGAAAGGCAGCCTCCACCTACAGCTCACCAAGGGCAACTGACTCAGCCACAAAAGAGAACCAGGCAGTGATGAGCAGAGTCTTGAGCTTCTGGGCATCACAGGACATTCATTTCGTAAAGCCATTATTTTCAAGAACAGGAGGCATAGCTGATATATCCAAGAAAAAAGAAGAAACACAGAAACCCAGGCAAAATTAGGAGACAGAAGAATATATTCCTAAAAGAACAAGATATAATACCAGAAAGAGGGCAAATGAAATGGAGACAAACAATCATTCTGATAAAGAATTCAAAGTAACACTGATAAAGATTCTCACTGAAATGGGGAAATCATTTAAGAACTCAAAGAGAAGTTCAACAAAGAGATGGAAAATATGAAAAAGAACCATTAAGAGATGAAGAATATAATAACTGAAATGAAAACTACAATAGAGGAAATTAATAGCAGACTGCTGGAAGTAAAGGAAAGAATCAGTGTGATGGGAGATAGAGAATTGCAGATTAGGCTGAGGAAAAGAGAGAAAAGAATTTCTAAACATGAGAAGATGGTAAGAGAACTCTGTGACAGCTCCACATGAAACAAAATCTACATAATAGGGATCCAAGAAGGAGAAGAGAGACAAAGGAATAGCAAGTCTATTTGAAGAAATAGTATTTGAAACCTTCCTCAATATGGGAAAGGAAATAGACATCCAGGTCTTAGAAGCACACAGAGCCCCTAAGCACCTTACAAGATGAACCCAGGAAAATAACACAAAGACACATGATAACTAAAATGGCAAAGACTAAAGACAAAGAGAGAATCTTAAAAGCAGCAACAGGGAGGCAGACAGTTACCTGTAAGGGAAACTCTATAAGTCTATCAGCAGATTTCTCAGCAGAAACTTTACAGGCTAGAAGATAGTGACATGACATATTCAAAGTATTGAAAGGGAAGAACATACAACTAAGAATTCTCTAACCAGCAAGATTATCATTCAGAATTGAGGTAGAGATAAAAAATTTCACAACTCAGGAAAAATATGGAGGCATGAGAACTGAGGCAGAAACCTCCTCCCAAAACCACACATAGCATGAAACCACAGCAAATACAACTAAGCCTGTAAGAGCAACCCAAAGATTGCAGAACAGACTGCCTACATCTTGGGAAAAGAGAAGACCTCACAAAAAAGGATAAAGTAGCAAAGCCCTGGTCCAGTGGGACACAAGTCTTCCCCCAACCACAGCCCACAGCCAGAAGGAAGAGAAATGGAGCAGGGAGGGAGTAGAAGACCAGGACCAAAAAACACCCAGCCCTGGAGATCTGCTCTGGGAGCACAGACCCACATTACATGGTGCTTGAGAGATTAATCAGGTTGGAAAGCAAAGACAGGTAGAATACTCAGAGAGACTGATATTACAGCCACATAGGGAGAAAAGGTATGCACAGCCAGCTCCGCTGGGACAAAAGAAATGTGGGCACTTTGAAAGACTTCCCAACAGAGGGAGGGAACTTTAGGAAAACAACACTAAGACATATAATAATTAAAATGGCAAAGATTGAGGAAAAAGAGAGAGTATTAAAAGCAGCCAGAGAGAGAAAAAAGATCATGTATAAGGGAAAGCCCATCAGGCTATCAGCAGAAATCTTACAGGCCAGAAGGGAGGGCCATAATATATTTAATGCAATGAAACAGAAAGGCCTCCAACCAAGAATATTCAACCTCACAAGATTATCATTTAAATTTGAAGCAGGAACTAAATTTCCCGAAAAGCACAAGTTGAGAGAATTTATCACCCACAAACCAGCTCTACAGTGTATTTTAAAGTTACTGCTATAGATAGAAGTGTTCCTAAGGCTAAATAGCTGTCACCAGAGAAAATAACACCACAGTAAAGTAAGTAGACCAATTAATTACTAAGAAAATTCAAAATTAAATCAACTACCCATAAAGTCAGTCAAGGGATACACAAAGAGTACAGAATATGACACCTAATATATAAAGAGTGGAAGAGGAAGAAGAAGGGAGGAGAAAAAATAAAGAACCATTACGTTTTCTTGGAAAAAGCATAATAAAGGAGTTAAGTTAGACTGTTAGTAAAGAAACTGCTCTTGAACCTTGGGTAACCACGAATCCAAAGCCTGCCATGGCAATAAGTACATATCTATTGATAATCACCCTAAATGTAAATGGAGTGAATGTACCAATCAAAAGACACAGAGTTACAGAATGGATAAAAAAGAGAGATCCATCTATATACTGCCTACAAGAGTCTCACTTCAAACCCAAAGATATACACAGACTAAAAGTGAAGGGATGGAAAAAGATATTTCATGCAAACAATAGGGTGAAAAAAGCAGGAGTTATAGTACTTGCATCAGACAAAATAGACTTCAAAACAAAGAAAGTAACAAGAGACAAAGAAGGACATTACATAATGATAAAGGGGTCAGTCCAACAAGAGGATATAACCATTATAAATATCTATTCACCCAAAACAGGATCATCTACATATGCGAAACAAATATTAACAGAATTAAAGGGAGAAAGAGAATGCAATGCATTCATTTTAGGAGACCTCAACACTCCACTCACTCCAAAGGACAGATCAACCAGACTGAGAATAAGTAAAGAGACAGAGGCACTGAACAACACATTAGAACAGATGAACCAAATGGACATCTGGAGAACACTCCATGCAAAAGCAACAGGATACACATTCATCTCAAGGGCACATGGAACATTTTCCAGAATAGATCACCTACTAGGCCACAAAAAGAGCCTCAGCAAATTTAGAAGGATTGAAATTATAACAACCAACTTCTCAGGTCCCAAAGGTATGAAACTAGAAATAAATTATGCAAAGAAAACAAAAAAGCCCAGAAACACATCAAGGCTTAACCACATGCTCCTAAATAATCAGTGGATCAATGACCAAATAAAAACAGAGATCAAGCAATATATGGAGTCAAAAGACAACAATAATTCAACACTGCAAAATCTGTGGGACGCAGTGAAGGCCATGCTAAGACAGAAATATATTGCAATACAGGCCTATCTTAGGAAAGAAGAACAATCCCATATGAACAGCCTAAACTCACAATTAATGAAACTAGAAAAAGAAGAACAAATGAGGCCCAAAGTCAGTAGGAGGGACAGAATAAAGATTAGAGCAGAAATAAATGAAATCGAGAATAAATCAATAGAAAGAATCAATGAAAGCAGGAGCTTGTTCTTTGAGAAAATAAACAAAATAGACAAACCCCTAGCCAGACTTATCAAGAAAAAAAGAGTCTACACACATAAACAGAATCCGAAATAAAGGAAAAATCACTATGGACACCACAGAAATACAAAGAATTATTAGAGAATACTATGAAAAATTATATGCTAACAAATTGGATAACCTAGAAGAAATGGACAAATTTATAGAAAAATACAACCTTCCAAGGCTGACCCACAAAGAAACAGAAAATCTGAACAGACAAATTACCAGCAACAAAATTGAATTGGTAATCAAAAAACTACCTAAGAGCAAAATTCCTGGACCAGATGGCTTCACCACTGAATTTTATCAAACATTTAGTGAAGACCTAATACCCATCCTCCTTAAAGTTTTCCAAAATGTAGAAGAGGGAATACTCCCAAACTCATTCTATGAGGCCAACATCACTCTAATACCAAAACCAGGCAAAGACACCACAAATAAAATTACAGACCAATATCCCTGATGAACATAGACACAAAAATACTCAACAAAATATTAGCAAAGGGAATTCAAAAATACATAAAAAAGATCATTCATCAAGATCAAGTAGGATTTATTCCAGGGATCCAAGGATGGTACAACATTCGACAATCCATCAACATCATTCACCACATCAACAAAAAAAAGGACAAAAACCACATGATCGTCTCCATACATGCCAAAAAGGCATTCAACAAAACTCAACATCGATTCTTGATAAAAACTCTCAACAGAATGGGTATAGAGGGCAAGTATCTCAACATAGTAAAGTCCATATATGACAAACTCACAGCCAATATCATACTTAACTGCGAGCAGCTGAAAGTCTTTCCTTTAAAATTGTGAACAAGGCAAGGATGCCCACTCTCTTCACTTTTATTCAACATAGTTCTGGAGGTCCTCGCCATGGCAATCAGACAAAACAAAGAAATAAAAGTCATCCAGACTGGTAAAGAAGAAGTTAAACTGTCACTGTGTGCAGACAGCATGATATTGTACATAAAAAACCCTAAAGAATCCATTCCAAAACTACTAGATCTAATATCTGAATTCAGCAAAATTGCAGGATACAAAATTAATACACAGAAATCTGTTGCATTCCTATACACTAACGATGAACTAGCAGAAAGAGAAATCAGGAAAACAATTCCATTTACTACTGCAACAAAAAGAATTAAATACCTAGGAATAAATCTAACCAAGGAGATGAAAGACCTGTACTCTGATAACTAGGATATACTGATGAAAGAAATTAAAGAAGACATAAATGAATGGAAATCTATCTTATGCTCATGAATAGACAGATTAATATTTCCAAAATGGCTATCTTGCCCAAAGCAATTTAGATTCAATGCATTCACTATCAAAATACCACTAGTATTTTTCATTGACCTAGGGCAAAGAATCCCAAAATTTACATAGGACTAAAAAAAAAAAACCCAAATGGACATAGCAATCTTGAGAAAGAAGAACAAAATTGGGTATATTATACTCCCATCTTTGAGCTATAGTATAAAGCTATAATAATCAAAACAGTATGGTACTGCCACAAGAACAGACCCATAGATCAGTGGAACAGAATAGAGAGTCCAGAAATAAACCCACACATATGTGTTCCATTAATATATGACAAAGGAGGCAAGAATATACTGAGAAAACACAGTCTCATCCATAAATGGTGTTGGGAAAACTGGACAGCTACATGTGAGAGAATGAAACCCTAACACCATACCCAAAACTCAACTCAAAATGGATTTAAGACATAAATGTAAGACATGAAGCCATAAAACTCTTAGAGGAAAACATTGGCAAAAATCTCTTTAACATAAGCATGAGTAATTTTTTTTTCCTGGATATGTCTCCTTTAGCAAGGGAATCAAAAACAAAAATAAACAAGTGGACAACATCAATCCAAAAGACTCTGTACAGCGAGGAAACCACCAACAAAACAAAAAGGATGGTAGAATATATTCTTAATGATTTATCCAATAAGGTGTTAACATCCAAAATATATGAAGAACTCATACAACTCAACACCAAAAAAAAGAAAAAAGAAAACCCTATTAAAAAATGGGCAGAGATCCTAAGTAGAGATTAGTCCAAAGAAACCATAGAGACGGCCAGCAGGCACGTGAAAAGATGCTCAACATCACTAATCATCAGAGAAATGCAAGTAAAAACCACAATGAGATATCACCTCACACCAGTTAGAATGACCACTATCCAAAAGACAAGAAATAACAAGTGTTGTAGGGATGTGGAGAAAAGGGAACTGTCCTACACTGTTCCTGGGAATGTAAATTGGTGCAGCCATTATGGAAAGCAGTATGGAGGTTCCTCAGAAAACTAAAAATAGAAATACCATTTGACCCAGGAATTCCACTTCTAGGAATTTATTTGAAGAAAACAAAATCCCTGATTCAAAAATATATATGCACCCCTCTGTTTAGCACTGTGTTATTTACAATAGCCAAGATATGGAAGCAACCTGTGTCCATCAATAGATGAATGGATAAAGAAGAGTGGTACATATATAAAATGAAATATTAGTTGACCATATAAAAGAAAGAAATTCTGCCATTTGCAACAACATGCATGGACTTAGAGGATATCACACTAAGTGAAATAACCCAGGTGGACAAAAACAAATAACATATGATTTCAATTATATGTGGAATTTAAAAACTAAATGAAATAAACAAAACAATAATAGACTCAAAGGCACTGGTGATTACCATGGGTGATGGTTTGGAGGGTGTGGGTGAAATAGGTTAAAGGGATAAAAAGGCACAAAATCTCAGTCATAACAAAAATCAGTTATGGGGATGAAAGTACAACATAGAGAACATAGTCAATAGTTCTGTAACATCTTTCCATGTTGAGAGATAGTAACTATACTTGGTGAAGTGAGCATTTTATAAGGCAGATAACTGTTGGATCCCTATGTTGTTTACTTAAAACCAATATAGTATTCTCTATATTCTTCAACTTAAAAAATCAAAAAACTAACTTAAAAAAGGGTAAAGGATCTGAATAAGAATTTATCCAAGAAGATATACAAATACCTACTAAGCACATAACAAGGTGCTCTAAATTATTGAAAAACCAGGGAAATTCAAATCAAAGCCACAAGGAGATACCCTGTCACACCAACTATGATAGCTATAATTAAAAAACATAGATAATGGGTTGACAAGAATGTAGAGACATTGGAACCCTTAAAAACTGATGGTAAAAATGTAAAATGGCATAGACACTTTAGAAAATAATTTTTCAGTTCCCTAAAAGATTAATCATAAATTTGTCACACAACATAGCAATTCTATTCCTAAGACATAAACACAAAGAGATGAAAGTCTGTGTTCATTCAGAAACTGGACACAAATATTCATAGCAGCATTATTTACAGTAGCCACAAGGTAGAAACAACCCACATGTCCATCAACTGATGAATGAACAAATCAAAGGTGCTATATCCATACAATTCATCATCATAAAGAAATGAAGTGCTTATACATGACACAACATAGATGACCTTGAAACTTTATGCTAAATGAAGAAAACCACTTACAAAATACCACACACTGTATATGATATCCTTCATAGGCAAATCTATAGTTAGCAAATGGGGAGTGACTGTTAACCAGTACAAGATTAACATCTTTTTGGAGAGATGAAGAGGTTCATTAATTGTGGTTATGGTTTCATAACTCTGAATATACTAAAACAAACATTGAATTGGGCATTTTAAATGGGTGAATTACTTGCTATGTTAATTATATTTCAGTAAAAGCATTAGGTTAAAATTTCAGTGTTCTCTTCCTTCATCAGACCAACAAAGAATTCTAACTAAAGACTAAAGATAACATTTTTTAATTGTGATCTCTTGTTTGTTTACTTCTATGTTATTTTTGCTTTTGCTGTAATTTTCAATTATATGCTGAACATGAAAACTATTCCTAACTTTTTTGTGTCTTTGATTATTAAAATATATATTATTGTTTTAGAAAAATTATATTAACTATTGGCTTTGAAAAAGATAAAACTGAGGGCTGAAATTGTTTTCTGAACCATCATCAAAATACTTACTTGAAAGTGGAAAATAATAACAAATATGTAACTTGACAAACTCAAAGAAGAAAATTATGGAATCTGTAAATTCAGGCCAGAGAAATAATGGGACACCTCAAAACTTACATAGCATCATTATGTGATAAAACCATAGAATTTCATAGATAACTTTAGGTGTAATTTAGGTGCATTTACCAAATATAAAAAAATTAATCTGTATCCGCCAGACTGATTTGAAAGGCATCAACAACATGGAGACTACTCAGAAGTGCAGACCGTTTGATTTCCTTCTTTATGTAATGACTTCTTTATGCTTTACTCTAGGTCATTGTATCTCTACAGTTCTGCACAAGTAGGGTGGACTGGATCATTTGGCATTGCAAATGCATTGATGCTGTCTAATTTTAAATCATTCTCTTTAAATCTTTTTAAACAAGGACACATCACCAGAATGATGGAGCTCAAAGTTTATGTTTCATATTTTTCAGTAGGTTGGACCTTTTCAGAATCCAAAGCAAGACAGTAAGAATGAGACATCTTTCATTTGCATAGCTCTAGAAGGTATAACTTTTATTTGAAGGAAGGAGTAGAGTTAGCAAAAATACTCCAGCCAATAAGTAAATAAGACCTACAGTGCTAGCCTACACACTTGTCTGAAATTCTAGAGCTTTAGTATCTTGGAATTTGTTATATTCCAGTGATAGGACATTGTTTTTGCTTTGGCATGAAACTCTGATACTGTGCCAAACTGTTGAGTGAGCATTAATTTTCCCAAATGGGATGAATCAGGTTTCTCATGACCGATAATCTGGATCCCTGGATACCATTGCTCCATTGTTTTACATTGCACTTAGCTTACTGATCAGTGGTGACTAGCTCGCACCAGATCACTTGTCTGTTCTTATCAGGTAACAAATTTCAGGTATCTCAGTAACAAAATCTATCTTTCTTTACATCAATATTCAAAATATAATCACCCTTAGCTTTATGAAAATATTTCAAATATGAGTTTTCAGTTCATCTGGGGATATTCTGAATTATAAAGTATAATTTGGACATTTGTTGCTCCTTTACCTTAGGGTGATCAAGGCCCTATCTAGATTTCATTATCTTTGTTGCCTTTCAAGTGTATATATATATATATATATGCAGGCAGTTCTATAGGCTAGCATGATATTAGAAATCCCCTGGTGAAGGTATTCCCCATCTCATGCCTTATAGGGAGGGGTGCATAAAGTCTAACATTTATGCAGTTATTCTAGCTTGTCCTTAGGAAAGATAATTTTATCTCACTGAAGGTAAGAGTAATTTAGAAGGATTTTACATTTTTTTAAATGAAAGAAAATCTAATCCTAGATTATATGAAGTCATTAATCCTAGTTACTGAGCAGTATGATTGGATGAAATGAGATAACCCGGGTTTAGCACATAGTATATGTAAAAAGTGTTCCATAAGTGTTCATTATCTCTGGGTTCCTGTAGAATCTACAAGACTTCACTTTTTCCTCAATAGTCGCAAACATGGGGACAGGGCCATGATCTTACCCTTGCTGCAGGGATGAGGACCCAAGAGCAATGTCTTCAAAGTAAATGTGGGGTTTGTGCTGGAAGAACACTCCCCTTCCTGGCTCCTCTTAGCACTAATATTTTATTCTTCTAAATGAAGTGCCAGTTAAGTCATGGTGAGCTATTTCTCTGATCAGGCTTATACAACATTTTTATTGGAGGTAGAAGGATGTGGTTGACACTGGGTTCTGAAACATTATGATTAGTAAGTAAGGTGCACACCTTTTTTGTTGTGTTGTCTGTTTAACTTTCTGTCTCTGCATTTCCTGAAGATTCCTGGCAAGATAATTCATGCACATGTACAAGAATGTACAGACACACATGTATATATGCCATTTTATTTAAATTAAAGACTTATATAAACTGACATAAATTACCATGATTATGCACACCTTTTTAATATCCTTCAGAGGCCAATATAAACCAACTTAGATTTTTCTAGGGTCTTTAATCCCACTGCCAAAGTCCTCAACTGCCTTCTACCTCCTTCCTTCTTAACAATTGCCCTGTGGCTCCCTGGAAAACTGAACACTCTAGCCCTTCCTCCTTGTGACATCTCTAAAACTTGTTGACTTTGCAGTCTTAGTCCCTGACTATAGACATCCAATTACAAAATCTGAGCATACTTTTCTAAAAAGCCTGGCTTTCTAAATCTCTCATTACTAATTCACTTATTTATTTAGAGTCTTTAGTTATAGTACTAATTTTTATACCCATATTCCAAGCTGCTTGCAGGAAATCTCAAAATCTCCAAGTATAAAACGAAATCCATCTTAGTGTAACACCTTCCTCATTTCTGGTCTCTGTTTCCCATAACACACACAAATGTTTGTGGCTCTTTTTAAAAATTTCTACTTATTTTCCACTTCCTTCCTGTGTTTTTTAACAGCACTTGTCACTACCTGAAAATCTGGGAGGTTTATATTAGAGAGATTATATCTGTCATACCCAATTTTTGGTTATTTCCTTCCTAGGATTAAAATTCAGTACCTGAATTTTTAAATTACCATATTTACCTCTTTGTGAACTCTGTGTTCATTTGAATCTATTTAGCAATTATTGACACAACTCATTCAATTGAAAGAAAAAATGTATATAATATGTATATACTAATATTGTCACAGTTATTACATACCTGTTCTCCAAAACTGGATGCTAAACTCTTAAGTGGCATTGCTTACGGTATAGTGTTCCCTGGTTCCTTGAATCTGGTGATACTTTGCATCCAGAACAGGGCATCTGCTGCTGCTAAAAGACAACTGTACCACCTTTCTTTACATTTTTGAGTTGGGCTGCTTTCAAAGTTTCTACTTTGTTCTGAATTCCTCACTCTGGTGAAAGCCAGTCCCTGTACCATGAAAACACTCAGGTAGGCCTGTGCAGTGGCCCTTGCAGAGGGAAACCTGCCATCCATCTGAGTTGGCCACCCTGGAAGTGTGTCCTCTAGCTCCTATCAAGCCATCAGCAACCCCAACCAAAATCTCTTAGCAACTTCATGAGAGATCCCAAGACAAACCAACCAACAGAGCTCTCTCAAATTACTGACCTGCAGAATCTGAAAGATAATAAATGGCTACTTTTTAAAAATTTAAGTACCATCGATATATGATCTTATATAGGTTTCAAATATACAACATGGTGATTCAATGGTTACTCATATTATTAAATCCTCACCCCCACTAGTGCAGTTACTATCGTTGGCAAAGGAAGATATTACAGAATCATTGGCTGTATTCTCCATGCTCCACTATCATCCTTGTGACCAACTTATATTATGATTGAGAATTTTTGTGCCCCTTTATTCCTCTCCCCCCTCCTCTGCCCACCCCAATCCCTCCCCCATGGTAACCACCAGTCACTTCTCAGGGTCTATATCCTCACTATTATTATTCCAAGGATGAGAATTACACCAGACTGAACGTGAACTACTAGTTGTACTGTATGCAATATTCCTTCTTAATTCGAATGAATTGTAATGTACATCTTGATCAAGACAGCAGTTACTTCAAGTGATACTTTTACCTGTAGATTTCATTTTATACATATCCCCAGCACCTTAAGTGTATCAATTCCCATCTCATATACTCCTATCTGCATTAGTCACACTCATCTTTTTGACCCATTTTATTAAATACCTTTCTTAAAATATAAAATGCAAGTGAGAAGAAATGAAATATAATTTTACACATAACTATAGAATTAATTTCATTTCCTATGAGGTAAAGTTATGAAAAGAATGTGAAACATTTATGACTGTGTTTGGGAAATTTATTTGAATTGGGGTTATTTTCCAGTTTTTCTGGGACAGTAACTTGCTTCAGATTCTATTCCCTCCTCAAGTTTTGTTTTCTTCCTCCTCCACACTGGAGCAACTGTGGGTCATTTTTATTGTGTTTTCATTTTCATCTAATTGTTTCCTTGCAATTAGGGTCTCCTTCCCTACGTTTTTTTGTTTGTTTTCTTCTATCATTTTCAGTTTAGGACTTTTTTTTGAGGGGTGTTTTCTTTTAGTAATGATAGCTAAAGGGCCTCCAAATTTGATCCGCTAATACTTTACTTTTACATTTCATTCATTCTTAGATCAAATTCTTCATCTTTTTTGTCAATAAAGGTACCATTTTGTCAAAAGCCTACTATTTGCCCCTTAGTTTATATGCACCATCTCATTTATTTTTCTCATTGGATACTAGGTGGTATGATCTCATTTTGTCAATGAGTAGAAGCAGGGTTCAGGAAAACTATGTAGTTTGTCTTAGGTAAAGCAGCCAGATTGTTGGTACCCTGTTCTGTTGAGGAGATCCAAGTACCACTTAGTATCCTTGACCAAAAAAATATATGGGAGTCAAATATAACTGTCAAAATATGAGTGAAGATTCTCATTATTTACAGGATGTTTTGTTCCATCAAGATTCTTGGAAGATTCTGTTGCAGCGAGCATGTGAACCAATTCTGTGCTGAGTGTACTTGGTGTGTAAATATGAAGCAATTATTTTCATCCAAAATGAGGTTGACTTACACTATGTGGTCATGAATTTTTCTCAGACAATAAAAGAACCTTACTAACCCTCACACTCTAGTGAGGAGGCTCGATTTGAACTTTTGGGATCCCTTTTCAGACTTAGTAAGCTGATGAAACCTTACATGACTATGAATGAAAATGACAGGAGTGATGTGTTTTAAAGAAGGTTGTCAGGGCATAAAGATATATGTGCATTTCCACACACAGGTGTATGTGTTCATATAAAATGTGTTCTCTCTTTTTTAAAAACTGGTCAGAAAATATTAGTCATTTTTGAGCACATGCCAAGAATAGAAAATTCCTAGCTAAAAATGTTTTTTTCCCCAGAAAGTTAAAGGTTAAACAAATGTCTGAAAATAGGGCCTATGATGGAA
Organism: Smutsia gigantea; assembly: GCA_032199065.1. Taxonomy (NCBI): domain Eukaryota; kingdom Metazoa; phylum Chordata; class Mammalia; order Pholidota; family Manidae; genus Smutsia; species Smutsia gigantea. The sequence continues at coordinate 192,445 of JAVSCE010008826.1, read as the reverse complement.
TTGCTTTCTCTAATAGAATAAAAGAATAATTACTGAGGGTCCATTATGTATTTTATACTGCTCTGTTAGAAGTTTCTACTATTTTATATCCTTTAGAAGATTTTAGTACACTGAACTCAGAACATAGGGCACAGGCCACACATCTGACAAGTAAGTATAAGTGTAATAAGACTAAATAGAAAATAGTTGTAACTACATTCCACAGAATAATCCAGTAACCCCTTTAACCCTTACTTTAATTATGCTAATTCATCATGTAACCCATCTAAGATTCAATTAAATAAAGGATTCAATAATGTACAGTGCAAAGTTACATACTCCCATAAGAAAGTGTTTGATTTTAGTTAAAGGTTCATAGACTCTTCAGGATCTTTATATTCCCTAGTCTTTTCAGCCAAAGCAAAGTAAATAAACATACTTATCTAGTCTAAGTATTTGTAGTTGAATAGATATGCTATGTATTAAAATACAATTGATTATATATATCTCAAGCAAAATGTACTTCAAAGAGTGTTTTGTCATCCATTGAACAGAGGAAACTGCCATTATGAAGAATTAATTATATCTTCATTCTCTATCTCTAAGTAAATGCTTCCAGGAAAAATTTAAAATACTAATGATTAAAAAATTATTTGTACTTTAACACTCAATTTCTTCTCTGAAAAATCATCTCTATACTCACTGTCCTATATTTATAAATTGGAATGATTTGTTTTGGACTTTTTATAAGTGGGAATTTAAAACTTAAGTATGGGTACAAGGCTATACTGATATTTATGATATGAGAAAATGTATTACTCAAACTTGGAATTATTAAACTTCGGGCTTTCATTTTCTGCTTTTAGAAATTCTTGATCTCCTTTTTCTAGTTTCCTAGTTTCTACAACTGTGTAACAAATTCAAATTTCTAAACAAATTAGTAGCAAAACTTATTCTAATATTCTAATAGCTTTCTGTTCATTAACTATTTAATAATAGAGACATCATTCTTCTATAGCCCACATCTAGTGTTCAATTTATATTGTTTCTATAATTTGGAGCAAAGAGGAAGTCAAAATTATTTTCTAGCTATATATAAGATAGGTAAAAAATTCTACCCTCCTAACACAACTTAATAACTATCACTCATACCTTCAGATTTGCACATACGTCTGATATTCTGATACTATTTTATGAAACAGCATATGTAAAATGAGCATATGTAATATATATGTTCAGTGTATAAGGGCTATTAAGTAAAACCCAAGGTTCCACTACTTACCTTCAATGTCAGTGCAGCCATTGCTGCCACCACTTCTTTTTTTCTATGCTAAAGATTCTGGTTATCCTGCTATCATATTTCTTTATAATTTGACTCACATGGATGTATTAAGTATTTGCAAAGTTTTAAAGGTCATATATATTTTTATTGAATAAGTTGATATACAATATTGTATTGGTTTCAGTCCTACAACATTCAATATAGTCATTCAACAATTATATACATTTCAAAATGCTCACCATGATAAGTGTAGTTACCATTTGTCACTAAAGTTATTAGATGTTACTGACTATATTCCATATGTTGTACTTTTCATCCACATGCCTCATTTACTTTATAACTGGAAGTTTGTACCTCTTATCCGCTTCACTTGTTTTGCCCATCTTCTCTCTCCCTCAACCACTTGACAGCCACCAGTTTGTTCTTTGTATTTATGAGTCTGTTTGTTTAGATTCCACATATAAGAAATCATATGGTATTTGTCGATCTCTGCCTGACTTATGTCACTTTCATAATACCCTCTAGGTCCATCCATGTTGTCACAAATGGCAAAATATCATTCTTTTTAATGGATGACTAGTAGTCCATTGTATAAATGTACCATATATTTATCCATTTGTCTCCCAATGAAAACTTAGGTTGCTTTCATATATTTGCTATTATAAATAACGCTGCAGTAACCATAGGAATGCATATATTTTTTTGAATTAACATTTTTGTTTTATTCAGGTAAATACCTAGAAGTGGAATTACTGGGTCCTATAGTATTTTTATTTTCAGTTTTTTGAGGAAACTCCATGCTGTTTTCCATAGTGGCTGCACCCATTTATATTCTACCGACAGTGCACTTGGGGTCCCTTTTCTCCACATCCTTACTAGCACCTTTTATTCTTATCTATTCAATAAGAGCCATCCTGACTGGTGTGTGGTGATACCTTATTGTGGTTTTGATTTGAATTTTCTTGATGTTCAGTGATATGAGCATCTTTTCATTTGTCTGTTGGCTGTCTTCTTTAGAAAAATGTTTATTCAGTTCCTCTGCCCATTTTTTAATAAGAATTTTTTTTGTCAGTGGGTTGAGTTGTGTGAGTTCTTTATATTTTTTGAATATTAAGATAAGTCGTATTTCTTTATGTAGTTATGCATTTTTGTCTTAAAGCTCATCTTTAAGGATTTTATATGGCTATACCAGCTTGAGCTTGCTTTAGGCATTCCCCTATATATCTACCTTTTTTGTTATTTCTCTCTGCCCATCCATGTTTCAATTATATCTCTTATTTATGGCATGTGACTGGATTTGCTTTAGTAAGTCCTTTCTGAATATTTTAAATTAGAAATTTTATTTTATTTTACTTTGATTATAGATGTATTTGTTCTGATATCCTTTTTTTTTTGTCCAGCTTTTTCTGAATTCATTTTCCCCCTACTGTCTTGTTACCTTTTTGATTGTCTTTTGAATAATACTTCATTTTCCTATTTTGTTCTTCTAATGCTTTGGAAGTTACATGCTTGATTTTTATTCTTTCAGTGGTTATTTTAGAAATTTCAACAGGCTTATTAAACTTAGCATTAGAAATAGCGAATCCGTATTTATGGAATAAGTTCCCTAAAGTAAGATTCTAGAATCAAGGGATATGAGTTATTTTGCGGCTTTAAAAAATATACTGCTAAACTGTCATCCTAAGTAGTTGTATGAATATACACAGCCATTGCAGTCCATAAATGTACATTTTTCACATTCTTGAAAATGTTGGGTACTGTGATTATTTATATATTTATTCTTATGTGAATTAATTTGTGGAAAGTTCTTTGTTGTTATTTTTCATATTTTGCCTTACTAATATCTTTATGTGTAAGCTTTATTTTTCCAATTTATTCATTTAATTACAAAATTTTATATGTTCATTATAAAATGAATCATTTATTTGAGGCTGGTATTTTTCAGTTTTTATGTAACAGCCTTGTTACTTATTGGTTATTTTATCTTGAAAATTTTCTACATCATCATGGTCACACTTTTCTTAAAGAATCTGCTACTTAAACAGATATTCATTTGTGTTTTTTTCTCTCCCCTGGATTAGAGCAATATTTTATTCAGATCTCTACTTACATTGTAGTACCCAAGCTGAAGCAATATCATATTCAAATCTCTACTTTCATTCCTTAAGGAAGTAACAGAATGTTCACTAGGATAGTCTGAAATGCCAGATTCAGAGGTCTTTGTTTCTGAGCTACCAACATTCTCTATAAGTGCTATAAATTATGCCAGATTATTATTATATTTCAGTGATGGCCCCCAAAGGGAACAGAATTAATGTGTTTAGTCCATTTGCCATATGTAACTAGGAGTTGACTGCTTCATTTTAAATGTTATATTCTATTACATATTTCTTTATTGAATTAACTTGAGTGAAGATGGAGGACAAGTGTTCATGTTCTTCCCATTCCCTGAAATTTTCTCCAATTTTATAGTTGCTTTCTAAGTGTTCACTTCCATTAAATTTAATCATCAATAAAAGGTGTTCATACCAAATATTAGCTACTGTCCTATTAGGAATTAAAATTTGATTAAGATATATTATCTATATCCCTTCATACTTTTTTGTAGTTCATTCTGGAAATGCTTATTTCCATTTAGTTTATTGATTTATTGACGTACAACTATAACAACAGCACAGGAGTGAGCCTACTTTTGATATATATGTGTGGTGTGTATTTATAGTTTTAAAGAGCTATTTTTTCCTTTGCCTGCTTTTTATTTTTATTTGTTTCATTCCACATCTTCTTTATCCATTCATCTGTTGAAAGGTACTCAAATTGTTTCCATATCTTGTCTTTTGTGAATAATGCTACAGTGAACATAGGCATAGATAATCTCTTTAAGATCCTGTTTTTGTGTCCTTTGGATGTATACACCAGACTAGAGTTGCTGGAATACATGGTAGTTATATTTTTAACTTTTTGAGGAACTTCCATACTGTTTTCTATAGTGGCTGTAGCAGTCCCATAAACAGTGTAAAAGAATTCCCTTTTGTCCATATACTAACACTCAATATCATTTTTTTCAATAATAGCCATTCTAACATAAGTGAGGTGATATCTCTGTGATTGTAACTTAATTGTTACTTTTAATAATACATTATAAACCTATGAAATCATCATTCCAAACAAAAACTAAGATATAGATAATCTACTTATAATCACCTGGTTTTGCTCTTTCATCAACCTATCCCCTGCCTCCCCTTATCCTAGATAACTATCATTCCCAAATCCTATGTTCTTTATTCCTTGTTTAAATTTTGTAGTGTATTTCATCTTTATACATTATTTAAATATGTATCATGTGTGTGTGTGTTAAAGCGCTCTGAGGTAAAATAAAGGACCAGATTGTAAAGTCAGATTCAAACAAACCTAAAATCTTACCAAGTATCAGGCTTTACTGATAGTTTCAAAAATCCTAGCAATCAAGTGGAATAGGAGAAATAAGGGAAAGTCTGGTATGTACAGAGAACCACCCAAGTTCTTGTTTTCTCTATGGAACTCACACTTTTTGGCTCAGAATAATATATGAGGAGATATCTAATGAGGTTCAAGGGTCCTCTCACACAACTGGGAGCATTTAAAGTATGAAACATATCCAGTTCGTACTTCAGGGTGTATGTGATGTTCTCTGGGAGATATAAATCTATAGATTATAGACATGTTGACATTAGGCAGTCCCAAATCAGAAGCACCATACTCAAAGCATTCCAAAGGTAGAGTCCTTTCCTAGACCACACTATTAGTCTATTTGCCTGGAGATCCAGTTATACTCACAGGGGAATTATACTGGACAACTCGCCTTATCTGCTTGAGGAGCATCCCCCCCACCCCACTGGTAGCTGGGGAAGAATTGTATCCCAGCTGCTTTATGCTTTTTTCTTTCTGTGATAAGAAAACAGCTCTTTTGAGTTGCTGCCTAGGCGCTTCTGGTATGACAACCCTGCACACACCTGTAGCCTGGACAATTAAGTTAGGACCTGAATTTAGGATTCTTGCCATGAGTTTCCACTTTGCTTTTCCTGAGGCACCTTGTCAAAGAGCAACTTAGAGTGGAACTTGTGAAAAGTTAGTGACCTCTGCCCCAACCTCTTCATAAGTGCTTCCTAACCTGCTCTCTACCTTCTGCTTGCTCATGACCTGGGATGGAGGACTGCCCCTCCCTGGCTCACTGTATCCCTGCCCACTACCCTGTTTCTGGGATCTGCAATTAATAAATCTTGTGGCTTTATTTCCTTTGCATGAATGTGTTGGAACTGCACTTTGAATCAAAATGACCTCAGGGTTTTCACTGCCCTCAAATTGGAGTTTGGATGCTGAGGGAGCTACCTGCCAATCCCAAGTGGGTGGCTTGTGCCTCCTCATTCAGCAGGGCATACTCTGTATATTCTTAATTTAATACACCAGCTATGGGACCCCATATATTTGACAGACACTTTTATGGTGCATCCAGCTTGACCCATGAAGACACTTCTACAGAGATTAGAAGAGAATGAGGGAGCCATGTGTTCTGCAGCTTCAGGCTATATACGTTTCCCCAGTGATACTTCGCACCATGTGTGCCTAATGGTCAGTGTGTTCGTGCCCTGTTGCACAACCTGATTACATTTATGCTGTCAGTTGACACTGGAATAGTCACCTTTGTAGGAGCTTAATTTTATTGGTTTACTGTAACTGGCTGCCTGATGAAAATGATTACATAAATATTACAACTTGGAATAATATTATAAAAGTTAATAGGGTTTGGTATTCCAGTGTAAATGCAGAATATGAATTTTTTATGTGTTGGGACAAATTTATAAGCATAGAACTATCTAAAAGAACATGAACATAGGAAAATCTCATGAATAACTGAAAACTGAAATTTAATGGGCTTATAATCTTTTGCTGTTGCTCGTCAGTGTATTGTCTAATATAAAATGCTGTCAATTAATGACATGTCTTTTTAAAGTATAGCAAAAGATTAAGTTTTTCAAGAACAAATGAAATTAGTGATTGGACATGAAAGGCAGAGAAAAGGCCAAAAATTAAAAAAAAAATCACCCTAAGATATACACCTGAGGATAAAAAATTGTCACAATACACAACTGCTGAAAATATTAAAAAGTGGAATACACAGTTGTTAATATGATAAAAAAGAAAGCAATCCATTATCAGGTGACAGTGTTGGAAATCTCATAGTATCAATATATGATATAAAATATAAGAATAATTACTATTATATATTTTATTTAAATCTGGATAAAACTTGATTTACTGAGAATAAATCAGTTCATGCATCTGTGTTTGCACTGTGAGAAGTACTTGACCACTTTTTCTGCTCTTTATCACTGAAAGCCTATAATACAAAGAAAGAGTTTTTCTCTTAATTTATCTTTTTAATGATTATTTTGTGAGCCACTGGGTGGATGAGAACAGATGTGGGGACATCAGGTTAACACACCAGCTACATATGCAACAAGGATAGAGAGTAATGGGCACCTTTTTGAAAGATTAGAGCTAAGTGATAATTCACATTATTCCTTTATGGTGAAAACTGGTAGTCATCTATAGATCTTGATTCAGAGTTGAAGGATATGTGAAAAATGTGAAAACTTTTTTGTCACCGCTATTTTAGTGTGCCCATCTTAAAGTAGGCTCCTTAATTCAACTCTGCCTGAGCGGGTCACCAAGTCTCAGTGCATCAGACCCACTGATTACATGGTGATAGCAATTGATTAAAATGTGAGCAAGTGATCAAATATTTCCCTAGAACTATGAAGAAGAAAAAGCTCCTCTCCACCCATCTCTTCTCTCTGATGGGTGTTTTGAGAATACAGAATTGCAGCCATTACCAACTTTAGAGGAGAGTTTGCTTGAGGATGGAGCCAAAAAAGAAGGAAACAAGTCTGAAATAGAGGAGACTGGATTGAGGCAAAAGGATATTGTTTGAGCTCATCTATTTGTTTGTGACTGAAACCACATTTGCCATGAATTTTTAGTTAGTTTTTCTTTTTTTCTTTAGCCATTTTAAATGTGGTATTTTGTCACTTGGAAAGGAAAGAATCTTAAATACAAAGTATATTGTGGCAATTAGGACCCAGACTCTGGAGTCATGCTGAATAGATTTAAATCCTGGCCCTATTAAATCAAATAGGTTTAATTTAGGGTTTAAATTAAAACCACTTGCTTACATGTTTCTTGACTTCTTTGTGCCTCAGTTTCATCACCTGTAAAAAATGATGACAGTAGTAGTACTTACTTCACAGGGTTGTTGCAATGGTTAAAAGAGATAATATGTAAATTATAATATCTGTAGTTAAATATGTGTAGAATTCAAAATATATGTCACATCTTAAAATATCAATGTTAATTTTCATTATTTTTATCTTTGTTATCATTTATATATGAATTTCAAGCCATTAAAAACTTCATCCAAATCCACAAGCGAGCCCACAAACACAAAACATACTTCTTAGAGCTGAATAAAACAAAAGAATGGAATAGGAATTCATTCACCACAATCCCAAATTGAAACTTAAAAAAAGGTATTTTAGATTTTGAATAGTTCAAGTAATTTGCTTATAATGCCCCCCAACTAGGTATACCCATTCTTTACCCAATATTCATTTAGGCAGGAAGTATTGACTTAGCAGGTGGTTCAAAGTGGAGATGGCTGCTCAAAGGAATAGATTCTTCTGAGGGTTATAGAAGTGGCCTTTAATTTGTTTTCTCTTTCAGGAATTCAAAAGAAGACTGTGGAGTCTTCCATGAAAAATCTCTTATAATTTCCACATCTGCATTTAATTGAAATGCCCAGATATTGGGGCTGCCAAACAGTTGCTGCCATTTCAGTGACTAAATGTGAAACAGATTTTTTTTTAATTTAGTAGACAGAATGAGTGGGCTATAAAGCTAATAAGATGTGGAATCTGATTAATGACTCAAGCCATGTATCATCTAGTCAAATAGAGATTGTTGAAAGATTCTAATTACCATTTATCTTATTGGTAGCTTTGAAGTAATCATTTGAAATAATGTATTCTATTTTCTTAATTAAATGTATGATTTTCTAAAGATAGCAAATTTCTATAGGTGCCAAAAGATAAACACTGTTTTAAGGGAGGTGAGGCTATAGATCTGAAATTTTCTAACTGCACCATTTAGAGTCCAGGGAATATTTTGGAGATTTCATTTATAACCATAAGCATGTGAACTCTAGGAACATTCAGGAAATCATATATCCATGTATTTATTATGTTTTTAAACTGTAAGCATTTTATAAAATTTTCATTCTTTGAAATAACTTTGTAATGTTATTTTTATTCCTATTTTACAGATGAGAAAACCAAGACACAGAGAGGTATTATACTTTGCTTAAGATCATAGAGCCATCAAGTGGCAGAGTCAAAATTCCAACACAGGAAATTTGGTCTGCATGCTTAAGCAATGTAATTTTGTGCCTCTCACTGATGAAAGAAACAAGCATGGCTCTAAATTACCTCCTGTTTGTACTCCTAGTCTCATTTTTCTCTCTTCATCTCAACACATTTCAGGACAACTTTGCTCTAGGTAGATAAAATATGCTCTTTAAACTTTGTAAAAAACTTTTGATATAACTTTTTCTGGTATAATTTTCATTTTTTAATAAGTTATCTCCTTTAAAAATTCTTATACCTAGCTTTCCTTTCAAATATTTTCAAACTTAGCTAACCAAGCCAGGGCTTCATTTAAAAGAAAATGTTACAGTACTCATCTCCACAGTGAATTATCCAGCAACATATGTGTACCTTATATTATTTAAAAATATTTTCACTTTTAAACATTAGATTTTAAATGTCTCAGGAAGAGAGATAACAACTTTAGTTTACAAACTAGATGTGAAATACTGTCTAATATTTGTTCATATAGATATATTGATTTGTTCAGAGCCTGTATCTGATTTTAAACTTATACCTGGTGAGTTCTTTTTGTTTAATTACTCTTTAAATATGTCCATTCTCCCAAGCTATTTAAGAAGAAGTTGTCATTGCCTAAACAAGTACTTCAAAGTGGGAAGCATACCCCAATGCGTAGATTTCCCAGGGTGTACCAGAAACTCTCTCTTTAATTTGTTTGCTTCCCCAGGGTACTGTGGGAATCCCAGGATAACTTATTGCTGCCTTTGGATTTGGGTCTTAAAACTCCTGCAGCTAAAATATCATTCATCCCAGGATAATTTATGTCATATATCAACAAAATGGTAGGTGTATAAGACTAATACATTATTATATGCCAATTCTATCTCAATAAAAAATAAGTACATTCATAATTCAAATGGTGGGAATGAAGTTGGATCCATGATATTTACCTGGGAAATACTATGCAATAAGAGCATGTAGAATTTGTAAAATGATATCTGAGGAAAAGTCTCAAATTTTCATGTCCCTATTCCCTTTGCTACTTGGGGTTCATCATTAGTAACATTAATCACCATCTCCATTTTAGTAACATTGTGAAGGCATTATTTTAGTCAATACTGCCTTTTTTGTGGTAAAATAAAGATTGCATTTAAGAAATTATGTTTAATATCCTAAAATAACTATATACCTAATATAGAATTCTAGCTTTGAATATTTAAATCAGGGAAATAAAGAAATGATTGAGGACACCAAAGACTAACTTTGAGCCACTTGTCATAAGTTGCTCAACTTAAATATCTTTGGTTTCATTAAAAAAAGAAAATTCCATGTCACTTCACACCCGTTAGGATGACGACTATTAAAACAAACAAACAAAAACAACAAACAGAAAGTAACAAGTTTGGAGTGTATGTGGAGAAATTGGAACCCTGTGCACTGTTTGTGGAAATGTAAAGTGGTGTAGTCACTATGGAAAACAAAATAGTGTTTTCCCAAAAAATTAAAAATAGAATTACAATATGATCCTGTTTTTCTGCTGAAAAGATTGAAAGCAAGATATCCAGAAGATTTTGTACCCCCACTTTCATAGGAGCACTAATCACAATAGCCAAAATGTGGGAGAAACCCATGTGTTTATCAATAGATAAATGGATAAACAAAATGTGGCATATATATATATGATGGCATATTACCCAGCTTTAAAAAGGAAGAAAATCCTACACATGCTACAATATGGATGAATCTTGAGAACATCATGCTATGTGAAACAAGTCAGTCCCAAATGAACAAATACTGTATCATCTCACTTATATGAAGTACCTGGAATAGTGAAACTCATAGAGACAGAAAATGGCCTGGTGGTTGCCAGGGGTTGGGGCTAGGGGTGAATGGGGAGTTATTTAATTGGTACAGTGTTTCACTTCTGTAAAATGGAAGAGAGCTATTCTGGAGATTAGTTGCACCACAGTGTGAATATACGTAACACTATTTAACTGCATACATAAAACTAGTGTGGTAAATGTTATGTTAGGTATATTTTATTACAATTAAAATTAAATAAAATATGCAGGGGGAAAAAAAATCATCCCAGATGGTTGTAGTGCTGCGCTCAGAGTTTAGAACCTGAGTCCTTGCCTATGGTTCTCAAAGGGCAGTTCCTAGATTCGCATCATCATTATCACTTGGGAACTTCAAAAAAAAAATTCTGTTCAATGTTTTACCCACCTTACTTAACAGGATAAAGCTGAATCTGGATTTATATTAGGTAATCTCTGGTCCTCACTAAAAATAAAATTCAGAATGTGGCGATTTTTTCATAAAGTGAATAAAATTAATATGAGAATTCAAAAAGTGTTCAACTATTTTATTTTTACCTTTTAAGACATTTATAAGGCAAAAAATTTCACTTCTAAAATTTTATCTAAACCAATAGTAATATGAATAAAATTAGAAGAAAATGATCATTGTAAATATGTGAGAAAGTTATACAGATTGTTTTATGTAGACAAATGGACATCCCCAAGGATACTACTCAAAATATTTTTTCTTCCAGTTTTATTGAAATATAAAAATGCCATGTAACATTGTATAACTTTAAGGTATACAACATAATGATTTGATATATGTATATAGTGCAAAATTATTTCTACAAAATGTTTAGTTAACATCTGTCACCTCATGTAGTTCCAATTTTTTTTTCTTGTGATGAGAACCACTCTCAGCAGCCTTCCAATATACAATACACTTGTTACACACGGCGAGGCTTTGGAGACACTGACCATGGTGCTGAACCTGATTTCTGCATGCCCTTTCCTGTTCTAAGCATTTCCTCTTTAGTTTTCTGGGCAATGAGAGTTGAGAGGAGGGATCTCGGGAGTATCAGGTGGCAAAGACCACAGTGAGACACTTGAAGGGTTTAAAGCACCCACTCAATATCAAGTGGAATGGAAATATATCAATATTTTAACAACTGGCCTGTATGTACTGCTGTGTATCTGAAGATCAGCCCTGGCTATATTTTATTGGCTTGTTTTGAAAAGTTCATGGTCACATGTTCCTGCTAAATAACTTTAATTAGTTTTAACACATTATACTGAACATAAGGAAATGTCAAAAATATAATATCTGAACTTGAATTAGATCAAAACTCTGGGGAGTTGGAGGTCTTAATATAATAGCAGAATCTCAGACTGTAGAATTTGAGAATTGTAGAATCTCAGAATAAAAATCAGAGTCGAGAGTTATCCAAGATAATAAGCATGTCATCTCACAAGATAATTATAGTTCAGTGGTTTGCATACCTTACTGTTTAAATTGTGTTAAATGGATAAAGAAAAAGGGGAGATGAATGCTTGATTTCTTTGTGGAAGAGGCTAAGTTTTAAAATTGGCTAAATGAAAGCTAAGAAAATAATAACTCAAGGATTATTTCTACTTACAAGAGTTTTGAATATCCTAGTGAATACCCTTTCAAAAACTATTTCTGTATAGCATATATATCATATTATCTTTCCAGTAATGGTGGATAGTTACTTTTAGCTTTACACTAACATACAGAATATACCTTTCATTTGCATTTTACAAGATGAGTATGCTGTATCTAGTAAAAATAGAAATATAATTTTTCTCAGGCTAGAAAAATATCAGTTTACTTTATGACTATAATGAACCCTGTAGGAAGTTATAACCAAAGGAAGTTACAGGAAGAAAAATATAAGTCAAAAATATTGCAGAGAAGTTTTATTATTTTTTATTTTATTCTTGAATCACTTGAGAATAAGTTGCTGATGTAGTGTCCAAGCTTTTTAGAATACTCTAGAATATTTTACCTACAAACAGAATATTCACTTACAGAAGAATACTATAGCCATCAGAATGAGGAAATTAATCATTAAAAATGCTATAACGTAATAAGCAGACCCATCTCATATTTTGCCGGTTATTCCAATAATGTACTTTATAGCAAAAAATCCAACCCATAATCACATGTTGCATTTATTTTTCATGTTTCTTCAGGTTCTTCCAAAAGTTTTGCAGAATGTCCCTTAATTTATATTTGTTTTATTTTTCCACATAATTAGATCCAGGATATGCACTTCTATCAGGCATATCCTGAAAGTGATGCTTTGTTTTATTGCATCTTATCAGGTAGTACACAATTTGTTAAACTCCATCACTTGGTCAAGGAAGTGTTTATCACGTTCTCCACTCTAAATCATTCTTTCTTTCCTATATATTCAATATGTATTTTATTTGATGGAATTTGAATCCATGTAGATATCACATTGCTCAGTAAACATTGACCTACTGATCTTGCCTCTATTGATGTTCTATGGCTGAATTATTTCAAATAAGGTTTCCAAATGGTGATTTTCTAAATCAGTTGTTCATTCATTATTTAGACATTGCCAGTCTACTGCAAATGACAATTTCTTCACTCTCAGTTAATTAGTTAATGTCAGTGTGGGCTCCTGGATTCCTGTTTTCTTCAATGCACTAAAATTAGTAACTACTGTTATTTACTTAACTGTAAATTTCACTTTAAAATAAACTCTTTGTAGTGTAATTTACCTACAATAAAATAAAACTATTTTAAGTGTATTGACAAATGTATACATCTGGTAACCATCAAACCAGTCAAGGTACAGAACATTTATTTCTCTTTAAAATGTTCCATTGTGTTCATTGCAGTCAGCTTCTTCACCCACAGCACATGGTCCCAGGCAACTGCTTTATTTTCAGTCACTAAAGTGCAATTTTGCCTATTGTAGATTTTTATATAAATGGAACCATGGTTATATGTGCCCTTTTGTGTCTGGATTATTGTTCTCATTATTGTATTTTTGGTATTTATCTATGGAGTTGAGGGTATCAGTAGTTCTTTTTTGATATTGTGGATTTTTCCATTTATGTACCCACATTTATCCATTCAGTAGTTGAAGGTCATTTTGATTGTCTTCAGTTTGGGAATAAAGCTGCTATGAATATTCATATATGAGTCTTTTTCTGGACTGGATGTATGATTTTCTTTCTCTTTGGCAAATACTTATGGGTAGAATTGCTGAATCTTATGATTAGTATATAATTAGCTTTAAAATAAACTGCCCAATTGTTTATCGAAGTGGCTATACCATTTAATATTTCTAGTAGGAACACGTAAAACGTCCAGATCTTCCACATCCTCATTAATACTTGGTATTGTCAGTCTTCTTAATTTTCCCCATTCTAGTTGGTGTGCGGTAGTATTTCATTATGGCTTTTATTTGCATTTCTCTGATGACTATAGCAATTTTTTACATGATTATTGGATATATATATCTATATATAGATATATATATATCTTCTTTTGTGATGTTTCCATTGAAATATCTTGTTCATTTTTGCTATTGTGTTGTTCATTTTCTTCTTTCTGAGTTGTAAGAATTAATTTTATTTTATATTTGGAATACAATTCCTCCATTAGATATATGTATCACAAATATTTTATCCAATTTTGTGACTTGTCTTAATTTTCTTGAAGGTGTTTTTAGAAAAGCAAAATTTTTTGTTTTGTTTTTCACTTTGATGAAGTCCAGTTCAATTCCTTTTTTCTTTTTTTATTTTTGGCTTTGTGCGTGTGTACATCCTTAATGAAAAATCTTTGCATATGTAACAACAGCCTCAATGGGACTCCTAGACAGAATTGTGGAGCTTTTTCCCTATGACACTGTTTTATAGTGCTCTGCCCTCTAACTCCCAGTTGCATCTGCCTTCTGGAATTCTAATCTCTATCTCTTCAAAATGTTTTTGTGGTTGATTTGGTTTGTTTGCTTGCTTGTTTTTAATTCCTGAATCACTTGACTTGAGAATAAGTTATTGACAAGGTGCCTCCACCACTTCTGAACACTCTAGTATATTCACTGTGAGGTTTTCATTTTCTCCTTAGGTTCCAGACAAAAAAGTATCTCCAGTGAGTTTTGGGCTCACCTAATTGATTCCCCTTCTCTCAGGATCACAGCCATGTGCTGCTTATTGCCCAGTGTGTCAGTACAATGACTTTATATTTTGTCCAGCCTGTAGTTGTTATGATGAGAGGGCAAGACCCATGCCAGTTACTGAATCAGGATTCAGGTGGAAATCCTCTAATAGACTAAAAATTCAATTTTGAAATAGATACAGAAAAAGTAGAATGTAAGCTGCAACACCATTCTTTCTTAGTGATTTCATTTTATAAAATCCTTAGCATTTTTTAAATCTCTGAGCCCCTGATTCCCTAAAGTATGCCCTCAAATATCCTACAAAGCATTGTCCAGTTCTAGCTGGAGTTCTATGTCTGTCTTTTCTCAAGTCGCAATGGAGTTGCTCAGCATATGGTGAAGTAACTGTAGTGAACACCTTTATATATCTTCAGACATCATGATATTAGATACCTATGTACCAATATACATATGAAATGTGTGGGAGGATCCTAAATGACAAATGGAAGTACATGCTCATCCTAAGAAAAATGTAATAAATGACTGAATGCCTTTGCCCATAATCCTCAGCAAACCTTGTGGTAAAAACAAACAAACCAAAAACCATTATACTGAAGTGGAATAAATTCAAGGAATACCCTAATCTCTGAAAGATAAAACTGTTTCTTCTGTGACTGTTTTGACTTACCGAATTTCTCCCCATACTCTCACTTGCCACAATTCCTCTTTCAAGTGACTTTTTTTTTAAAGGCTACAAGTCACACTACCTTTGAACCATAAAAATTGTTCATTGCGGATTTTTCACCTTCTTGTTATCTAGTAGAAGTACCACACAGTACTGAACTCTGTGATAAGGTTTTTTATATGCCATATAAGCATTATTGCAAAATAATATAGATGGGTAATAATTTTGAATGAGGAATTCAACTGTCAAACAATAATTGTTGTCATTTTACTCTAGATTATCTCCCTAGATCCTCCCACACATATCTTGATCAAGTTGTTCCTGTCCAGTAATATTATTTCTAGACACATAATAATGTGTTTGAAGGAAGCTTAAAGTTGTTACTTAATTTTCACTTCATACAGTGGGAAAAATAAATTTAGAAAGGCTGGTACGTAGATCATCAGCACATTTTATTTCACTGAACTATTGAATATTCTTAGCAATGAAAAACTTTTTAATCACCTGATGACTTAGTTATTTTATACATTAATAAAATATAATGACCTAAAGAAATATCTTTATCTAGCAATCTCAGTAGTCTTTTGAGGGTTGTTAAGTAATGTAAGTATGAAATCTAAAATACAGTGGCTACATGATGACAGGATAGAGTATGACAGGATAGAGTTACTCTCCAGTTTCTCTACTGTATTGCTAAGCTTGTGCTTCTCAAATTTTCGTGTGTATGCAAATCTCCTGGAAGGCAGGCTTTCTCCCACATTTTCTGATTCAGTTGGTCTGGAGTAGGGCCTAAGAATTTGCATTTCTAAGAAGTTCCCAGGTGCTGCTTGATGGTGCTCAGGAAAACACTGCCTCAGGAAACCATATATCGGAACAGAACTGGTTCTTTAGGCAGAATATTTTACAAGTGGCAAATCTATTTGCTACCTTGGCTAACTGCCTGCCTTTGAAAATGAACTATAAATATTGCTTTTGCATTGCTCTGTATTTGTAACAATAATATTTGTTGATGAGTTGATACAGTTTATATGTTTTATTTCCTCCAACAACTAAATAGCTTCCTTATTCTAAGAAAGCACAGGATTTTGTATTTTGATACAAGTTTTATGTTTGTTTCCCTTGTCAGACAGGGTCTGATTTATGAATTTGCTCTGAATACATGCCTACACTCTGATATGTAAATTGCTTTAAACTAAAATCAGTAATTCAGTTCAACTTCATATTGTACCAATAGCTTATTTTTCCCCTCCACTATACAGTATATAAGACTTCACTCTGTGCCCTTCTTTCACACATAGATCATGGTGTACTATTTTCTATTGCAAAATGGAAGTAAATTCAAGTAGTTATTAAAACCTTTTTATTTACTATACTTTTTAAAAATGATCATTTTCTTTTATATCTTTTATATATTAGATTATATACTAGTTTAGACTTCTACTCTTATTTTTTTCATTGCTTTCTCACTCCTATCACACATATGCCTGTGTGTGAGCATGTACACATACACAATGTACATACATGCACACACACCACTGTTTAAACATCATCAAATACCAATGTATTTATGTAGCCCTTATGGTTATAAATATAATATAATGTAAAATGCCATAAAATTTATATAAAGAAGAGAGATAAGGCATGAAATTTCTACTGTATCATACATAGAAAATTGACATGGCTTAGTTTTATGGAAAATCTGCTGTTTCTTTGAGTTCAACTCATAGGCATGAAGAATATCAATCACACAATGATGGTCTTTTCCAAATCCCATAAATACACAATAACATGTATACAACTTATGTTTTCCAAAGAAAAGTTTTATTGATGGTGATTTCATGTCTTTTTTACCTTTTCAAAAATGACTATTTTAATGTCTAATATCAATAAAATGGTTTTTAGTAAATGGAAGGAAGTTTTCAAAATTTATTTATTTTTCTTTTATTGAGGAAGCAAGTCACAGTTATCTATTACATACCAAGTATAAATTAAAAAATGATATTTTTCACTTAGGTTCATAGGAATCTAGGTTCAAGAATTTGGGAAAGGGAATTGAGCTAATTAAATAATAATAAGGAAATTAAAATTTAAAATTATAGAATGAATCATCATATATGCAGCTGAGGAAATTGAATTCCAGAGGCTCTAAATGACATGTTCCACACATCCAATTTGGCAAAAAACCTGGATTAGAACCAGAATATTATAATTTCTAGAACTGTGTTCTTTTTACTACCAATTCTGGAAGCATAAATTCAGAAAGAGTGGTGACCAGTAAAAATGATATGACTTTTATATTAGAAAATAACATAAAAGATGTTCTTTCCTTTATCTGTAGACTCTACTCCTTAACCTTCTCATCTTTATGCTTAGATTATGAATAGTAGAAAGCTTAAAAGGAGCTGTTGGCATTGTTGACTTCCAGGAGGAAGATAACAGTATGCAGCAATAGCTTATCAGGTTATCATAGTATGTCCAGCATGAATAATCATCAAATCATAATAATAAATGAAGATACCCATAGATTGTAGCTCTCATCAATATAAGAATTCATATATTATATCATCTACTTTGTCAAATATTTTTTTGTGGATTCATCATACTATAGTAGGTAGTGAACTCTCAAAAATATAATTTTCTTGCATAATAATGCATGTATAGATTTTCTGTGTTATTTTAAAAACCAGCCTATGAAATAACACCATGATACACTTTCCTGGAGTATAAAGTGAAACCAAAGACCAGAATCAAACCAGGCTAGATGAGTAGTGTGATTTGAAACAGCATCACAAGCATTTAATCAAAACGAAATTATGCCTAGACTGACAAATATCCCCTTATCAGCAGCACAAACCCCCTAAAGAGGAAAAATAATTTTTTAAAAGGCTTTGCCTCTGAGGTTGAATGCCTCCAACTTCCATGATACTGTTTTTTCCCACCTTGTTTAATCACTGTTGAGATCCTTTCAAAATTGCCTTCTTCACAAGCATTTGGTATCTTAGAATATTAACACTGAAAGGAATCTTTGAGTACATGTGGACCAACTTCCACTTTGTAGATGAAGGAAGTCTGTGCCCAGAGGACAGCATGACTTTGAGAAACTTGCACAGTGATTCATAGGAGACTTGGGAGTAGAACCTCTGTAAATGACTTCCAGACCGTGTGCACCAGTTTTGGTCAAGACAAATGGAGTTACTGGTGTGCTGGGCTCCATGGTTACCCATTCTTTGTTGATTCCTCTGTGTCACTCTGACACTCCCTATTCACAGTAAGTTAAATATCTTGAGCCCCGAGTGCAGGGGGTTTTTACTGTTGTGCAACTTCCCATTCAATTGAAATATTACCTTATTTATTACAGCAGCAGCTCAAAAAGAAACTTCTTTTAATAAGAAAATCATGAAAGTGATTGTTCAGCTTGGAGTATTAAAGAAAGTGAATAAATTGGTATCTATAAAAAGCTACTTCCTATTAGGTTAACACAAAGAGTGAACTTTGCAAAAGTCTATAATTAAAATCTAAATTTTTACTTAGTTTTCCTTTTAAGGGGCCAGGATTCTTGCTTTTAAAAAGATGACTTTTTAAAACAATGACTAAGCTTCTTATCTTGTTCAATCCAACTTCTCTTTATTCGTTCTTCCTTAAAGCCATTGACATCACAATTTCAAGTCACTAACTCAAACCTTGGGGCTTTGTCATGTTGTGAAGCAAAGGATGGGAAAGAAACTAAATGTTCCATGATCTAAATGTTAACATCTGAATTCAAAGAAAATAACACAGCCAGTAGCTAGAGAAATTTATTTAATTGAGGAAGCAACAGTGGACAAATCATGCATTTTAAAAGTTAAAGACAAATTCATGTGAGTATTATCAACATCATAATAGGAGGGAGTTGAGAAAGTAGAGGCATAAGTTATAGACTTGCAGTGAAGAAATCTGGATTTAGATTGTGAGTCTGTCCCTTTTCAACTGGGGGACTTTAGGTAAATCAACAAACCTCCCTGAGCCTCAGTTTACTCATCTAGAAGATGGAGACAGTTGTATCCCTCCCTCCTGCCTACTCTATCATGCACACATAGAGTTATTATGATAAATTCAAAATGCCTAGAATATAATGGGACATGTAGTTGTTAAAATATATGGGAAATTCAATGGGTAGGACATATGATTGATGTAAACCCATACCTGGGCATCACAGATTAGGTAATCTGAATATCTCAATCCTATAATCTGAATGTCATTATATTAACTCTCTGAGAGAATACCTTTGAAGTTATAGTCAAGCAGAAGAACACATATTCGTCAGCTAAATGAAGACAGTTCTTTCAGTAGCTGATATAGGTACTTTATGAAATAGATATATCCTAAGAAGAAAAGATTTAAAGGGGATATCTATCACTTGAATCATTTTCTCACTGACTTTTACCAATTGTTAAAAATGTGTCCCAAAGGAGGAAAATGGCCCTGGATCTAATAAAAATCAGACAAAAGGAAAGAGTATTGTGAAAGAGGCATTGAATTTTCTCTGCTTTGCAGTGAGCTGCCCTAATTCCAAGAGAGAGTACTCTGCAGACGAGAGGGAAGCACTGTGGCTAACTCTCACGGCATCCCATGGCAGAGCTGGGTCCCAGGAGCCAAGTGCAGGTATGATGTCATCTGGGACTGGAAGTCCCTTCTTTGGGCCTATTTACAGGCTTGTGGTTTCATGGCAAATGAGGGGTGAGATGATGAGACCAGCTCCTGCTGTTCACCCTGACACCGATGGTTAAACAATATCAGGAGACCACAGATGGTGAGTAAATGTCATATGTTTCCAGAAGATTCTAGTCTGTTAGCAAAGATACCCATGGATATTGTGAATATGAATTTTCAAAAAGCCCTTACTGATCTTCTTCTCAGTTTTCTCCTGTAATCCTAATGAATTTCCACAAGTGTGTTTTTGAAAAATGGAATGGAATTCCATAGTAAACATTGCATTTTAAGACTCAAATGTTAAAAGGATCCTCAAAATATTTCTAGAGTGTCCAGATTCAGGATCATACTCAGATGAATGCCTGTCTGAAAAAAACTATCTTTCCCATTGATCCCTCTCAAAAAAACAGAAGGATATTATAAGTGATGTGGGTTAAAATCAGAAAAGACCTTTGGGAAATAGGTTGTCCTACTTCCCTAGAATGCTGAACTAATATTGAGTATCTCCATATTCTTACATCATTTGAAAACTGAATTTTTCTTTCCCTTCAAGCCTAATGAGGATCCAAGGCAGACATCCTAGAACTCTCTGTACCAGTGATTAGATCTGTAATACTGCGGAGTGGTGGAGACAGCTCCTCAACGTAAGGCACAAGAGCTCTCAAACACTGATCCACAGGCCATCAGTGTTCGCATCACTTAAGGAAGCATTTAGAAAGTACAGAATCCCAGGCCTTACACTGATAGATTACATTATAGTAAGAGTAGGGCCCTGGAATCCATACTTTTTTTTACAGATAGAGTGGTTTGAAAACTGCTGGTCTAAGCGTGCTGTACAGCTTTGAGCCCTTCAATGCACGTGGGCCTAAAGTGTATAAATTTATTGGTAAGAGATAAGAAAACATAAGAACATACAGCTGAATGATAATAATTGTACTCAAGCATTATCAATTAAAGCTATAGAGTATTATATAGGTGAATGTTAAGAGGTTTTAAATTTGAACACTTTCAGATACTCAATTTAAATTAACAATATTATAGGATGCCTATCATATTTCTGTCCTTGCACCGATTTATATTTAGGGCTTCATTTATATTCCTCAATGAGAAATTTTACACCTGTATTTCAGTCTGTAGCAGGACAACAACTATCTCAATTTATTACTTTTTCTTGAGCCCTTTAATATGTAATCTGAAAGCCATTGCTAAATTAAACTTCAGTTTGGGAGGAATGGACATCAACATTTTAAAAGGTCATTCTCTTTTGTTCATTTATCAAGCATTTATTGAATACCTATGATGTGCCAGGCACTAGACAAATGAACAGTACCTCATGAATAATGTCTCTTTTCCAATATAAGAAGGTACAAAATCAGTTCACCTTAGTGGAAAAGTAAGTTACTATTTTAAAAGGAGGTGAATTTAATGACTTGACACAGTGTAATCAATTAAAAGTCAGGGAATGAAAGAATAGGAATGAAAAAGGAATTTCAAATGAAAAAAAAAAGAAACCACATTAACAGATTAAGGGCAAACTATCTAAAACAAATCTTAATTTACAAAATCTAGAATTTGAATTGTAGATTAAATGAAATTCTGTGAATGGGCTTAAAATGTAGTCATTTTATGTCTTGGATGCAGGCTTCACAGGCATTTTCATTACTCTCTGGTCAGTTTTGTTATTTTGCTTCATTGCTTTCTGACAGAGACTAGCTAGCAGAAGACCCTTGGATATGAATGAATAAAAAAAGAACAGATTATCAGTCAGGTTAAGGTTACTGGGCAAGGTAAATTAGGCAAGGATCTGGAGTCATTGTAGACCCAGATCCAAAGAAAAATGCTATATTCTTATTTTAAGGTTTAAAAATTCATGTAAAAACATTTATATAAAACAACATGAAGCAAATTACAGGGTTTATCAATTAATAATACAGATTGAATTGGTCTCATTATTTAACCTCTCATAGACTTGTTTCCTTATTTATTAAATGGCAATAACACATTCTAAAATTTCAGAAATCTAAAAAGGTCATTTAAGGAAGATCTTTTATCAGTTTGGCACCAAAATTCCTTTGGCAGCAAAACTGGACCTGACTGATCAGAAGAAAATTTATGGTCTTACCCATCCCACTTTCCCAGTAATATCTCTAAGTATGTTTTCACAGCAGAAATGTTAATGTGTTTGATTATACCCAAATCATTGTGTGTGTGTATGTGTGTGTGTGTTTACATATAATGAATACACATATTCATTATAATATATACAGTGGAACTTCAAGAATCACAAAATCACAAAAGGGTTGTTCTTAGCACTTGATAAGTTGATTATAAAATTTATTTGAAAACAAGACCAAAACTAGCCAGAACACTTCTTCAGACAAAGAAGCAGTGTAGCATATTAATGATAAAAAGGGACTCTGGAGCAGGACTGCCTGATTTACAATCCCACCTATGGCACTTACTCACTGTATGCCCTTAGAAATGTTACTTCACTCTCTATGCCTCAGTTTCCTCATCTGTAAAATCAGAAAAATAAAAGTACCTACTCTGTAAGGTACTTTTTAAGCATTACATGGCTTAATATTTATAAAGAGCTTAGACTAATACCTGGTACAGAATAAGTTCATATGTGTTAATTAAAGAAAGAATAAGAGGGTAGGAAATGCCCTGCATGTCACATGTTAACTAAAACAGAATGACGCTGTTGGGAGAGAGGACAAGATCAATTACAAGAACAAAACAGATCCGAAAAAGGATTCATGCTTAGACTGAACTTTGATTTTTGTTTTTTGTTTTGCTTGTTTTGTTTTTCTGTGGCTTTTATTTTGTTTTACTTTACTCGATGTTTTTTTGACTGTGTAAATGAATTTATTTTTATTGAAATATAGTTGATCTAAATATTATATTGGTTTCAGATGTACAACATAGGGATTGATAATTATATACATTGCTAAATGCTTGCCATGGTTAAACATAGTTACCTCCTGTTATCATACCAAAATACTACAATATTATTGGTTATATTCTCTATGTTATTGTTTGATTTCATATGTAAGTGAAATCATATGGTATTTGTCCTTCTCTGTCTGACTTATTTCACGAGACACAATGCCCTCTAGGGCAATCCATGTCACAGAAGGCAAGATTTCATTCTGCTTTATGGCTGAATGATATTCCATTTTATATGTACCACATCTTATTTATCCATTCACCCATTGATGGACACTTAGGTTGCTTCCATCTTGGCAATTGTGAAAAATGCGGTGATGAACATAGGGTGACATACATCTTTTTGAGTTAGTGTTTTTGTTTTCTTCTAGACACAGACGTTGGAAGCCTTTTGGATTTCTGTTAAGACTTCCAAAATTATTTTTTTAGACATGATTTACATTGTAAGCTTTTGTAATGGTAACTATAGGCATTATTCATAACTTTTGAAAGCTATTTTGTTCTCAATGCTTGCTAGTTATTGACAATTCCTGACTAACAATCTCTGTCTAAAAGACAAGGTATTTGCTGAGATATACAACAGTACGTAATAATTATTGCAAATGTGCTAAATTAAATGATTTGAAACCAAGTTGACAGTGGCCAAAAGATGCATTTAAAACTAGAAGTGGCATATGCAGCAAATATTTAGAAGAAATCAATTCAGTATAACAGGCTATTGAAAGAGAAATTATAATGCAAAATCATGTAACGGTTTAGATGAACTCAGCTAACTTCATTTTATGGATCCTAAAATCTCTGGGTGTATTTTCTTGAAAGGTGAG
The DNA here is from genome assembly GCA_032199065.1 of Smutsia gigantea. NCBI lineage: Eukaryota > Metazoa > Chordata > Mammalia > Pholidota > Manidae > Smutsia > Smutsia gigantea. The sequence goes on along the minus strand of JAVSCE010008826.1, from coordinate 168,663 downwards.
AATTTTGAAAATTTCATTCTTTTTTTTCTATTAAAAAATATCTATGATGTGTTAAGATTAGGTGCATTTGTCTCCACTCCAAGGAAATAATAATACTAAAATATTTTTCTCTTTAAATGACATTTTCTGTTATGGAGAGACCTACTTTAACAGTACAAAATAATTAAAGCAAATCAGAGCAAAATAATAGAAGATATTCTAAAAAACTATTTTAATTTACCTTGTACTAAAAATGAAATAAATGAGACTCAACATAATTTCTGAGGTGTTATAGCCTCCCCAAAATATCTAATTTTAGCTATTGACAAAACATATGCACCTAAAGACCACTGTACAAAATAAATAATAAGTACTCTTCCAAAATGTCAAATTATAAAAGAAAAGGGAAAAGAAAACCACACATTGGAGAAGAGCGAAGAGAAGAAACAGCTAGATACAATGTGGGATCCAATCTGTGATCATGGACAGAAAAAAAGACATGGAAAAACGCAGTGGGAAAAAAAGACCTAGTCAAAGAAATTGTGGAATTTGAATAAAATCTGCAATGTAGTTAATTATATGGTATCAATGTTAATTTCCTGGTTTTTATAATTGTATTATGATTCTCAATAGTGCTAACACTAGGAAAGGGTGAGGAAGGATGTACAGGAATTCTCTGTACTATTTTTGCAACTTTTCTCTATGACTACATTTAATTTAAAATATAAAGTTAAAAAAAAAAGTTTGTGAACTTTCCTCAGTTCCCTATGTTGTTAGTAGAAAAGTTTTGGTTGGAATCATGGTCCCTATTTTTCTTTTCCCCACAGCATACTACATCTGTATCACAATGGATATTCTTTAGTTAACAAAGCAAATGAATTTGTAGTATTTCATTTTATATTATCCTGAAATGTATCAACTTGCTTAAATAAATGTTCTAATTTTAATATTTTAATTCTATTAATGGACCATAAGTGGAAAATAGTCCCCAAATTAGTAATGAATTAAATTAAATAGATTGTTCTTTAGAAATATTATCAGCCAAACTAATTGGCAGTAGGACTCACATACATATTTGCATTAGGTATTTCCAATAAGAATGAGCTATTGACCACATCCTATCAAGGCAACAAGGCATAGTTGATGTTAAAATATAATTTTAAAAAGTAGTGTTCATTCCATTATGACCTAGCAATCTTAACTTCCAACACCAGAGGAGAGAAATTGTGGGAAAATGTCAGATTCCTTTAAACCTTTATATAAATCCATGGATTAAGATGAAAGTACACATGAAAAGAGGCTTTCTGAAAGAAAAGTCTAAATGAAACATAGCCTTAGGCTTAGAAATGTCTACACTGAGGTATAATGACATCAAGGAAATAAAACCCTTCCTAAGGAAGAGTGAGGTGAATTAACAACAAAAAAGTGTTAGGGCATGAATTTGGACCCAAGTCAGTCCACAAATAATAAAGGCGATAAATGAGCAGGCATTATGTTTTGCCTTGATACTGAAACTAATTCACCTCTACAACCCTGGACAACTGGTTCCCTTAGGACCCTGATGCCTAACTGTGGGATAATCCCTTTTAAAATGTATGCATGTATATATTTATTTATTATTATTATTTTGTGTTACAGGAGTTTTTGATAAAAAGGGGTAGGTATTTGAAAGCATTTAAATTTTTGGAAGGAAAGCATAAATATTTTCTTAGTCACTGTTCTAGGTAGAAAGAAACTTTTTGATTTGCTGGAAAAACAAAGACATGTTGTACTTTTGAGCTTTTAGAAATAAAGTCTACCAGGTAAGAGAGAGATCTGAAAATACTCTTTAGGAGAGCAAATTGAAAGGATAAGAATCTCCTCATATATTTCCTCTCATCAAATAATAAAGTGATATAATAGATGTGGTCAGGGTATAGATTCTCAGAATTCTTGTCTTTTTCTAGCAGATCCTGTAGAAGTAAAATGGTCTTAGAAGTAAAAAGTTGAAAATCCTAGTAAACACTCTGAATACCTTTAAACCATGATAGTCCTTGTGAGTTCATGGGCAACTCTGGTGTGTGCTTTTGTCCCTCAGTACTGTTATTAAAACAGCAAGTGAAAAATTGCAAGAGCACAAGAATGGTCCTAGATAGAGGGCAGAGCGAACGTGGACATTAATAGAAGAGGATTTTTTGCAAAGAGGCTGATTTCACGAGTTGTTATGTTTTAATCTTCCAGGAGGCATCTGATCATCTTAGAGTGAGGAAGAAACAAAACACAAATCTCTTGTCAAATCATGTGTTAAACCACAAATAACTTTCCATTGTGAGCAAATACATGAGTCACACACAGCTTAAGTATACCTATGGCATCTGAAATGGCATGAATAGGTCCCCAAATCCAAGCAACTGGAGAAATACATGCATCTTTAGATTATTTCAGTTCAAACAGATGAACAAGTTAACAGTTCTAGGCAGAGAATTTAACCCCCTACAACCTCATGAAAACAGAATACCCTGAGTACTTTTGGCATTAAAATGCTAGTTAGGGTCACTAAGTAGTCTATTTTTCTCTAACCATTTCAGTAACTTATCCTTTCCTTTGTTGTCACAGGAGATTTGACATTAAACAAGGATCTCTTAACAGAGCCCCTTTGGTGGGAAAATTGAACAGCAACATACATAAACTTGGGGAGAGGGATGACTTGCTGAAAAGTGAATGTTTAGGAGCAAGCAGCTCTTTAGTGAGCCCTGTGAACAGCTCAGGCTGCTTGACATATCTGTGTGCTTTCTGTGTCTCTGACACTGACCCAGATACCCACATCAAAACTGAAATCCAAATAAGAGATCTATAAGGAAATCATCCGAATGAGTCACAATGTGAATTTTCAGAAACTTTTATTTTCTGGATACAAACTGATTATGATCGCTTTCCTTAAAATGGAAGAGTCCTAAAAGCATGGAAAAAAATAAACCCATTGTTTATTTTTATATTCTCTTCTTTATTTTTTAAACATATTTGCAATAAGATTTACTCATTTCTTTACCCAGATTAGCAAAAAAAAAAAAAAAAGATCCACCTTTGAACTTAGTTTCCAAATCAGTAGTCAGTAACCCAAATATCAAACTACTGGCTGGTCCTGTACCAGCAGCGTTGATAAAATTATTGATATAATTATTAAGCTTGTATGAAATTCAGAGTCTCAGGCCCCACTCCAGCCCTACAGAGTCTGCATTTTAATAAGATACCAAGGTGATCTATTGCACACTGAAAGTTTAGAAATGCCGTCTTATCTTACTAGACTGGCAGATGTCTGCTTTTCACTTCACAATTGGTAATTATAGTTCTCCTTTGATGCTGACAAATTGGCAGCAGAGTTATTATGTATATAATATTTGCACATATACAGCTATATTCCTAGGGTTTTATAATTTAAAAATATATCAGGGAGACCTATACAAAAATTAAGGCTTCAATTCAATGTGTACAAATCTAACTTTAAATTTTTATATGTATGTAAGTATGTAAATATTAGCCAGGGATTTTTCTTTTGTTAGAAATAAGCCTTTTGATTCTATTTTTTACAGGTTGTACCATAGGTAAAGACAACATCTTTTAGGCTAGCCACTATAGTTAGCTGAAAAAGCAGAAGAAAATATAGACTATAAGCAAATGCATTTATTACTTTATGACAGGAACCATGCCTCATGGTACCCACCAAATACTAAGGATAGAACAATAAATAGCATACTGGACTCTAAACAAATATTTGTTGAATAAATGACTATGTGCTAATGTGACTCTTACTTTCTCGAGGTCACAAGGTGATGAAATGCCTTTTCCTCCAGGTTCCTATCTAGTGGGATTATTAACTTCTGGGCCTGTCTTTCCCAGGAAAGGAGTCCAGATCGTTCATGATTTCTCCATGATTGACATTATTTTTCACGTTTTTCAATCATATATAATTCACAAGGTGGTATTTCAATATAGAATCGCTACAGACTGTGCTACTACCTTTCAAAACTAAACAAGCACAGGTACTGGGATTTGACATGGTATCATCTCTCTTTACGTTGACCCAAGTATCGTCCCCACGGAGGAGGTGGAGGGCTTTCTCGATGACTGGCTTGCTCACTTTTATTACTCTCCTAAGTGAACGACAGCACTTCAACCTTCTAACCCTTTCCTAAAGAACTGGAGACTTTGAGACATCTAACAAAAGCATTCAGCCAATAAATATACATACAATGTCCATAATACTTAAACTTGTATTTTGGTCACTTTTGGGAATATGAACAGGAGCAAGAACAGACAGGATACTGACAGATGGTGATAAAAACTAGAAGGAAATGTACAAAGAGATGTGATGGAAATAGATTGGGAGTGGGAGGCTGTATTAGGTCGGGGTGATTATCGAAGTTCTCTTGAAGAGGTGGTGATATTTGAAGTGAGTAGAGGCAGAAACTAGAAAATTGAATGTAGGGGAAGAGTGAGGGAAAGAAAGGAATCAGGAATGGCACTAGGTTTTCAGCTTGAGTGACTATATGGTTTGTTTTGTGATTTGCTAAGATAATGGGCTCACAATAAAAATGAATGATTAAGTAAATGAATGAAATCATTAATGAAAAAAGTGAGTGAACCTGAGAATGTTCCCCTGTGTCTGGTTTGAGGATATTTGATATGTGATACTCTCACATCTTCACATGTCCCTTTCAATATTAATCCTCATAAATTCTACCAGGATGGAGTCACCGCATCTTGAATGTTTCCTACTTCAGGACGAGATATCCGCCCCCCCACCACTGCCCACTCTGGGTGTTCTCAGAGGGGTGACCTTATCCTCTCTCTTTATGGTTAATTATCATAACTTTGCACTGATTCCAGTACACATAACTAGTTCTGACAATCTTGCAGGTAGGTATGTTGAGACATTTTTTTAGGATGCTTACTAAACAAGATAATACCTGAAAAGTTGTTTTAAAATGTATGGAAAATGTCTCACAAATTTAATAGCGTAGTGGCACATTTTCAGCTCCATGAGCACATATGGAGGCATGATGTTGTCCATCTCTACCACCTCTCATGCTGAGTTCTCCATATGTACGAGCATGTACTGGTTCAAGATGAAAGGGGTAGCTATGTGCTCATGGCCCATGGTCTGTGAATACAATACAAAGGCCTAGTCCCTATGTGCAAAGAACTCCAGGAAAAGTGACATGGAAAAGCAGTATAGAATTAGGTGATTTATGGTTTCCAAGATACCAGATGAAAAAACCAAATTGGGGGTCACAATGCTTTCCTCTAAATACAGTTATATTTGGATGTCTTTGATTCACATGATCTTTAACACCAGTCATTCTCCCGTCAGTTTTTGCATATTTGATATTAAGGATTGTTTTCTCAATTATGCTGGTGATTCTTAAAGGTAAGCCCATATAGACAACCATATGTTATATCATGAATTTATGATAATTTCTTCCACAGGAAGACTTAATTGCTCCTTGATCAGGATACAGATAAATCACTTGTGGAATTGTCAGAGCTTGGAATCAAAGACTTAATTAAAACAAAAACAAAACTAAAATAAACTACCCAATACTTGCAGTATATGGTACATATGTGGGATTAATCACTCTTAAAATTTGGTTGATTGCTTTATCCTTGAACTTTCCTGAAAAGTTTGATCTGCCTTGAAAATAAAACAATAAATAGAACAACGGTCCTAGTTAGTTTTCCCTCTGAGCTAAGAGAGACTTGATTCTCACACAGAGTGGGCCTAGAATCATTGTAGAGTTGCTTCCGGTCTGTGGATCTTAAAAAGAAACGTATGTAAGTTCCTGTTTCTGGATATGATAGAGATTTATCATGGATAAGAACTATATTTCCCCACTTTATAATTTAAAGCTGCAATTTTCATAGGATATTATTTAAATAAATCATCATTAATATTTTTTATTCTAAATGATAGATATGAGATATGTGTCTTATGTGAAGCACATTTACATGATGAACCAAGGTGTCTGTTAGAAGAAAATAATGCTGTAAGAGAAGGGAGAGCCAAGTGAACAAATATGATCCCTAAAAAATCTGTTTCTAGGACAGCAATGATGACTCAGATTTGTTGCCAGGACCACATCTTCATCTTATGTTTTAGACTTGCATGGTAATAAAAAAGTTTCACTAAAAAAACCCGATAACGTTGGGACAAGAGAAACTCTCCATGGATTTCCACTGGGAAAAGTAAAATAATATAATATAAGAGGGTTGTATGAGATAATGAGATAATTGTTTTTTATTTTGGTATTGCAAATGTACAATTATTTGAACAACATTATGGTTACCAGACCCCCTATTATCAAGTCCCCCCCAAACCCCATTAAAGTCACTGTCCATCTGCATAGTAAGATGCTATAGAATTATAACTTCTCTTCTCTGTAAATACTGCCTTTCCTGTGTCCCCCCAACTACATTATGTGTGCTAATAGTAATGCCCCTTTTTCCCTCTTATCCCTTCCTTCTCACCATTCCTCCCCAGTCCCTTTCCCTTTGGTAAATGTTAGTCCATTCATGGGTTTTGTGAGTCTGCTGCTGTTTTGTTCCTTCAGTTTTTTATTTGTTCTTATACTCCACATATGAGTGAAATCATTTGATACTTGTCTTTCTTTGCCTGGCTTATTTCACTGAGCATAATACCCTCTAGCTCCATCCATGTTGTTGCAAATGGTAGGATTTGTTTTCTTCTTACGGCTGAATAATATTCCATTGTGTATATGTACCACTTCTTCTTTATCCATTCATCTACTGATGGACACTTAGGTTGATTCCATTTCTTGGATATTGTAAATAGTGCTGCGATAAACATAGGGGTGCATCTGTCTTTTTCAAACTGGGCTGCTGCAGTCTTAGGGTAAATTCCTAGGAGTGGAATTCCTGGGTCAAATGGTATTTCTATTTTGAGTTTTTTGAGGAACCTGCATACTTCTTTCCACAATGGTTGAACTAATTTGCATTCCCACCAGCAGTGTAGGAGGGTTCACTTTTCTCCACATACTTGCCAACATTTGTTGTTGTTTGTGTTTTGGATGTTGCCTATCCTCACTGGTGTGAGGTGATAACTCATTGTGGTTTTAATCTGCATTTTTCTGATGATCAGCGATGTGGAGCATCTTTTCATGTGCCTGTTGGCCATCTGAGTTTCTTCTTTGGAGAAGTGTCTATTCATGTCCTCTGCCCATTTCTTAATTGGATTATTTACTTTACGTTTGTTGAGGTGTGTGAGTTCTTTATATATTTTGGATGTCAACCCCTTATCACATATGTCATTTATGAATATATTCTCCCATACTGTAGGATGTCTTCTTGTTCTACTGATGGTGTCCTTTGCTGTACAGAAGCTTTTCAGCTTGATAAAGTCCCACTTGTTCATTTTTGCTTTTGTTTCCCTTGCTTGGGAGATATGTTCATAAAGAAGTTGCTCATGTTTGTGTCCAAGAAATTTTTGCCTATTTTTTTTTGTAAGAGTTTCATGGTTTCATGACTTACGTCCAGGCCTTTGATCCATTTTCAGTTTACTTTTGTGTATGGGGTTAGACAGTAGTCCTGTTTCATTCTCTTACATGTAGCTGTCTAGTTTTGCCAACACCAGCTGCTAAAGAGGCTGTTATCTCCCCATTGTATATCTAACGCTACTTTATCAAATATTAATTGACTGTATATGTTTGGGTTAATGTTTGGATTTTCTATTCTGTTCCACTGGTCTGTGGGTCTGTTTTTGTGCCAATACCATATTGTCTTGATTCCTGTGGCTTTGTAGTAGAGCTTGAAGTCAGGGAGCATAATTTGCCCTGTTTTATCCCTCCTTCTCAGGATTGCTTTGGCTATTCGGGGTCTTTTGTGGTTCCATATCAATTTTAGAATTATTTGTTCCAGTTCATTGAAGAAAGCTGTTGGTAGTTTAATAGGGATTGCATTGAATCTATATATTGCTTTAGGTAGTATAGCCATTTTGACAATATTTATTCTTCCTAGCCAAGAGCATGGCATGCATTTCCGCTTGTTAGTGTCCTCTTTAATTTCTCTTAGGAGTGTCTTGTAGTTTTCAGAGTACAGGTCTTTCACTTCCTTTGTTAGGTTTATTCCTAGGTATTTTATTCTTTTTGATGCAATTGTGAATGGAATTGTTTTTCTGATTTCTCTTTCTGTTAGTTCATCGTTAGTGTATAGGAAAGCAACAGATTTCTGTGTGTTAATTTTGTAACCTGCAACTTTGCTGAATTCAGATATTACTTTAATATTTTTGGAGTGGAGTCTTTAGGGCTTTTATGTACAATATCATGTCATCTGCAAATAGTGACAATTTCACTTCCTCTTTATCAATCTGGATGCCTTGTATTTCTTTGTTTTGTCTGATTGCTGTGGCTAGGACCTCCAGTACTATGTTGAATAACAGTGGAGAGAGTGGGCTCCCTGTCTTGTTCCCGATCTTAGATGAAAAGCTTTCAGGTTCTCGCCGTTAAGTATGATGTTAGCTGTGGGTTTGTCATATATGGCCTTTATGATGTTGAGGTACTTGCCGTCTATACCCATTTTGTTGAGAGTTTTAATCATGAATGGATGCTGAATTTTGTCAAATGCTTTTCAGCATTTATGGAGATGATCATGTGGTTCTTATTCTTTTTGTTGATGGATTTTCGAATATTCTACCATCCTTGCATCTCTGGGATGAATCCCACTTGATCATGGTGTATGATCCACTTGATGTATTTTTGAATTTGGTTTGCTAATATTTTGTTCAGTATTTTTGCATCTACATTCATCAGGAATATTGGTCTGAAATTTTCTTTTTTGGTGAGGTTCTCTGCCTGGTTTTGGTATTAGAGTGATGTTGGCTTCAAAGAATGAGTTTGGAAGTATTCCCTCCTCTTCTATTTTTTGGAAAACTTTAAGGACAATGGGTGTTATTTCTTCTCTATATGTCTGGTAGAATTCAGAGGTGAATCCATCTGGTCCAGGGGTTTTGTTCTTGGGTAATTTTTTGATTACCTACTCAATTTCATTGCTGGTGATTGGTCTGTTTAGATTTTCTGTTTCTAGTTTGGTCAGGTTGGGAAGGCTGTATTTTTCTAAGAAGTTGTCCATTTCTTCTAGGTTTTCCAGCTTGTTAGCATATAGATTCTCATAATATTCCCTTATAATTCTTTGTATTTCTGTGGGATCCGTCGTTATTTTTCCTTTCTCATTTCTGATTCTGTTTATGTGTGTAGATTCTCTTTTTCTCTTAATGAGTCTGGCTAGTGGTTTATCTATTTTGTTTAATTTTTTCAAAGAACCAGCTCTTGGTTTCATTGATTTTTTCTGTTGTTTTATTATTCTCAATTTTATTTATTTCTTCTCTGATCTTTATTATGTCCCTCCTTCTGGTGACTTTGGGTCTCATTTGTTCTTTTTCCAGTTTCAGTAATTGTGTCTTTAGACTATTCATTTGGGAATGTTCTTCTTTCTTTAGATAGGCCTGGATTGCAATATACTTTCCTCTTAGAACTGTCTTTGCTGCGTCCCACAAAAGTTGTGGCTTTGTGTTGTTGTTGTCATTAGTCTCCATATATTCTTTGATTTCTGTTTTGATTTGGTCGTTAACCCATTGATTAATTAGGGGAATGTTGTTAAGTATTCATGTAATTGTGAGACTTTTTGTTTTCTTTCTACAATTTATTTCTAGTTTTATACCTTTGTCATCTGAGAAGTTGTTTGGTAGAATTTCAGTATTTTTGACTTTACTGAGGTTCTTTTTGTGGCCTAGTATGTGGTTTATTCTGGAAAATGTTTCATGTGCACTTGAGAAGAATGTGTATCCTGCTGCTTTTGGGTGCAGAGTCTGTAGGTGTCTGTTAGGTCCATCTGTTCTAGTATGTTGTTCAGTGCCTCTGTGTCTTTACTTATTTTCTGTCTGGCTGATCTGTCCTTTGGAGTGAGTGGTGTGTTGAAGTCTCCTAAAATGAATGCATTGCTCTCTATTTCCTCCTTTAATTCTGTTAGTATTTGTTTCACATATGCCAGTGCTCCTGGATTAGGTGCATATATATTCGTAATGGTTATATCCTCTTGTTGGATTGACCCCTTTATCATTATGTAATGTCCTTCTTTATCTCTTGCTGCTTTCTTTATTTTGACGTGTATTTTGTCTGATACAAGTACTGCTACACCTGCTTTTTTCTCCTTGTTGTTTGCATGAAATGTCTTTTTCCATCCCTTCACTCTTAGTCTGTGTATATTTTTGGGTTTGAGGTCAGTTTCTTGTAGGCAGCATATAGATGGGCCTTCCTTTTTTATCCATTCTATTACTCTGTGTCTTTTGATTGGTGCATTCAGTCCATTTACATTTAGGGTGATTATCGATAGATATGTACTTATTGCCATTGCTGGCTTTAGATTCGTGGTTACCAAAAGTTCAAGTGTTGCCTCTTTACTATCTAACAATCTAACTTAACTTTTTTTGTTAAGTTATTGTAAACGCAGTCTGATGTTTCTTTATTTCTCTCCCTTCTTATTCTTCCTCCTCCGTTCTTTCTATACTAGGTGTTTTATTCTTTGTCTTTAGTTAGTATTTGGATGGTCTGCTTTCTTTGCTATGATTTTTTTTTCTCTGGTGACATCTTTTTAGCCTTAGGGGTCCTTCCCTCTAGAGCTATTCTTTTAAGATGTCCTGTAGAGGTGGTCTATGGGAGGCAAATTCTCTCAGCTTTCACTTGTCTGGAAATTGTTTAATCCCTCCGTCATATGTAAATGATAATCGTGCTGCATACAATATTCTTGGTTCGAGGCCCTTCTGTTTCATTACATTAAATATATCATGCCATTCTTTTCTAGCCTGTAAGGTTTCTGTTGAGAAGTCTGATGATAGTCTGATGGGTTTTCCTTTTTAGGTGGTCTTTTTTCTCTCTCTAGCTACCTTTAATACTCTGTCCTTATCTTTGGTCATTGCCATTTTAATTATTATGTGTCTTGGTGTTGTCTTCCTTGGGTCCCTTGTGTTGGGAGATCTGTGGGCTCCCATGGACTGCGAGTCTATTTCATTCCGCAGCATGGGGAAGTTTTCAGCAATTATTTCTTCAAAGACACTTTCTATCCCTCTTTCTCTCTCTTCTTACTCTGGTACTCCTATTATATGAATATTGTTCCGTTTGGATTGGTCACACAATTCTCTTAATATTCTTTCATTCCTAGAGATCCTTTTATCTCTCTCTGCCTCAGCTGCTCTGTATTCCTGTTGTCTGATTTCTATTCCATTAAAAGCCTCTTGCATCTTGTCCAGTCTGCTGCTAAGCCCGTTGATCGCTTGTCTCATTTCTGCATTGTCTTTCCTGACTTCCCTCACTTCCTCCCTCAGCTCTTGCATCTTTCTCTGTAGATCCATCAGCATTGTTATGACTTTTATTCTTAATTCTTTTTCAGGAAGATTGTTCATTTCCATCCCTTTAGTCTCCCTCTCTCAGGTTGTCTGGTTCTGGGTGAGCTTTGTCTGTACCATATTCCTCTGTCTTTTCATGGCGATCGAAAGTAGTCGCTAGTAGGTGCCACATATGTCAGCTGGGCTCTTTAAGACTAAAAAAAAAAAAAAAAAAGAAGGAAAAGAAATAAAAGCGAAAAAAAAGAAGAAAAGAAAAGAAAGGAAACAAACAAACCAACCAACAAAAAACAAAACAAAACAACAAAACGCCCATCAGGACTAAATTCTGTGAGGATCCTGTAGGTGGTGCTGTTGCTCCCTATTCTGAAGCTGCGGCGGTGCAGTTCCCCCAGGCCCTTTGTAGCTCTGGCCGGGGTGGGAACGAATGGGAGGCTGTTGTTCTCTATGTGAAATTTCAGTACGGCTACTTTTCCCAGTCACCAGGCAAGGGGTCCAAAATTCCCCAGACTCCCAGCCTGCTGGGCTGAGTGTGCTGGGACAATCCTGGGCCCCTGCCTCTTTATGACCGCCAAAAGAAAGCACGCGCTTTTCTTTTGTCCTGAGGAGTCTGCTGCAAAGACCTGGCACATTCCCAGCTCAAAACCTGCACCTTCTGCCTCTCCAATATCTGATACACTGTGCGATGTGTGTCAGCGCTCACGGCGCAGATCACCAGGGCTGGTTATTTCACAGGCCTGTTCTTCCACTCCCTCCAGGCTCTGAATCCTCTCCTCCGCTGGTGTGCTGGGGTGGGGGAGTGCTCAGGTCCCACCAGGTCGAGTCTCCGTATCTTACCCACCTCTGGGGGTGCCGAGTCCTCTCAGGTGCAGCTGAAGGCTATGTGCTGTCCTGTATACTCAGGTCTCTCTTTTAGGAATAGTTGTATTTGCTGTATTTTCATAGATATATATGGTTTGGGGAGGAGGTTTCTGCCGCCCTGCTCACGCCGCCATCTTCCCAGAATTTTGCTGATGTTTTTTCTAAGAATTTTATGGTTTCTTGAAATACATTCATGTTTTGATCCATTTTGAGTTTACTTTTGTATATGTGGTTAGACAGTAATCCAGTTTCATTCTCTTAGAGGTAGCTGTCCTGTTTTGCCAACACCAGCTGTTGAAGAGGCTGTCATTTCCCCATTATATATCCATGGCTCCTTTATCATATTTTAATTGACCATATATGCTTGGGTTTATATCTGGGCTCTCTAGTCTGTTCCACTGGTTTATGGGTATGTTCTTGTGCCAGTACCAGATTGTCTTGATTACTGTGGCTTTGAGCTAGAGCTTAAAGTCAGGAAGTGTAATTCCGCCTGCTTTATTCTTCCTTCTCAGGATTGCTTTGGCTATTCAGGGTCTTTTGTGGTTCCATATGAATTTTAGAACTATTTGCTCTAGTTCTTTGAAGAATGCTGTAGCTATTTTGATAGGGATTGCTTTGAATCTGTAGATTGCTTTAGGCAGGATGGCCATTTTGACAACATTAATTCTTCCTAGCCAAGAGCATGGAATGAATTTCCATTTATTAGTGTCCTCTTTAATTTCTCTAAAGAGTGTCTTGTAGTTTTCAGGGTATAGGTCTTTCACTTCCTTGGTTAGGTTTATTCTTAGGTATTTTATTCTTTTTGATGTGATTGTGAATATAATTGTTTTCCTGATTTCTCTTTCTGCTACTTCATCATTAGTGTATAGGAAAGCAACAGATTTCTGTGTAATAATTTTGTATCTGCAACTTTGCTGAATTCAGATATTAGATCTAGTAGTTTTGGAGTGGATTCTTTAGGGTTTTTTACGTACAGTATCATTTCATCTGCAAACAGCGACAATTTGTCTTCTTCCTTGCCAGTCTGGATTCCTTTTATTTCTTTGTGTTTTCTGAATACTGTGGCTAGGACCCCTAGGCTTATGTTGAATAAAAGTGGGGAGCGTGTGCATCCTTGTCTTGTTCTCAATCTTAAAGGAAAAGCTTTCAGCTTCTCAGTGTTAAGTGTAATGTTGGCTGTGGGTTTGTCATATATGGCCTTTATTATGTTGAGGTACTTGCCCTCTCTACACATTTTGTTGAGAGTTTTTATCATGAATGGATGTTGAATTTTGTTGAGTGCTTTTTTAGTATCTATGGAAATGATCATGTGGTTTTTGTCCTTCTTTTTGCTGATGTAGTGGATATGTTCATGGACTTTTGAATGTTGTACCATCCTTGCATCCCTGGGATGAATGTGCTTGACCATGATGGATGATCTTTTTGATGTATTTTTGAATTTGGTTTGCTAATATTTTTTTGAGTATTTTTGCATCTATGTTCATCAGGGATATTGCTCTGTAATGTTTTTTGTGATGTCTTTGTCTTGGTTTGGTATTAGAGTGATCTTGGTCTCCTAGAATGAGTTTGGGAGTATTCCCTCCTCTTCTACGTTTTGCAAAACTTTAAGGAGGATGGGTATTAGGTCTTCATTAAGTGTTTGATAAAATTCAGCAATGGAACCATGTAGTCCATGAGTTTTGTTCTTAGGTAGTTTTTTGATTACCAATTCAATTTATTTGCTGCTAATTGGTCTATTCTTATTTTCTGTTTCTTCCTGGGTCAGACTTGGGAGGTTGTATTTTTCTAGAAAGCTGTCCATTTCTTCTAGGTTATCCAGTTTGTTACCATTAATTTTTCATAGTATTCTCTCATAATTCTTTGTATTTCTGTTGCACCCATAGTGATTTTTCCTTTCTCATTTCTGATTCTGTTTATATTGTAGACTCTCTTTTTTTCTTGATAAGTCTGGCCAGGGGTTATCTATTTCATTTATTTTCTCAAAGAACCAGCTCCTGCTTTCATTAGTTCTTTCTATTGTTTTATTCTTCTGAATTTTATTTATTTGTGCTTTAATCTTTATTATGTCCCTCCTTCTACTGACTTTGGGCCTCATTTGTTCTTCCTTTTCTAGTTTCATTAATTGTGAGTTTAGACTGTTCATTTGGGATTGTTCTTCTTTCCTGAGGTAGGCCTATATTGCAATATATTTCCGTCTTAGCATGGCCGTCGCTGTGTCCCACAGATTTTTAGGTGTTGAATTATTATTGTCATTTGTTTCCATATATTGCTTGATCTCTGTTTTTATTTGGTCATTGATCCGTTGATTATTTAGGAGTATGTTATTAAGCCTTCATGTGTTTGTGGGCTTTTTCATTTTCTTTGTGTAATTTATTTCTGGTTTCATAACTTTGTTATCTGAGAAACTGGTTGGTACAATTTCAATCTGTTTGAATTTACTGAGGCTCTTTTTGTGCATAGTATATGATCTATTCTTGAAAATGTTCCATGTGCACTTGAGAAGAATGTGTGTCCTGTTGCTTTTGGATGGATTGTTCTGTAGATGTCCTTTAGGTCCATCTGTTCTAATATGTTGTCAAGTGCCCCTGTGTCTTTACTTATTTTCTGTCTGGTTGACCTGTCCTTTGGTGTGAGTGGTGTGTTGAAGTCTCCTAAAATGAATGCATTGCATTCTATTTCCCCCTTTAGTTCTGTTAGTATTTGTTTCACATATGTAGATGATCCTGTGTTTGGTGCATAGATATTTATAATAGTTATATCCTTTTGTTGGACTGACCCTTTTATCATTATGTAATGTCCTTCTTTGTCTCTTGTTACTTTCTTTGTTTTGAAGTCTATTTTGTCTGATACAAGTACTGAAACTCCTGCTTTTTTCTCCCTATTAGTTGCATGAAATATCTTTTTCTATCCCTTTATTTTCAGTCTGTGTATGTCTTTGGGTTTGAAGTGAGTCTCTTGTAGGCAGCATAATGGGTCTTGTTTTTTTATCCATTCAGTAACTCTGTGTCTTTTGTTTGGTGCATTCAGACCATTTACATTTAGGGTGATTATCAATAGATATGTACTTGTTGCCATTGAAGGCTTTAGATTTATGGTTACCAAAGTTTCAAGGCTAATTCCCTTACTGTCTAACAGTCTAATTTAACTCACTTTCTATGCTATTACAAATACAAACTAAAGCTTCTTTTTTTTTCCTCCTTTTTCTTCCTCCTCCATTCTTTAAATGTTATGAATCATATTCTGTACTCTTTGTCTATCCCTTGGGTGAAATCTATTTAGTCTTAGGAATACTTCCATCTACAGGAGTCCCTGCAAAATGCACTGTAGAGGTTGTTTGTAGGAGGTAACTTCTCTCAGCTTTCGCTTACTGGAAATTGTTTAATCCCTCCTTCAAATTTAAATGAGAACCTTGCTGGGTAGGGTATTCTTGGTTCAAGGCCCCTCTGATTCATTGCATTAAATATATCATGCCACTACCTCTGACCTGTAAGATTTCTGTTGAGAAGTCTGATGATAGCCTGATGGGTTTTCCTTTGTATGTGATCTTTTTTCTCTCTCTCACTGCTTTTAAAAATCTGTCTTTATCCTTGATCTTTGCCATTTTAATTACTATATGTCTTGATGTTGTCTTCCTTGGGTCCCTTGTGTTGAGAGATCTGTGCACCTCCGTGGCTTGAGAGACTATCTCCTTCCCCAGATTGGGTTAGTTTTTTGCCAAGCTACTGCATGCCCACTACCACATCTACTCTCCTACCAGCATCTTTGTACCTGTAAACGGTGACCTCTCTCCTCTCATTATCAACAATGACACTTTCTATCCCTTTTTCTCTCTTCTTCTTCTGGTACCCCTATAATGTGAATATTGTTCCGTTTGGATTTGTCACACAGTTCTCTCAATATTCTTTCATTCGTAGAGATTTTTTTCTCTCTCTGTGCCTCAGCTTCTTTTATTCCTCTTCTCTAATTTCTATTCCATTTACTGTCTCTTACTACTACGTCTAATCTGCTTTTAAATCCCTCCATTGTATGTTTCATTTCAGATATGGAATTTCTTAATGATTGAATCTCCATCTTAAATTTTTTCCTGAGTTCTTGAATATTTTTCTGTACCTCCATAAGCACGTTTATAATTTTTATTTTGAACTCTCTTTCAGGAAGATTGGTGAGTTCAGTTTTATTTTGCCATTTTTCTGAGGTTTGTGAGATTTTGGTCTGAACCACGTTCTTTTGACGTTTCATATTTCTGTGTGGTGCCCACTCGTGTGCGGAAACTCCAGTCTCTGGAGCTGCTCATCCCCTACAGTGAGGTTGGGGGTCATAGGGGAGTGGAGCTGGTGCCTGGAGGGAGGAAAGAGCAGTTTCCTGATTCTCTTCTTTGGTGCCTGTCTCCAGTGTCAGAGTCAGTGGGCCAAGTACACAGGTGTAAGCCTCTATGCTTTGTGTCTCTAGCTGTTGTAGGCGGGGCCTCCCTCTGGCTGGTCTGACACCAGCACAGTGACTGCCAGTTTGCTATCCGGTGCCGGCAGGCTAGGAGGAAGGTGCAGCAGACTGCATGTCACAGTGTGGGGCCTTGGAGCTGAGTGAGAAACCAGGGGGATGGAGCACCTTAAGCTCCTCAAAGTTCCCAACCAGCTAGGCAGAGTGCACCCAGACAACCTTGTCCAGCTCTCCCTTCTCCTGTGCAGCAAGGTCCATGCAAACCCCACACCTTCAGCAGCCCTCTTGCTGCTAGGAAGCCTCTCAGACTGCCTGCCTTTCCTCTGACACAGAGTGACCGGATGTGGATCCCCTCTCCACAAAAGCCAGAATGTCAGTCTCTCAAGCACTCTGCCTGTCCCAGCTCCCCAACATCCAGAGCACCACACAATATAGGTTTCTGCTCACAAAGCAGATCTCCAGGGTAGGTGCTCGATAGTCCCAAGCTTCCACCCCCTCCCCACTCCATTTCTCTTCCACTTGCAGGTGAGCTGGGGTGGGGGAAGGGCTTGGGTCCCACCAGATTAAGGCTTTCGTATGTTACCCTGTTTAATGAGGTCTGCTCTGTTCGTGAGTTCTGTATGCAGTCTGGTTCACCCTTCTTTCTTGTTACTGTTTTAAGATTACTTGTATTAATTAACTATATTTTTGTACTGTTTGTGGTTTTGGGAGGAGTTCTCTGTCTCACCTCTCATGTCACCATCTTGACTCTCATATGAGATAATTTGAAAATACATTTCTTTGCCTTTGGAAAGAACAAGCCTGGTCACTATTACCTGAAGGGTTTCAGAATGCTCATCACTTTCTGACATCTGAAGTCTCCAAACATCAACTGCCTGGCAGTGACAATGTTAGGAAGAAGTCCTAGTGGCATTCAACAGGCAGGCGGACCCTGTTGTGAACAGAAATACCTAGCACAAGTGGTTTATGACTAAATTCTTCCTAGTGATAGTGGCAAGAGAATGGCAAACTGAGATGAACAAACTTTGACAGGTATGTGACCTGGGTTTGAATTCTATTTTAATCATTTAATAAATATATAACTTCAACAAGTTATATTTTTGAGTCAGTGTTTTGATCTGTGCATGTATGTATAGTATATACACAGCCATGTACTGTATGTTTTATATGTTAGCTATGCAAATTAAATTGCTGCATAGATGTAAAGCATCTAATATAGTATCTTGCTAGTTGAGTGAGTTTGAAATGTTTTCTTTTTTCCCTTTCCTTATCCATATCATTTAAGAACCAAAGGGAAATAGCATAAGTTAAGTGATAGGTAGAAAGAGAGTTTAAATGAAATAAATGAACAAGAGAACATGATCTACATGAAAAAAATGGGAAGAGATAGATGATCAAGAGATAAGGATGAGATACAGCACACATTATGTG
The DNA here is from genome assembly GCA_032199065.1 of Smutsia gigantea. Classification (NCBI taxonomy): domain Eukaryota; kingdom Metazoa; phylum Chordata; class Mammalia; order Pholidota; family Manidae; genus Smutsia; species Smutsia gigantea. The sequence continues at coordinate 150,569 of JAVSCE010008826.1, read as the reverse complement.
CCTTATATAAATCATAGGAGAAAGAAGAGTTAGGGAAGGGAGTAGTTGATTGACGGTAGAGAAAAATGACTGAAACAGGAAAAATTGCTCAGTGTGGAAGGATAATAAAAGAACTGTTATGATAAATTAGCTTATTGAAAATTGTTAGAAGTGCCTAACATGCCTATTAGTTTGTTTAGAAGCATTTAAAAACATTGCATAGGATACTGTGAGGGATGTATGAGATAATTTGAAAATAATATTTATCTTTTTTTGATTTAATCTTCTCCAACACTTGGAGTTCAACAGTCAGAAGCCATCTACCATAGTTAGACACTGCATCAGAGAGTCTGTGAAAGAAACATAAATAAGTAACACAGAGGGTTGTCTGAAAAAATGGAAAAAAGAATAAATGGGCATTTATGATACAAGATATCCTACTGGTAATTGAAGCCAATCCAGCATTTTTTAAAACAGGTATATAAACATGTATTGCAATTATGGGTTATGTGTTACAAACAGGATTTATAGTGAAGAATTCTAATATTCTAAGAATTCTAATATAGTGAAGAATTCTATAATGAAGAATTCACTAATATAGTGAAGAATTTTAATACTCTAGAACCCATATAGAAAAAAAAAACATTCACAGTAAATAAAACAATTCTGGGTATTCCCAGAGTCATATATTGATGTGGTACATCAAAATAGTGATGAATTTATCTAGATGGCAGATTAGCATCTAAATAGAATTATTTAAATTCTTCAAACTATAGTTAGGTTCATTCAGTTTACTGTTCTTTCATCATGGCTTAGCCAAAAGAATTTCAGAGTAGACATTTAAAACACAATTTCTGAAAGGTCATCGATGATTCATAGGTGTTTTATGTAAATGTAAAAGTGTATTTCTCCTTTTGACTCAAATCAACTATGGTTTAAAATTTCTTTAAATCTTTATCCAAAGTTCAATGTTTTTTTATATTACTTATTTGAACTTTTAAAAAATACCAGTAATATAAAGTTAAAGATAAGTAATGGACCAGTATAAGTCAAGTTGTATCTTCTCTGTCATTAATAACTGTAAATTGAATACTTAATTTTATGTCATATTCAGTCATCCATGTCTATATGCAATGATTAAACTAAAAAACTGATTAAAAATGAATAGTGACGGAATTAGGGTATTTCCCAAGCTCCTATTATTGGTCCAATCATTTAAGAATATTCAAATGTATGGCAGTAACAGAGGGAAATTTAACAGACACATTTCATTTCTTTATAACTGTCAGTGGTGAAAAATGCATATTATTTTTCTCCTCAGACCAAATTGTTAGCAGAACATGAAGCGTAAGAGCAATTTGCAGTAGGAGTCGTCAGCCAGAGACAATAAACATTCCCAAAAGAAGCCTAGGGAAAATTTTTTAAAAATGTGTAAGAGATCACTTTCAGTTTTACCCTTAGCAAAAAGTCTGTTTTATAAACCCCAAAAATACATTTATTCTCCTTAACTTGGGAACAAAAAAGTCCACCATTGTTTCAAACTACCCAGTAACATGGAAGGTTTACAGAAACAAAGGAAGATTCATTTTGTTTATTTTGTAGGAAATAGTGGCTACATTTGCTTTTGAAATTTATTTTAAATATAAAAAAAATTCAATAAATTCTGTGTGTATCCTCACTTCCTGAGCAATGTGAAAACTGGATAATTTCCTTTGGTGGCTGCAGTTACCTCTGGGGTCAGAGAACTTAAACCCTAGGCTGTTAATAGGGTGAATAAATGCAACAGTGAAGAGTCTGTCTGTTTATAATGTTACTTTGGTATTTCTGACAATTTGACTATCACTAAAAAAAAGAGAACCTTTGAAGGGACACCACCTGTTGAGCAGCAGTGCCTTCCCTAATGTTATTTTTCTGACTTTTTTGTTATGTTCACCTAAAGCAGCTATTGCCAGCTATTGCCACTAAAGCCGTACTCAGCCCCTGTTGGAAGTTGCTACTGTTGAAAAGAATGCAGTCAGAGATTTAAGAGGGCTTCCTGGTGCTTATGGCTGAATTCCAGTACTGCTGTAGCTTCTCTGTTGCTACAATTCCCAATGAACGTATTTACTACTGAAAGACCTAATGCATTCAAGTCATTTAGAAAGATGTTAACAGGATTTAAAATTGGAGAGGATGAGAAGAAAAAGGAAAAAAACATATATAGCAATAAACTCCGTGTCAAACTGTGATAGGAAAGAAGGAAAGTCCAAAATGTTAACCTTACGAGTTGAGGTCAGATAGGTCTCTTCCTTTCAGGGGTGTCTTTGCCTTCTACCTCGCTGGAAAAATCCAAGCTACTGTATGCCCACTACCACATCTACACTCCTACTGGCATCTTTGTACCTGTAAACGGTGACCTCTCTCCTCTTATTACCAACAATCTCTATCATTCCTTAGGGGTAAATTCCCCACTGAGGGAGTAGATCCTATTCTTCTCTCTTACTCAAGTATGTTGGTTGAGCAATTTTCTTCTCTCTCTCCTAAATGAGCAAAATTCTCTTTCCTGGATCAAGACATCAACATTCAAACATGCTAATATTTATATCTTAAAGACACTGTATGATCCCATGTCCATTGTATTTATCACCTCATTTCACTGTTTGTCCTCACAGGACAATGCTTAAAAGGTAATCACTACTCACTACCACCAATTCCTTTCTTTCCAGACTCCGTTAAATCAAATACACATTTCATCCCCATGACTCCACTGAAACTAATGTAGCCAAAGGCCTCCATGGCTAAATCCAATAGTTAATGCCCAGTCATTATCTTAGACTTTTAATAAGTAATACTTTTTTCCAGTGGTGCAAACTCCTGGTCTTCTAGTGCCAACTGGTCTCTCCTTGGTGTTTTCCTTTACTGGTTCTTCCTGATCTCTAAACTTCTTAAGAAACTCTCACATTCAGCCCTTTGAACTTTTCATTCCTCAGTCTCTGCTCACTTACCCAGTGCTGTGATCTTAAATTATGCCCATATGCTGATGACTCCCCAAATTTTAGTGCCAGACTTTCTCCTGAATGCCAACTCCATTTATTCAACTGTCTACTCATCTCCAATTGGATGTCAGATAGTATCTCAGACTCAACAGGTTAAGAAAAAAACTCACATAGCTCATATTGAATCCATGGGCAAAGCCTCTCAGCTCTACCTGCAAAATGTATCTTAAGTTGTACCCTTTGCCACTGCCTGCACTGCTGTCACCCAAGGACTTCCTTCGTTTGTTGATGAAAGCACAGCCATGAATCTCTTTCTTCAATTTCTGTTTTGCCCCCTTGTAGTCTATTCTCAACAAAGAAGCCAGAATGATACTACTGAGTGCAAATTTGATTGTCTCCTATTGTTCAGAACTCTCTGGTGTCTCTTCATCTCATTCAGAATAAATATCAAAGCCCTTTTCATGCTCTGCACGTCCTGTAAGATCTGTCTCCCAATTACCCTTCTGGTCCTGTCTATTCTAATTGTGCCCCTTGGCATGTCTGCTTTTTGCATGTCTCCCATCTCCTCGAGCAAGCAGGCATTCTCCCCCCAAACAGTGCCTTTGTTTTAATGTCGCCTCTGCCTGAAGTGCTCCTCTGCCAAGTGCTTGTAAGGCTTGCTCTCTCATGTCCTTCAAGTTTTTGCTCAAATGGCAGTTTTGTAAGGACTTTCTAGAATACAGCTCCTCATCACCTTTTCCTGCTATTTTTCTTTTCTCTGTAAATTGTACTTCCTTCTAACCTATTATAATGTTTTTCTTTCTCCAGTAGCAGGTAACTTTACAAAGACAGTGATTTTTGCCTATTTCTGACTATTCTATCCCAAGTACCCAGAGCAGTATCTGGCATTAGTAGGTTCTAAAAGGATAGTTATCGGAACATATTTCGTTGGTCTGAGTAAAAGCTACACCTTTTTTTTTGAGACAGAAATCTCTTAGATTTTTTTTTTGGTCTCCTTTTAAATACACCATATATAACTGAGAGGGCAGGCCCAAAAACATTTTAGGCTTTGAGAAATCATATTATTAACCATCTAAAGTATTTCAGGCAGTCCGAAAACCTGATTGTGATATTTTCAGACTAGCAGGGTGATAGAGTCTGAATTTTGGAACCATATTGCCAGGGTTTGATCTCAGCTCATCAGCTTCCTAGACTTGGGGTCTCTGGTAAGTCATGCAGCACCTCTACATTCAGTATCCTCTTTTGTTTTATAAGGATAGTAAAAAACAAACTATTTACATTCTTCATAGCATTTAATCTCCCCCAGATACTATAATATAAAGTTTGTATCTAATACATAGTATATTAGATTAATTAAAGTATAAATGTTAGTATTATATTGTTTATGCCGTCACCGGACGTTCCTTTTCCTTCTCTCTGCTTCACTGTTAACCTAAGTCCCAGTTGCTAAAAGGGTTAGTAGAGAAAAGAGGAGTCTGGAGGTGGGAGGAACAGTGGAGAAGTGTTCAGAAGTATGAGTCATTCTCTGATTGTTTAATAAGCACAAGTTTAGATGTACTAAATGGTCAACCACAATTTTGACAGCTGGAATTTGCTCCTAAGTGGACATGAGTAACAGTTATTTTCCTCTGTGACCCATTTTGTTTGATGCATGACTTCAGACCCTTCCAACCTCAATCAGGGTAGAATTGATTTTTAAAGGTATTTGCACTTCATTTTTAATATTGACTCTAAATCAGTATGGCAAGCAGTACAAATTAGAGAGAGCTATTTAGAAGTGACCAGAAAAGTTCTATTATAACTTGAATAATATGTTAAACATTTAGGTAGTTACAGCGTTGTTACGTTAGTTGAATCTAATTTATAGGCTATGGTGATATTCTCCAGGCACAGCATTCCCCAGTGGTGAAGAAAGTGAAAATCGTTGTCTTATTCCAAAACAGGAATTAACAATTGCATTATATGGAATGTTATTAGACCTGACCACATGCATGAGCATATTAATTATTCATCATGCATGTTATTTTAAGAGTGAAACTACTTAGAAACTATATATATAAAATGCCCTCTTTGACATCAAATTTGACTAATTAAGATCCAGCCCTGAACTAAGATGAAATAATGTGATTACCTTTCAAATCCTGAACTATCATTGCTAGTAGTGTTCTTAAAACTCTAATTCTGTCTTCGATTCCAAAGGCACAGTGTAGATCTCTTAACAGTCTATTACTTAGAATCTGATGAACATGTATAACCTCCTTCTGTACTTTGTCTTATATCCTTTTCACTATGTTGGAGTCTCTGCTTGTGACACAAAAATTGTCCACCCATAAAAACCGAGAGGCTTGGTATAGTATAGTATACTTGGTATGGTATAGGAATCCCTGATTAATGGTGTATATGTAAGGAGTACTAACCTAATTCTTGCAACAGAACATTTTTTGCTCTGTGCTTGTATTGTTTGCTTCTGTACCTCCTACTTTTTCATTTCTAAAACATGTAAGAGATTTTGAACGTTTCCATTTTCAAGTCAACAGGGCACCTTTAAATTATGTTTATAATGAGGAATTTGTGTTCTTCTGTAAATGAGAAATAGATTCTGGTGTTTCTAATCTTTCAAAGTCAAATGTGTTTATGTTGTTTCTGAAGATAACTATTATTCTCCAAGCCTGTGGTGTTCTCTTCTAAGATAAATGAATACAAGCTAAGATCTGGGAAAGTAAGTTGAATGTCTTTCAGTCCAAGGTTGCCAGTTCTACCTGTGAAACCTCTTCAGAATATCAAAACAATACTGCTTTTAGATTCATCTGTTGTTTTTGATGAGTATCTGGGCTGTTAAAGTTGGAAATTTTTACTGTGTTTACAGAGTGTGATTCACTGAAGTTAAAAGAGGGTTCTCTTTCACTGGTTATCCAGTTTCTGTTTACTTCAGTCCTCTCCCATTTGTTGGTTTTTCAATATTAATTGATTAATTAAAACTAAGAAACACTTGTAGCAATATGTCCAGAGTACTTCCTTATCAGCTTTTTTATGTTCCAGAAACATGAAAATCCTTCTTCTAGATATCTGGGGAGGAAGACAACATTTCTCCTTTCAAATGCATTGAAATATCATATTTCATATATATTAAGGACCTTTTATTAAAGGAAAGAAATTAAGAGTATGTTCTGTGTGTCCCAGTAACACTAAAGATCTTGGCAGAGGTCTGCTCTTCTCAGCTCTCAGGCTGGTATGTGACCTCTAAAATGCACAGGACTAGGACTGCCCCACTAAGCTTATCTGACTTTGCCATTGCTGGCTTTGGTCTATGAACCCTGCTGCTAAGTCTCTTTACTTGGTTCACTCTGGGCATCTCCCTGAGCATCTTAGGAACCAAGCAAGTTCAGGATGTCCTAGACTCTAATGTCTGAGACTCCGTGTGGATCTTTACTCTGTTGTATTTTTGGCATTAAAAAGAAATGAGAATTTATCACTGGCATTTAGTTATAGATTTTTCAGTGGAAGCATTTCAGAAAGGTTGTTTTTCTGCTATGAAATTATCAAAGCCAAGAGCTTTTCCTCTAGCCCTAGCTGATTAAATCCCAGTACTGGGAGGGGAGAGGGTTTTGTAATGAGAAGCCTGACTTTTCTGAATGTGAAGAAAAGATACACTAGTATATGTTCAACAGGAAGGGCAGTAATGGTAATATTAATTATAAATCATTGATCACATAAAGGCACCATGCCCTTACTATATGCTTGAAATATATTATTTCTACATTTATGATATTTCTCCAAGATAATTATTAGTATATCTATTTGATAGTCAATAAAACACAGGCGTACTGGGTTTAACTTCTTGACTAAGTTCACACAGTCAGTAACTTTCAAAGGGTGGTTCTGAATCTAAGTTTCTCTGACTCTTTCCACATTATCACACTGTCATTGTCTAATTGTCCCTAATTCTATTATTAAAGCTTTACTCTGGTCCTGAAAAATTTACCCAAGTTACTTAATCTTTATTAGTCTCTGGTAGATTTTCTGTAAAAGGGAAATAATGGTCCTTAATCTCCTTAATGAACCTAAGTGAAGATGAAATGAAATCATGTATATAAGGAGCTCTGTAAATTATAAATCACTATTAATAAACACCATAATAGTATTACAGTATTTTAAAAAATGATAATTATTTCTCAAATGTTTGTGGTAGTGGAAATAATGGAGGTCAGGTATAAATCCAAATCACATTCAGTTTACATTGGGTCAAAACATGGTACAAAAGCTATTTAACATAGATTTATTTTGTAATAAATCTATTACAAAAGATCAACTTAATTTAAAATTAAACTCTGCATTTAAAAACAGATTTACAGAAAACAGTTTTACAGACATTATCCAAAAAAGGTAAAAATTAAAAGAAATACAATAGTTAAGGAATACTAAAGATAACATAAACTCCCATATGAACAATGGAGAAAAATTGTGCTCATTTTGTTAAAATAGACCATTTTCCACATACAGGGAATTTTTCCAGAATAAAAATTAATTTTTCCACATTAAGATGGGGCCTGGGTTAATCAGGCTCCATTCAAGTCTCCCTCTGGTTCCCTCTTCACCCAAACTTCCAACATCTATGATAGATGCAATTTACAACCACAAGTTTTGTGCCGCTCAATCCTCCCCATCCCCAGGACTGTCAGCAGAAGAAGTGAGAATTGTTCCTGAGGATTGCAAGCCTGATAAAACTCCATAGTAATCAATGGAGAAAAGTACATTGTTCTCACTCCAACATGTGAACATGCTTCCAGTTGTACAATAGGAGACACTTTTGGATAGATAGACACGTTTCAAAAGAGGCTTTATTGTTTTTCTCCTCCTCTACTTCATAACTCAGTCTTTACGTCATATGTGAAGCTACATTTCAAGCACCTCTTTGGTATTATTTGCTTAAAATTATCTTCATAATTCTCTCTCTGTTTTTCTTTCTCTGTCTTTCTCTCTTCCTCTTTCCCTCCCTTCTTCCCTCTTGATAATAGGTATCAGGTAGGTAGTTAGACAGATGGAAAAGAGAGATTACATATAGATATATACACATACAAACATTCATCCCACCCCAGCTATAAGTGTTTTGTATGTGCTTTGACTTCCAATCCTAACTTTTCTCTTTCTTGAGCTGAATTAGATTCAAAATAATCTTATTTTCAACTTATGGCACAGAGCAATCAAATTCTGGCAATGGGAGGAGAGTAGTACAGGGGGCATGGAGAACAGATATTCAGAGACAGAGATGAGGCTTTATGGGGCATGAGAGAGACAATGAGGCCAAACTTCTATCTAGGTTCCTCAACCCCACCACTGCCACATTCATACTACCTCACTGGAAGAGGATCAAAATATAGCATACATGAACTTATAAGACTATATTCCTACGAAGCTAAAAACAGTACTTTTCAATAACCCACTGGATTGCTTTCTCTAATAGATTCTGTTTACAGTGCTTCTACTACAGGTGATTGTAGTCTTATATTTGGTATCTGAGGCAGATTTACAGATACATTCTACACATTTTGCAAATAACAAGTTATGCGTTCTTCAGAACAGTATTCTATTCCTTTAGCATTTTTAACAGTTTATTGATGGAAACTTCATTGAACTGTTTGTAAAATACAACAAAGACCATGATTGGAACTCAGATTTGTGAGTCAAGGACTGGGTCACACATCCTGGTGAGACACAGTGTAACATCCTATGTTAAAGAAAAAAGGATAGAAATTCAAGAGATGCACAGATCACATCAAGTGTTACGGATGGGGTGGAATTTTTGCCTATGCATGTCAGGGAAATCTTATGTGTAAAACCATAACAAATAAACTGTATGTCATCTTAGAGAAATTATTTTCAATCACTATTCAGAAAAAACAAAAACAAAAACTTATTTTCAAAGCATCTCAATTCCAGATCACCCTTATTTTTGTAATGAAACCACAACAAATGTATTTTTAAATTTAGAAGAAGAAATAAAATGAATTTCATAGTTTAAGGGAATGTCTCATTTTGCTTTTTTCTAGAACTACTTCAAAAATCTAAACCAAGTTGTTAATTTTATTTAAAATGTTGGTAAGCAAATAAGGTACTTAAAATATTGACAAAATTGAATACTTGGAATTGCATGACCCATTTTCTTAAATATCATTTGATAATATTAAGTGATTATTAATCAATGATCATAGACCTACCATGAGGGTGCCAAATTTTAATGTTTAAGCTTTTAACATTTAAATGTTAAAAATATAAGTTTTTAACCCAAATAATTTGGTCTTAAAAATAATATTCTGAAAATTAAGCCATTAAGTTTATCTAAACTACAACTAGGATCCTAAAGACCCACACTGAACAGTGAGTGAATCACAGAAACCATCCTTTAAACTTTGTGCAGTATTTAAACCTAAAAATTACTGTTGGTTGATTTCAAATTGTATTTTTGTTTTTTTTTAAGATATGTATATATATATTTTTAATGAATCTAAGGCAGAAGCAAAGAATCATGCTTAGGTTTCAGTAATTAAGTTATAAAGTTATGATTAAAACAGTTTAAGCTGTGCCTTATCCTAGAACCAGATGGACATTAATTGACATACATCTACCCACATAGTTTGTATTTTGAATGCCTGAACAGAATGTGATTGAGAACCATGGGGAATTTTAAAGCAAAAGAGTGATCTAAGAAGTGACATTACTCTGACAGTGAAAGGATTCTATAGGAGTCAGGGAAACTTTCACAGGACCTTTGAAATAATCCAGTAAGGTGGGGGAAAGATGGGAGGTTAGAGTCAAGGGCCTTTTAATAAGTGGAATCTATAGAATTTGCTTATTTATTAATTGAATGCAAATTTAGCTGGGGAGAATGAAGCCTATAGAGAGTCATAGGTCAGCTAAGAAATGGTGAAATCCTTCCCCAAGACAGTAATAAAGGAAGATGGACAAGTTTTCAGAGAAGATGATGATTCTCTTTATTGATACCACATGATTGAGGGCCCTGTGGAATATCTTGTATATAGATACCCAGTGAGGAGAGAGAAGTTTAGGTGTAGATGTAGAATTGAGCTCTGAACTGGTCATTATTTGCATGTAGTTAAGTGATACCTGTAATACATTAATAAATGAGTTAATACATATAAAGTTTAGGACAATGACTGGTACATGGAAAGAACTCAATAAATGTTACTTATCATGATCTCTCAAAAAGAATTTGCCAATTAGGAGAAAAGTGCTACAGACCTTAGGAAAAATTTGCCCTCTGAAAGTCATATTATAAAATCAACACATAATGAATGAGGTCTGAGATATGAAAAGTCATTGCAATGAAAAATTCCTCCCATAAGACTTGACTAGAGTTACTAATATTACCATTACTTGGAACAGTTGTCATTGGTTAGTCCTTCTCATTTTTAATTTATTTTTTTACTTTAATTATTTATTTTTTGTATTATGATAAAAATAAACAGCAAAGAAACTCCAAAATGTTTGAACAGTGTGTTACAACAGTATTTCATTTTGGCTGTCTAATAGCATGTATTGATGGCAGGGACTACATCTTCTACATATTTTTACTCCACAGAAACTATACTTTGTTTTGAACATAGTACACTTCCAAAAAGCATTGGACAAATGAAGAAGTGAATACCTACTATGCCCATTGTTCAGTTGTAATTTTTTTTTCTCCCTTACCATTGACTTAATGTAAGCCTGATTGGTTAAGTAACTGTAAAGAATCAGTGTAGAGAGAGTACAAACAAAGGAGACAGAAGACATTCAGATATTGATGTTGAGGGGAGTCAAGTTTTGGGGATCCAGAGAAACTTAAAGGTCTGGGTCTGAGGCCCAAGAGTAATATTCATAAAGGAGTCAAGGTCAGAAGCTCATGGAACCAGCTCTAAGAGAGGGCTGTTGGTAGATATGGAGCCCGTTTCTGGGCCCTAGTATTTAGTAGTGTAACCAGACTTTTCTGAGTTAAAGATTTGTACATTTCTGCTTTGGATTCCAACTGAGAAAAAAAATCTCCATGATAAAAGTATCTTCAGGACTATAAAGAGATTGAAGTTTCTTTGAAGTATCTGCATGGCACCATGGAAGCCAGTAAAATGGTAAGGAATCAATATGGAGTAAGTGAGGGGAAAAAAAGTGTGATACACACAGGAAATGATAATACAGTTTTCCCATTTGAAATGATAATAACTGCATGGTCATTCATATATCTCTTATTGAATGATATCAGTGATAAAATTTCCTCATAGATATGCTCAGTAAACAGTTGAAGAATGGAGATACCAAGATGAATGCAATTTTTATGCTGAGCAGGCAGGACAGGATATCTAGGTACTGGAGCAGCACATACATTGTTGGAGGGTGTGCTATAATGATTTATAAGAAATATATATTTGGTGACTCAAATGATCAAAATATATTCCTCAGGTGTATTCTGTCTCTATCCACAGTTCCTAAAAATGCTTCAGAGCCATAAAGGTGAAATGGGTGACTTGTTATATTAATAGAGTTTTTTGGTCCCCATCCACTAGGGGCTGGTTGTCAGGGGAACCAGTCACATGAATAGGGGTAGGAACTCTCCACCCCCAGCCCCTAAACCTTGGGAGGGTAGAAGGCAGAAGGGCTAGAGGTTGAATCAGCCAAAGGCCAATGTTTTAGTCAGTCATGACTATGCAAGGGAGCCGTCACAAATACCCTTGAGAAGAGCCTTTTGATCTCTCTTTTGCACCCTGCTTCTCTGTATGAGAGAAGAAATTCCTTTATTTGGGACCTTGCACTATGAATCTCTTCATCTGGCTGTTAATTTGTGTCATTTATAGTATCCTTTATTAAACTGGTAAATGTGTCTTCCTGGGTCTTGTGAGCCACTCTAGCAAATTAATCCAACCTAAGAGGGATGTCATGGGAACCTCCAATCTGTAGCCATTTGGTCAGAAGTACAGGTAACTGCCTGGGGCTTGCAACTGGCTTCAGGAGTCTGGGGTGGAGGGCAGTCATGTGGAAACAAGCCCTTAATCTGGGGAATCTGGTGCTGTCTCCAGGCAAATAGTGTCAGAATTGAGTTGAGTTCCTGGACACCATGCTATTGTTTGAGAAGTGCTTGGTGTTGTATGTGGTAAGACTCCCTCCCCCACACACACCCTGGAATCAGATCTGGGAACCTGAAAGGAGTTGAGCTTTTACTAGAGCAAGTGATTGCTCTGTGTCAACCTGTGCTGTTGGCTTCTGGTATCAAGAAACTGGATAGTTTCCAGCTATTTTCTGGCTTGCACATCCTTAGGTTTGAGCAAATATAGAAAGGCTCTACTCTGCTTGAGGTGGTTTCTCTGAAGGCATCTTTCCTATCTTCCAGCTTCTACCTCTTTCTTTTCTTTCCTTAGTCCTTACTTAGGATGAACTCAGAGACTCCATCTAAAGGTAGAACACAGACAATGAGCAAAGTTAAGAAGCCCACATGGGGGCTATGGACCAACATGCAATGCTTGCCAGCCTTCTCTTGCTATGCAAAGCATAGACCCTGGACCAACAGCAATAGACATCACCAGTGCAGAACTGAGAGCCCACCAGAATCTCACTGAATTAAGATCTGCATTTTAACAGATTCCCAGGTGACTACAACATACGTTAAAGTTTAAGAAACAGTTTCTCAGGAATTCTAGAATATCAGGTTTATGTTCACATAAGTTATTCCCTGGATCTGGGAATGTGGGTAAAATTGCAATATTTCCAGAACTCTAGCCTGGCCTTAGTGCATCTCCATATCAATAGGTGTTTCCAAAGGATGGATAGAAGTAGTTCATCTCCATATCAGTTGGTGATTGCAAGGGGGTGGAAAGCAGGCCCTCACCTGGACCAAAGAGGTTTTGTGGGGTCTTCTCTACCAGGACTGGGGGAGACGCAGGCAAGCAGGAGTAGAAAAACAGAGCCAGGATTCTTGTAAGCAACAAAAGGCCTTCTTCCCATCTAGTTTTTCCTTCGACTGATTTCGGTTTCATTGGCTTGTGGTTTATTTGCCCTGGGCTGGGAACACATTTTCCTCCCAGAGTTACAGGTAATATGGAACCAAATTGAATGTATTAGCTATGTCTCTATTTTACAGTGTCAGAACAAGAGAAGTATCTCAGTGATCATGTGGTCTAACTTCTGGACGTAAACTGGGGTCCAGGGAAGCTCCAACATAAACTGTTATAACAAACTGAAAGACACAGATTCTGCTTTTTAAAAAATAAAACCTTAAATTGAGAAGATTTTGGACTAATCTGATTAGAGTTTAACTTGATTTGCCTTATTAATTATAAACCCCCAAATTAGAAATTGGCTCAAGGAGAGATATCAAATATTCAAGAGGTACTCAGGCTGGAATTTGGGGGAACTTTCCACGTCCCAAGTTGCACATTCGTACTCTGAGATGCGGACTGATGGCCCTGCCCAAGGCCTTCCACAAGGCTGAGGCATCGTGGTGCATTTTCAGCCTAATCACTTACTACAAGGTACCATATATTTGCATTTCAACTAGATTTCTGAAAATAATACGAAAGAGAACAAGACAAAGTCCTCTTTCATGTCTCTGTGTCTTTGAAGCCACATCATTTAAATTATCAGAATATGTTCTGTTTCCTCCCCCTGAAAAGTTTATCTGGTGATTGTCATGCACTTCTGCAAAACTCAAATGAGATCATGTATATGAAAACATCTTGTATTAAGATGCTAGATTTGGGAGATTTGTTATTGTAATTATTGTTGTGCTGGTTAATAATTATAATTATTACTAGTATCATTACTACTACTGTTATTACTACTGAAGCTAATGCTTGAACTACTATTTTATTAATAAACAGCAGAATGATATGGTATTAGAGTGAATGCTTTGGAGGAAGCTTCAGAGCTTGCAGCTATGAAAATGTGAAGAAGCTGTTTAATCTCTCTACATTTTATTTTCCTGTCACTACAAAGAAATTTGCAATGCCCTGTAACATTGATTTTGTCTTAGTTGGATTTCTTCAAAAGTAAGAATTGATTCCATTGCAAGTAATTCATTTTGGAGGGAATTGTAAGGAATACCAGAAGGGAAGTGGGGAAATGCTACCAGGATGGGAAGGACTGTACTCTTAAGCCAGCTACCATGGCAGGAGACTGGGTCTTAATCCTGTAGGAAATTGTTTGACAATGTAATGTTGGAAGCAGAGGTGGGAGTGATGTGGCCACAAGCCAAGAAATATAGGCAGCCTCTCCAAGCTGGAAAGGGCAAGGCAAGAATTCTCCTCTAGAGCTTGCAGAAGGAGCACGGCCCAACTAACACCAAATACAGCCCAGTGAGACCTCTTTTGGACCTCTGAACTCCAGAACTCTAAGATAGTAAATATGTATGGCTTTAAGCCACTAAATTTGGTGTAATTTGTTACAGCAGCAACAGGAATTAGTATAGAAAAAAATACACCTCATAATTATAACACCTGAAGGACAGGAGCTGAAGTATTTATATGTCATCTCCGAAGTGTTTTCAGCTGAGTGCTATACCTTTCAGTCTTCATTCCCTTCAAATAAGAGAAAAATTGCTTTTCCTGGTTGTGGAATAAAGGCCTCAGGCATAGATATGCAGAAACTGGCAGTTGGGAGTCAAGCGAGAAAGATCTAAGAGCAATACTGACAATCTGATGCAAAGATTCAGTGGGTTATGTAGACAAACATCTTGCTTTGTATCCCATAAAATGAATGCATGATGTTACCTTCATTTCTCCCTTTCTTATCTATCAAACCCATAACTTTTTCTGCAAATTTAGCTCAGATATCACCTCACTTCTGAAATCTTCCTGTCTACAGTAGGAACAATTTACTGTGGTGCATAATGTGCATACTTCATTGAAATACTACTACAATTTGTTTTCATTATCATTTACATATCTATCATTACCACTAATCTTTGAGTCCTTGAGAGCAAAGACCATGTTCAATTCACTTGAAACTCCCATATATATGATCCAGTGTGTGTAAAAATTTAGGTGCACATGGAACATTTGTTGAATGAACTTTTATTTTCAAAATCAGTTCTCATCTCAGATAGATGTTACAGTTTATGGTTATTTCACAACTCCTTTAGAATCATCCTGGCCCCTTAAATCATAATTCTGAAAATTCTAGATCCTTGACTTATTTTCACATCAGCAACTTCACTGAGACACCTCTCCCAAGTCAGGGGGTGCTTTGGGCGACCAGAGTCGTGACTAGGGAGTCATTTTCCATTAGTCTCACTACACTTCCCATCACTGAAGGTTACGCTGGATAAAAGAAACCAAAATAATCTAATTAGGCTTTGGGAAATATATATATTTTTAAATCCTAAACATCTGTAAAAATTAGGCTCTCCATGGGATGTATATTTATTTATTAGAGAAAATACTGAGCTGTTTCTAGCAGTCAAGCTAGCACAGTGCAAGCATACACTTTATTCTTCTTTGTTTCCACAACATTTATAACCTCTACAAAGCAGAGAACAGCTGTTACACTGGCAATCTGCGGTATATTTTGGGCAAGCAAGGCAGCAGGGTGACTAATGTGTACTGTAATGGTATTATAAGTGACTCACTGGAGTGTAATTATCAGTATAGTTGCCACATGGCTTGGTTTATGATTAGGTCAGTTGGTTCCTTAGCTGATTTCACTGTGTCTCTTCCTCTTGTATACTTGAACATTTTATTCTCTTGCTCGGGGAACATAGACTTTATCTGAAGTTGTCCCTGGATAAATTTCGTGTCACCTTTGCTGCAAGTTGTATTTTCCTTAGGTCCTGTTTGGCCACACAGACCAATTTGCAAACTTGACCAATGTGTGCAAAGTTCAGTCAATGCCACATTCCCAAGGCATCCTAGCAACTAGGAGTCTCTCAAGGGAGCATGCTAGTTTTCTTCATTGCTCTTCTTATTGTTATTCATGGTCACTGGGTCACACAGGGAGGAGCACGGAGTGGGAATCTCATAGGCAACTCATGGGCCCCTCGACTTGTAAATGACCAGAGGAGAGTGCTTTTGGAACATTCCATAAGCCATGGCTTAACATTAGAAAGGCAGCAAGGCAATACCTTCAATTCTATTTCTTTAATCCTCCTGGTTTTATTTGGAAGCAAAGCTGAAGTTTCTCTTTCTTTTAGCATGACAACTCTGATCATTTTCCTACTCTACTCAAAAATCTTTAATGAATTCCTAATTCCTTCAGACAAAATGTTAACGAGGAAATCATGGTGGACTCCAGGGTGTCCCCTTTCCCCTACGTCTAGGTGTCTATGTCTTGTATCATCCCTTCTCCTTGAATGGGGGCAGAATCTGTAACTTGCTCCAAACCAGTAGTATATGGCAAAGATGACAGCATATGATTCTGATGATTACATTATAGTTTGCTGGTGTAATCAGTCTAAAGACCTTCTAGGTGCCTTGATGAAGTAAGTAGCCATAATAGGGAAGTCCACATGGCAAAAAGCTGTGGTGGGTCTCTAGGAACTATGGGCATCAGCTAGGAGCTAAGGATGGCTTCTAGACAACAGCCAGGAAAAGCAACTGATACTCAGTTTAACAGTAGCAGGAAACTAAATTGTTCCACAGCTCTTTGAGGAGGAAAGCAGGCTCTTCCCCAGTTGTGTCTCCAGATGATAATGCAGCTGACCAATACCTTGATTGCAGTCCTTGAGACCCTAAACAGAGAATCTAGTTAACCTGTGCCGAAACTCCTGACCCACAGAAATTTTGAGATAATAAATGTGTATTGTTTTAAGCACTAAAGGTGTGGTAATTTATTACACAACCATAGAAAACTAATACAAAAATCAAAGGCTTCTATAATTTAATTACCTTTTTAGCTCCTTCTTATGTTTATGTGTGTGTTGTAAGTTCCTGTCACACAAAACTATTCTCTAAATAGTCAGGATTCTTATCTACAAAATGCAGATATAAAGTAACTCGCTGGTACACAATTATCTTCACTGTAATGGGGGATAATGATACTTCAGAAGTTTTTGTGAGTATTAAATTATATGACACATGAAAGCACTTATTGAGGTTTTTGGAATATTTTACATACTCAGTAAATATTAATTTTTCACTTTTATTCCTTTCCAAATAATTGTTTTGGTTCCCAGTCTGTAGCCTTTAATTTTGTTGTTCCTTCTTTCCAGAATGCCCTTCACACTCACCTCTACGAGTACCCCTGACATCCTTTCAAACTTCAGCTCAGACTTAACTTCTCTATGAAATATATCTCCACAGGAATCTTAACCTCCCTCTGTCTGTGCCCCTTCAGGGCTTAAAAATATAACAGAAGTTGTGATTAAGGTATAAAGTGACTTACAATCATGCTTCTAAAGGAGAGAAGACATATCTGTTTAAACAGCTGAGTATCTATCGTAACTGCATTCACACTGTACATCTTTGTGGAATATGGTTCTTCCACCCTGGTCTCATCTGTTATTGAGCCCTGTCCTTAGTGTCCAGTGTAGGCCACACGTTGGGAACATATGCTGGAGATCTGAAACTTCTGCACGTGCTCACTCTGTTCCCTCCAGATGCACAGCCTCCTCTGTGCAGCACTGCTTTTCTTTGCAACCACATCACTTTTTCCACTTTATCACATTATAGTAGGAATGGATAAGGAGATCTGAGATACTTACTTGATTTCTTACAAAGGAATGTGATAGAAACAATACTAAGCAGGATTGTTAACTGGTAAGGGAAAGGGTGGAAGATATTGTTTATTGTCATTCAATCACAATATTCCCTTTATGCACAGTCAAAAATGCCATGATCCCCCTCATGATTATGCTTTATCTATATTGTTTTCTTTCACATGATTTATGTGAGTTTTTTTGATCCACACAATAGTCAATATAAGCCTGGAAGAAAAATAAAGACAGAAGTGGCAATTGAAGAATTAAATGTCCCATTGAATAAAAGTAGAAATACCAGTTCCTTAACCCTGATAAGCTCTCCTTTTTGCTCCTGAGGTTTCTGCCTTTAAAATTTGGTATGACTTTGGTATTTAAAATAATCATATTAATCACTTTTCGCTTCATCCCTCATGCGTACTCTGGTAGTTTTTCGTGAGAGTTCCGTAATGTAGCTGACAAGTAGCAGTTACGTTAAGAGAGATCAGCTCTGGAGAAGAAAGAAATGGCTCTTTTTTTTTAAATTCATGAACTCTTTTAGAATCATATTTCATTTCTTCAGATAATCTTTTTTGGTACAATCTGATGCATATTGGCTGAGTGCAGTTTTTTCCCATAGATTTTGCACATTTATATGTGCATATGCACTAAATGGAGTGGCTGTCTAGATGTGACAGGCGGGAAGATGTCCCACAGCATGTTCCATTGTTCCCAGGGGCTTTCCAGGCTGTTGCCATGATTCTGTAGCCTGTAATCTGGTTACTTATCTTCTTTCCCTTTATAAATGTACAGAGAACCCAATCATAGTATTTTTTTTTAAGTGTGATACTGATATTTGACTGCTGAAGTTATGAGTTGTCTGGTTATATTTGTGTCATAGAATATGAACAAACTTGAAATATTAAATAAAATGAAATGAAGTCAGGTTCAGTCCTGCTCAAACAAAGTAATACATGATATGGTCTAGTTTAACTTCTAACTATACTATTCTCCTGATGTATACTTAGCTTGAACTTATGGGTTCAGATCCACCAACAGTTATTTCAGAAAGGGACAGTGCCCATTCAGTAGGATGGCATGGTTTAATTCTAAGTTAATCTTCAGAACACTTGGAAGATTAATCTACAGTCAAATCCTGTTAGATGTGTTATTGCCCATGCAAAAAAAAAAAAGAACATGTACTAAACTTCTACTTAAGAATGCATTTTGGCTGAAAGAAAATCTGTTCTAAAAAATGATGTGCTGTCAAAGATGCCCCTGAGTTTCAACCTAAGTGCCTTGTGTTTCTCATTAGGATCCTTTCTTCCACATTTTGTCCTGTTTGTGTCACTATTTTATGTCAGGTAAAGTTAACTAGAATGCATCGATAATGCCAAAAGTTTTATACAACATCCTATGCAATATTTTCCTAAGAAATTTTGTCGAAATCCCTAAGACTTGCTGTCAGAAAAACATTCATAGGATTCATAGGACTGTCTCTTATAAAGCTGAAATGTGTGAGAGATATCCACAATCCATAAGACCACATTTTGGAGAATGGAAAACTGGAAATACTTGATTGCCTTATCTCTTCTGAATCCTTTTCAGACTTTCTTCAATTATTTCAACACCTGAAGATAAGGATTATGTTTATATACCTCAAAAAGTAAAAATAGGGTCAATGGAGAAAAGAAGATGAATTTTATTATATTAGCAGATTTCCTATAGGGTGATTATCATTAAACTTGACAAGCAGAGTCTTGGAAAAGATGTCATAGAGGAGACAGGTACCAGATGAGATATTAGACCAGACAGTATTAAAATAAAGCTCCTTAAAAACTCAATATATTTTTCTTGGAATTCTTTAAGGACCAAGCCTCCAGTTTTGAAAACTCTGACCTGGTTACTGAATGGTTTCAGGATGCCCTTTCTTCCTCTGAGGCATTTTCCACTGACAATATTCATCATTCTTTATCACCAACAAGTACTCTGATAGATTAGAATGTCTATAAAGAGAATCAATGATGTTCAAAAGGATGACAAACTAATGTGGCTTATGATATGCCACTGATTACATCATATTCTTGAATAAAAGCCATTCACTATCCATATCCTAAGGAAATAAACATATAACCCACCATGGAGGATGGATGATGTTTATTTTAGTCTTAAGGAATGCTCCTTTCCTCTGATGAATATGTGTGTTTTCCCTGCTTAAAAGTCTTTTTTTGTCATAAGCTTTCTGAATACATACAAGTAGATGATTTTAATGATGTTTAAAATCATGTTTAATTGAGTTGTATATTATAAATAAAGAAGAAAATTTTATTTATAGGTATATTAGAGTTTTTCAGAGAAACAAACAATAAGATGTGTGTGTATATGTGTATATATATATATAGAGAGAGAGAGAGAGAGAGAGAAAAGAGAAAGTTTATTAAATGTATCAGCTCATGTGATCATGGACCCTGATAAATCCAAAATCTGTAAAGAGGGGTGGCAGGCTGGAGGCCCAGGAAGAGCTGAGGTTGTGACTTAAACCCAAAGGCTGTCTGCTGGGGCATTCCTTCCACTAGAGGGAGGAGAGAGTTGGGTTATATTCAGGCCTTCAATTCAACTTGATTGGATGGGGCCCACCTGCATTATAGAGAGCAATCTGCTTTACTCAAAGTCCACCTACTTAGGTGTTAATTCCACCCAAAACACCTTCACAGGAATATCCTGAATAACATTTAACCAAACAGTGGGCACTGTGGTCCTGTCAAGCTGACACATAAACTATCACAATAGGAATGTATCTGGAGTCTTCTACTGTTTTAAGTTTATTTGTCTGGAAAATGACCGTTCAGGATTCCTCTCTTCTCCTTTCCCTGGACTGTGTGGCTTGTAACATTATGTATTATATTATTAGCATGTAATAAGCTTTAATTTAGGGTTTTGTTTCATAAAAGTTCTCTTGACTTATAACAGTTTTCTTTAGGTCATTTTACACATTGTAATTATTGGCTAAATCCTAGCCTGAGTCTGTCAGAAACAAACTTAATTTTTAACCTTATCTAGGAATTTTCAACTATGTTATACAGATAGTTTTTTTTTAGAGCTGTGCTATTCAAAGTATGGTCTGTGGATCAAGTGCCTTTGAATAGCACTGGTTTAGACCTCTGTTGCAGCCACAGAGAGTGAAGATTTTAACCTCGGCATCTAATTATTTCTATATGTTGGTTTGGTTGCATAAAATTTCTGAAATCTTATTTCATATAAATAAGTATTTATAAATGGTAGTGATTATTTACAGATCACATTATAATATCAGCATTTAACTAAATTGATTTGGAAGCCTGTAGGATCATAAGAAATATTTTTTATCAAAGTTTAATCACTAAAACTATCTTATAGTTATTCTTATTGCTTACTTGGTAAGTGGTCATTTTGGTAGATATTAATGAGCACCTTATTTAGCAATGTGTCTTTGCTTTATGTGGCAGAAATAATTTTTAAATGTATATTTTAATAATGAGACAATCCATGATTTCATTTTTTAAAATATTTAACACTTCAGTACTTATATCTATGAGACATTCAAAAGTTAAAAGTTGGACATAGTATGTAAAATAAAACCAATTGAAATGGTTTCTATCTTGTCTCATTTGAAGTATTCATGCCAACAGCTTTTTTTTGGGTAGCAAATTTGTAAATTCTGTACCATCCTTCCCGTATCATTACAAATATACCCAAAATATTTGTTAGCTAATGATTGGTATTAAATAATTTCTCCCTAACATTATTCAGTTCAATAACCTGCCTAGCCATGCACAATGGCTCAGCTATACCCTTCCTCAGTTGTAGTGGGAAGAATTATCTAATACATGTTTATATTATTTTATAGACAATATATTGTGCTTCTTTGGTGTTTTTCACATAATCCTCATGGTGATATGACAAAGTCTGATTATTACTGACTTGTAAAGGCTAAAACTAAGGCTTAGACACATAGGCTCAACACTGAAAAGTATTAAAATTCACATTTTGTAAAAGCTAAAACTTGGTAACAGCTAGAGATTGGCATTCAGGGACATATCTGGGTGATTCCACAGCTTGCAATTCTGCCAATTCTCCTGATGCCTTTCTGCATAGAATATTGAATGTGGCCATCAAAAGGCTCAATGAAACTTCATTTTGAGTAATAGTCTTTGGCTTCTGTACCTTGGCTAAAAGTGAAAAATCTTATATAACTCCATATTTAAGAACCATAGCCAATAAAACATATTAGCTTCTCTAAAACAAAAGAAAAAAAACACACCATGAAAGTCAGTTGCATCCTGAAGTCTCATGATAATTTTGTCATATAAAGTGAATTTTGGTTTAATCAGACCTTTTTTATACCATATTTTTTTGCCTGATTATGTATTCCATCATTACTTCTACTACCAGAATTACCTATGTAATGCCTTAATTTTGTTTTTTCTAATATGGGAAAATAGTAGTTTACTATTTGAATGGCTTAGAATTTAAATGTTATTCTATTGCTCTATTAAATGCAGGAAAATTTCAGGAAGAAGAGAAAAATAAGCAATTTGATAATAATAGTTTCCTTAAGGCTATTTGGAAAATACATAAACAATAAAGCTGTTGAGGACTGCCCTGTGAATGTTGAAGACCATGGACCTCTAGATCAGACTTTATCCACCTGAGTAGCCAGAGATGTGAGACTAAACGAAACAAAAAAAAGAGCAAGAGGGCAAGTGTGAGGGATGGTGCCACCCATTTGATGCACAATGCCGGCCAACTACTATTCTGTAAGAAGGATATGGGGTGGTGCATGACAGCCATTCGGAACAGCCTATCCCTTACACTCAGCATATGTCTTCATGGTGATAGCAATCACTAAGAAAAAAAAGACTTAAAGTAAGAGGGTTAGTGGGACAACCTATAATCTTGTGATGCAATTGATATTCATCATCTTCCTCTTCCATATGCAAATTTTATTCACACACAATTTTACCCACATCAATTGGTCACAGTCATTTGCCTACTGAAGAAATCCAGGCTTTTATTCCTTCCAGTCTGATCCTTGATTGCCTTGACCTTGTCATATTGTATTGACACAAGAATTACATCAGTGTAGCTACTGATTTCCAGAGAAACTCTTCCTTGACTCTATTGTCTACAAGCAATATTATCATCTTTATATATATATATATATATATACACACACATATATAAAGATATGTGTATATATATGTATACATACACTCTTTAATATATGTATCTCATGTAGATATATATCTCATATCTATATGAAGACATATATATATATATATATATATCTTCATCATATATATACTAAAGACAGAAAGTTTTACTTCAATTTACTCCTCCCCTATTCAAAAATAGTAAACAGGTATATTTGTTTATTTCCTGAGAGAAGTATCCCCCACTGCTGTCCTTAGAGTATCTCTCTACCTACAAGAGGAGTTGAGTGAAACTGCAGTATATTTTTATTCATGCCAATGTATAGAGATGAACCAGGCCAGAGTTTTATTTAAGCACCAGGTATTCAGGTTGTCTTGGCCATATGTGTCTGTGACAATGGCTCATAGGCCCTGTGTTCTTAAAGGCAAGAGAAATGAGCAGCAGCTAGTGCATACTTAGCTTATAAATCAGGGAGAAAAATAAAGGTATGGTGAGTAAAAGATTGTTACCAGCTGTTTGGGAATAAAGCTTGCCTTCTGAAACTTCATTAAAGATAAATACTGATTCTTCTTTAGTTATAGCCCCACCATGAACATATCACTACTATCAGCAGTTAAAAGCCATCCCAGCTGATCAGTGACAGCTTTGTCTCTGAAACCATGTCTCTGAAGTCAGCCCCTTAGCAGCAGCCCACACTTCTTAAAGCCAGACAGTCAGCAAAGGCTGCTCCAGTAGCTGTGCTTCCACAGGTGAAAAGTAGCCAATCCCTAAATGCTTCCTTGGCTGGACGCTAGCTAAACCCTGAATTCTATGCTTAAAATCCCATATGAAATTAGTTTGGAGATACAGTGCTTTCCAAGACCAGTTGTCCTTTGTTTAGTAAACAATAAATTCAGCTTATTTGGGGGGCAAGGAAAGGAATTTATTTTATATGCTGCAAAGGAAAAGTCTGATTCCTCATCCTGTTTCCTGATCTGAACTCTTCCATTTAGGGAAAGCCAGGTTTCCTTGAGGTAGGACCTTGTAATGAGGAGTTCCTCAAGGCTTTAATGAAAGGAGTTTCCTTTGGACACTTACAAGAAAGATCGTCAAGTGGTAGCTCTCCTTACATGTGTAAAACTCTTTGACTATGCTTACATCCCTGAGTCTTCAGACCTCTTTCTAAATACTTTGCAAAGGCAACCCAGAATCTCCACATTAATATGGCCATTGTCATTTCCAAGCTTTAATAAACCCATATCAAGAGTACATTAATTGTTCCCCAACCAGTGCTATAATCCACCTGCCTTCCTGGTCCAGCTCAGTCAACTCTACTCTCCCATGTGTTCCACTAGTTTCTACTGGTACATTTTAGGCAGGTCCTCAGTTCTTTCAGTAAACAAGCAAAGACCAAATTCTCTCCCTCAAGAAATACCAAGTGATGGCCGAACTTATTGCACAGGGGTAAATGGGTAAGGCAAGGGAGAATCTTGGGAAGATGAGCATAGTGTGGCACAGCTACCTGAAGTAATGTTCTTGCACAGTCTTTAGGAAAGTTAGATAACTTTAGAAAGGGGGAATAAAAATGCTTCTTTCTACACACAGGGTCCTAGCCATTATGGGTTTCAAGAATATGAGGCAAATTTACTCAAATGCATCTATACAAAGTCTAGGGGGCCCTTCTTTGTGAGGTCCTTGACTTGAGGGAAGAAATTGTTTGACATTTGTGAAGAGAGAACTTGAGATAGTTAAGGGCACAATAGTACACGTTAGAGATATGCGAGGAGAAAAGAAAACCACTAATGGTGGATGTTTGGGGAGAGTATAAAAAAATAAATGCTTAAATCATAAGGTTAAAGATGTATTTTAACATGAACAAACAGACCTTCTTTCAAGGAAGGAGAAAAGGAAAACAGCAACAATAAAGAAGCCCTTGTCAGTGATGAAGAGTGAAGTACAAGAAAGATCAAGGAGTTTGACCCGAAGGTCTGGATGGTCTCAACTAGATGGTGGTTAAAACTGGGAAAATATAGGAAAAGGAACTCAAGTAATATGCAAAAGTTTTGGAACAAATGATCCAAGTAATATGATGGGAAACATTAAATCACAGTCATAAATCTATTATTCAGCCTACCACAGACAGAAATATTAAGTGTTAATGAAGTCGCAAAACAATTTGTTGTAAATTTTGCCATGATGATCTGTGACCTAGATAGTGTGTTTATGAAGTGATATTGAAGGAAAAAATGGAAGAATATTCTTCAATGGAAAGAGACAAGCTGTATGAGCATATTGGCCATTCAATTAATGACTGATACTTCTTATTCCTCAGATTTTTAAAAAAAGACATTTATTAAAATTGGGCTTCTATTTTTGATGAAAACTCTCAATAAAGTAGGAATCCAGTGTATGCACATACACATACATGCCCCCAAAACAGGCATATGCTTAATGGCATGGCAGGGGTGAGGGAATAAACAAAAGCATTCTCATCAAAGTCAAAGCGAAGACAAAAATGACCTTTAACTGTTACAAGTGAGTCCAAACAACACGATCAGGAAGAAGAAAGAAATGAAGCATACAATTGAAAATAAGACAAAATGTGATTTGAAGATGACATGTTTTACTTAGAAAAAACTAGAGAGTTAATTAGAGCATTATTATAAATGTGGGGTAATTTTTTAGTAAGGTGTATAGGTACAAGATTATTATTAAAACACTTTTTCATATTTACAAAACAAGAAATCCTTGAAAATATAATTAAACAAAAGGCCTTATGATAGCATTATATAATTAAAATACCTAGAAATAAAATTCAAATAAATGTGCTGGATCTACATGAAGAAAATGTTTAAAACACAAGTGTTATATGTTTCAATCATAGAAAAGTAAGCAAAATAATGGATAAATTTCTGTATACCAATCACCCAATCTTAATATTATTTCACTAATACTGCCATCTATATTATTTTGAACAATTCCAGACATGAAATAATTTCACCCACAAATATTTCTGTACGAATTTCTTAATGTCATCAAATATTTAATTGTCCTTTGACTATTCATCTTATCAATATCATTTGTCCTATTTTATATATAAACGTATATTTATATACATTCTAAATATGTTTAAAATATAGATTATATACATTTAAAGCTTATATATACATAACAAATATATTACACATTACAAACTACATTACCACATATTATAAAATACAAGTGTATTTGTTGAACAAACTAGAAACTGGGTCATTCGTCCTGTGCAGTTTCATGCAGCATAGTTTAACATATTCCTCTGATATCTTCAGTTTCTGTAAACTGGATCTACAGCCTTGATCTGATTGGAGTTCAATTTTTTACCAAGAATGCTTTATAGATAATGTAATGTTCTTTCATCAGGAGACACATCATGTCTGGTTGTCTCTAATGTTAACAGCTGTTCATGCTCAATAACTAGATTCACTCATTTAATAGGAATTGCAAAATGGTGATGTTCTAAGTCTAACATTAATCCTTAACTTGCCAGCTAAAATATTTCTATAAAGAGCAATTTTCCTCTTCTCCAGTAGCAGAATGTGTATAGAAAGACAGGATAAGGTTAAATTTTTCCATAGTTAGCAGTTTGCAAAGTAATGTAATTTCTTTCCTAGAATCTTCTAATGGGAATCAATTAGACCTTTAAAATAATATTTTATTAACTCATGGATTTAATAATGTATGATTTGTTGCATGTATTGTGGTTATTACTGCTATTGACATCAATGAGAGCCTCTTCATCAAGAAAAATAGGATGATAATATCACATTATTCGTTTATGCTGCATTATAGGCAAAAGTCTCAAATAACAATACCATCAGTGACCCCACCATCAACAATGTGATAACTAAAAACGTTTTGTTTTAAGTTCTTTTCTACTTATGCCATAATCCACTTGGGATATACAGTCAAAATACCATGGTCTCTTAAATCACTTGGAATAGATCCTCTGTATTGATATGCCACCAAGTAGATATAAAATGCATTTGTTTTACTTTCAATTTTTGAAGATTTCTTTCTTTTCAAAATGTAATTTTGTTTTATGATTATGTATATATTTATAATTTCCATAAATCAAAATTCTAAAGTAATACATATTATAAAAAATATAACTTCTACATCTATGTATTGAGTCACCTCTCTTATAAATATCAATTTTAAAATTTTATGGTTTTTCCTCCCATTTTGCTTTTAATACAGGCATATGTATATATATATTTATTTATATATTTATGTATACAAATGACAGTATACATACACCCTTTTCTCAATTTGGTAGTATATTTTGGATTTTATAATATACAGCAATTATACTAATATTTCTTATTCCTTATTATAACTGTATTGTATACCACTATGTGGATATACCATTGTTTATTCATACAATACCTTAGAAACAGGGTTTTTGAAGCAGATCACTTAGAAAACACAGTTATTCATAGTGAATTGGTATTTTCCTTTCCCATCCTGTATGCTGAATTTGTATTAATGTAGTCTAATTGTTTGAGCTGAAAGTTATTAAGAATACAGTTATCTTTTATAGTATATATCAATAGATGTTGCATATTCTTACCTGATTTTTGATTGTGTGAACCACATCTAGAAACTTCCATGTATCTTTGTTATACTTTTCTTCAAGCTAATCTCATTCTTTCAGGATGTAAAGAACTTTTTAAGTCTTGATTTTTGTTCTATTACATTTATGGGATTTATGTACTTGACAAATGTATTTATTATTACCTGTTTAAAGTAGCTGGTAAAATTGCTGTACATTTCTGATCCAAATTCATGATCAGGAAATACCATAATAGTGCTCCTTCCAGGAACCATCAATCAGTAATATTTAGAGTAGTTTTCAGTTAGAAATGACTCAACATTATTTTAACAATCCCAAAATGCTTCTTTAAATCCTCCTCATAATAGGTAGACTTCTTTTAATGTTTGATTTTAAAATGTTTAAAAATTTTAAATATACATAAGGAGTTAAGATGTCAAGAATGTTGTAATTAAACAGATTAGATTCTAGAAATAGCAAATATCTAGGATACTAACAATATTAACTGAACAGAGCAGTATTGCAAATATCTGGAAAGCAAGATGCATTGTGGTATTATTTTCAGTTTTTATAGCACTTTTCAATTCCCTCCCCGAACCCCTCCCTTATTATCCTGACTCCCACAACTTGGAGAGGAAGACAGGGCAAATCTAATTATTTCCAGGGGGAAACCTTAACTTAGAAAGGAACAGCTTTCTGCAGTGGGCATGTAATTAGTTAACTAACTGGCTAATTTTACTACTATCCATTCTAATTCCATTACAAATATCATGCAGAAAACAATTAAATGAGAGCAAGGCTCAATGTCATTTTATGAGTAAATGTCTGACCCTGCTCGAAGCCAGCATTTAACTGGCTTCTTCAAGAATGATCTGAGGGAAATCTGAAAATTAAATCACTAGAAAGAGAGTTGCTACCGAATTTACTAGAATATCAGATAAGTTTCTTTTTCAGTGGAAAATGTAGTGGTAGAAACTGAAGGAAACCACACACACACACACACACACACATGAAAAGAAAAAATGCTAAACTGTAACATAATTTCAAGTTGAGACTCTTAATACCACTGCTATTTCGATGATGATGCTGCAATGCAAAAAAACTACATGAACATTTTGTGAAAATGATTTTTCCCTGTGATCATGAAACAAGCTAAGATTCTGAAGCTATTTTGATCCTACACACTGTAAATTAATAGATAGAGGTGGAATGTGTTCCCTAAATGTCCTGAGGCAAATTGGAAGTGAACATTTCCCCAGGAATGCTGGCATTGCCACCAAGCAGTCCTCGGTGTATTAGTAGTGTCCTCTTTTGTATTAACAGGTAATACAGTGAAGACAGAGACCAGTCTGGCTTAAAGAAATCTGAGGCTTTCATAACCTCAATATTTCTGACAGTGTCAGCTGACAGCTGATGTGTCTCTATCCAGATCAAAGAAATGAGGTTCATAAAATTTTATCTAGGTTAACTTCTCTATCCTGTTACTTCCCATCTTGGTGTGCATTACTTCTCACCAGACAACCTGTGTACCCTAATGAGCAGGGTGGCTGTTACCAATAAAGGAAATGGAGTAAGTACTTTATATCATCTACTCATATCATGGGCCATTGACAAAGCCAGGTATGTGACAAAGACCAGTAATTTTTGAAAGCCTCCTTCCTTCTGACCCAGGTTCTGATAAATTCTGGGCTTAACAGGCATTTCTTAGACCCATGCACATCCTCTTCAGTATAAAATGTCAACAGATAAGCCAACTTGAAGAATACGTAGAGCCAACATAGCAAATATAAAGAATTCCAATTTTATCCATAAACTTTGATGACAAAAGAAATAAAATTTTCTAAGGAAAAGGGGATATATAGCAATAATAGTGATCATGGAAGTCACTTATTTAGAGAAGTAAAAGGGAGGTAGAATACAGTCCAAACAGGCAACATGGTTTTACAATATTTTATATCACTTCCATAGCTACTTAGACATCATTTTTAAGATTTTTTTTTAAAGAATTGTTTGGCATTTTACATTACTTTAATCCATAATACAGAAATACATCATATTTTAATGGATTTAGAACAGGGCATACCATTTTTATACAAAATCTTTCTACCACTTAATATTATTACTCTAAGTGAGGACTATGATAACAGCCTACTATATAAACATTGTTAAGAAATTTAACTTTAAGATAATCAAAAAAAATGTTCTTCTTAAAATTAGACAAGACTGAATTTTGAGATTGACATTGCGATGTGTCAAAAAACAGAGCCTTCTTAAAATTATAAGATACTAACAAAATCTTTACAACCATTTTTTAATATATTTTTCCTTTCATTTATCCCACTACTAAAAGAAATATTTGTAAACTTAGTGTAACTTTAGGTGTAAACATAGTAATTTGACAGCTATATACATTATAAAATACTCTCCACAGTTAAGTGTAGTTACCATCTGTCACCATACAAAGTTATTACAAAATTATCTCCAATGCTATGCTTCTCATACCCTTAATAAAAAAATTGGTTACTTATTTTATAATGGGAAGTTTGTACCTTTTGATCCCCTTCACTATTTTGCCCATCTTCCCACCCATATCCTCTGGGGAAACTACTAGTTTGTTCTCTATATTCATGATTCTATTTTGCTTTTGTTCATTTTTTTTTTAGATTCCACAATAAGTGAAAAAATATAGAATTTGTCTTTCTCTGTCTGACTTATTTCTCAGCATAATAACCTCAAGGTCCAACCATGTTGTCATGAATAGCAAGTTCTCATTCTTTTTTATGGCTAAATAATATTCCATTATATATATTCCATCTTCTTTATCCACTCTTCTATTGCTGGACACTTAGGCTGCTTCCATATCTTGGCTATTGTAAATAATGCAGCAATAAACAGAAGGTGCATATATCTTTTCAAATTAGCTTTTTGTTTTCTTCAGGTAGATACCCAGAAGTGTAGTTACTGGGTTGTATGGTGTTTGTATTTCTAATTTCTTGAGGAACCTCCATATGTTTTCCATAGTGTCTACACCATTTTACATTCCCACCAACAGTATATGAGAGTTCCCATTTCTCCACATCACCAACACTTGTTATTTCTTGTCTTTTTGATATTTGCCCTTTCAGCTGGTGTGAGGTGATGTTTCATTTGTGGTTTCGATTTGCATTTTACTGATGATTAGTGATGTTGAGCATCATTCCATGTGTCTGTTGGCC
This sequence comes from Smutsia gigantea, assembly GCA_032199065.1. Lineage (NCBI taxonomy): Eukaryota > Metazoa > Chordata > Mammalia > Pholidota > Manidae > Smutsia > Smutsia gigantea. The sequence goes on along the minus strand of JAVSCE010008826.1, from coordinate 119,984 downwards.
ATCTGTAAGTTTTCTGTAGAAAAATGTATATTCAGTTCTTCTACCCAATTTTTAATAAGATTATTTATATATACATATATATATATATATAGGTCTTGAAAAGATAGTCTTTTCAATAAATGATGTTGGGAAAACTGGACAGCTACATGCAAAATAATGAAACTGGATCACTTTCATACATTATGTACAGAAATAAACTCAAAATGGATTAAAGACCAAAATGTAAGACCTGAAACCATTAAACTCCTAAAAAAAAAACATTGGTATTAAACTCTTAGACATCAGCCTTACCAACTTTTTTCTGGATATGTGTCCCCAGGCTAGGGATACAAAAGCAAAAATAAACAAGTGGTACTATATTAAACTAAGAAATGTCTGCACAGTGAAGGAAACTATCAACAAAATGTAAAGGCAACCTACTGAATTGGAGAAGATATTTGTAAATGACATATCTGATAAGGGGTTAATATACAAAAAATAATAATCTTAACAAAAAAAGCAAAGAATGACATCAGAGACTTCTTTTGTGAAGGTCTCAATATTGCAAATGATAATAGTTATTATTTATGTAATATCCATTGAGCTGTAGGTGTTATTCATATAATAATGTTAGCAACCCATCAGGATATTATGTAACCATTTTATAGATAAAGTAACTGAGATTCAGAGCCATGAAGATAAAAACACAAATGTGATTTGTAAATTAATTAAGAAGAAAGTTTATATTTAAATTTGAATTTACTTTTCTTGTTCTAGTTGGTGATTTTCCCTATCCTTTTGTAAACTAGGTACCATGTTAGGGGCAGAAAGTAAAAATCAGGCAGATTTAGCATATGGACAAATAGATAAGCATTTGAGTCTTTGTATTAGAAGTAATTATCTCCAAGAAACTGAAGTACAGTATCCACTTCATCCATTTAGCCTTCACAGAGCCATTGCAGTATCATCCAGAGAAATGTCGTAGTGTCATGAGTCTCACCTCTCAAAGAAGAGTAAGAGATGAAAAATTAAGAGGCTGTGGGTTCCAGGAAGATGGCGGCGTGAGCAGGGCGGTGGAAATCTCCTCCCAAAACATATATATCTATGAAAATACAGCAAATACAACTATTCCTAAAAGAGAGACCAGAATATACAGGACAGCGCACAGCCTGCATCTGCACCTGAGAGGACTTGGCACCCCGCGAGGCGGGTAAAATATGGAGCCACAACCCGGCAGGACCTGAGCACTCCCCAACCCCAGCGCACCAGCGGGAGGAGAGGATTCAGAGCTGGGAGAGAGTGGAAGTACAGGCCCACGAAATAACCAGCCCTGCTGATCTGCGCCAGGAGTGCTGACACATATTGCGCAGTGTATCAGATACTGGAGAGGCAGAAGGTGCAGGTTTTGAGCTGGGAATGCGCCCGGGTCCTTGCAGCAGGCTCCCTGGGACAAAAGAAAAGCGGGTGCTTTTTTTTGGCAGTCTTAAAGAGACAAGGGCCCAGGATCATCCCAGCACACTCAGCCCAGCAGGCTGGGAGTCCTGAGGAATTTTGGACTCTTTGGCTGGTGATTGGGAAAAAGTAGCCGCACTGAAACTTCACATAGAGAACAACAGCCTCCCATTCGTTCCTACCCCAGCCAGAGCTACAAAGGGCCCTGCGGAGCTGCGTGGCCATGGCTGCGGAATAGTGGAGCAACAGCACCATCTACAGCATCCTTACAGAATCTACTCCGAGTGGGCTTTTTTTTTTTCCTTTCTTTTCTTTCTTTCTTTTTATTCTCTTTTCTTTCTCTTCCTTCTTTTTTTTTTTTAAGTCTTAAAGAGCCCAGATGACATACGTGGCACCTACCAGTGACCACTTCTATCGCCATGAAAAGACAGAGGAATATGGTACAGACAAAGCTCACCCAGACCCAGACAACACCAGAGAGGGAAGCTGAAGGGATGGAAATGCACAATCTTCCTGAAAAAGAATTAAGAATAAAAGTCATAACAATGCTGATGGATCTACAGAGAAAGATGCAAGAGCTGAGGGAGGAAGTGAGGGAAGTCAGGAAAGACAATACAGAAATGAGACAAGCGATCAATGGGCTTAGCAGCAGACTGGATGAGATGCAAGAGACTGTTAATGGAATAGAAATCAGAGAACAGGAATACAGAGAAGCTGAGGCAGAGAGAGATAAAAGGGTCTATAGGAATGAAAGAATATTAAGAGAACTGTGTGACCAATCCAAATGGGACAATATTCATATTATAGGAGTACCAGAGGAAGAAGTGAGAGAAAAAGGGATAGAAAGTATCTTTGAAGAAATAATTGCTGAAAACTTCCCCATGCTGGGGAAGGAAATAGTCTCGCAGTCCATGGAAGCCCACAGATCTCCCAACACAAGGGACCCAAGGAAGAAAACACCAAAACACATAATAATTAAAATGGCAAAGATCAAAGATAAGGACAGAGTATTAAAGGCAGCTAGAGAGAGAAAAAAGGTCACCTACAAAGGAAAACCCATCAGACTATCATCAGACTTCTCAACAGAAACCTTACAGGCCAGAAGAGAATGGCATGATATATTTAACGTTATGAAACAGAAGGGCCTCGAACCAAGAATATTGTATCCAGCATGATTATCATTTAAATATGACGGAGGGATTAAACAATTTCCAGACAAGTGAAAGCTGAGAGAATTTGTCTCCCATAAACGACCTCTACAGGACATCTTAAAGGAACTGCTGTAGAGGGAAGCACTCCTAAGGCTAAAAAGATGTCACCAGAGAAAAAAAATCATAGCAAAGAAAGCAGACCATCCAAATACTAACTAAAGGCAAAGAATAAAACACCTAGTATATAAAGAATGGAGGAGGAAGAATAAGAAGGGAGAGAAATAAAGAAACATCAGACTGTGTTTACAATAACTTAACAAGAAAGTTAAGTTAGATTGTTAGATAGTAAAGAAGCAACCCTTGAACCTTTGGTAACCACGAATCTAAAGCCAGCAATGGCAATAAGTACATATCTATCAATAATCACCCTAAATGTAAATGGACTGAATGCACCAATCAAAAGACACAGAGTAACAGAATGGATAAAAAAGCAAGACCCATCTATATGCTGCCTACAAGAAACTCACCTCAAATCCAAAGATATACACAGACTAAAAGTGAAGGGATGGAAAAAGATATTTCATGCAAACAACAAGGAGAAAAAAGCAGGTGTTGCAGTACTTGTATCAGACAAAATAAAAAAATAAAAATAAAAGAAAGAAAAATTAAGGGGCTGTGGAGATAAATTAGATTATAAAGATGAGATAATCATAGAAGTGATGGAAGAATGTCAGAAGCACTATCAGCATTTGGACTTTCTAATCTCTACTGCCCTCTCCACGAGCATCCAGAATGGCCGGAAGCCACAGATGTTGTTGGTTGTGTGCACTGAAGTATACTTTGTTGATGTGCCTGAACAGAGCAAAGAACTCATGTACCCTTTGATGTACAGAGCATTTGGCATGGTGCCTGATATACAGAGGAACCACTGAAGTAAGTGTTTATTCAGCAAATACATACCCCAACTGAATAGGAACAGAAGGGAAAAATAATTACAAGATTATTTAGTGAATATTTCTCTAATTATCATTTTTACAAAAAGCAAAACAATGGATTCCTCAAGACTCTAAAAATCTCTTAAGAGCTAAAACTTTGTGTGACAAGATGCCCTTAGGTTCACCAGAACAGCTGGTGTCCTTATGCTTTCCTGCACTATGGGAGCCTAAATATATTTTCCTTATTCTGAACACAGATTTTTCTACATAAAAATACTTATAAAAATACATTTTCAGAGACATCATATTGTGACAGAGAGACCTATTTATGAAATAGATATTCTGGAATACAACATATAAATGCCTAGTTAGAGGTAGTTACCAGAGGTAGTAATTGTATATACTTTTTATTACCTTTAGAGGTTCAGCTGCAGTAAATACAGAAATAACTTATGCTTTGTATGACAATTCTCACCAGACTTGAATTTAATGTTTTTTTAACTTTTTAATATGATATCTCATTTTGTCAGGAGACCTTCTGATGAGAAATCTATGTGTGATCCTCAAATGGAAGTATCATGAGGGACGGGGCTAGCAGGGCTAAATTTGATATTGACTTGTCTACCCTTAATCTGAATGACACTGATGTGTCCTTGGAATATGTAGCATAATGAAGAGATCCTTGAAATTCCCAGTGTGGAAAAGATCTGGGATTAAATCAAGATGGATTCTACCACCTAAAAATAAATGAATTTAGGAATATTTGAAGTCAACGTTTTTGTCTGAAAAGCCACTGGAGTTTTCAGAGCAAATGGACAGGATAGATTCTAAATGGAAGAGTATGTGATTTTCCAGATTGATTTATTGAGAAAAGTAATTTATCTCTGCTTTTACCCTGCTTGTTTTACTTATGTGGTAGAATGGCATTTTTGAAGTTTAATTGAAGCAGTTTTGTTTCTATTATTTTCTTTGGCTCATTGAACTCTGATTAATTCAGACAGGTGTCCATATTCAATGACGGTATATAATACGGCAAAAATGCAAAGATGGAGAGAGAGAGAGAGATAATAAAGCACTGTTACTTTTGAATTTAAAATTCTAAGGCCTCAGTGAAATGGGAAGCACTCGAGCACACAGACAATTGCTGTGGGAGAATACATGGAAAGGGAGAAAAGATTCTCATGCTGGAGTAGAGAGAAACCTGGCTTTGGAGGAACTGGAAGAAAGTAAAAGAAATGTGACATGACAGGACAGTCTCAGAATGAGGTTCCAGATGTGGCGTTACCACGTGTACTTGAATGACCCATCTATTTTCATGCTGCCAGACATTAGTAGCTGCTGGAGGCAATCTCATTCATTACCCTCTTTCGGGAGCTAAATTCTTAGCCATACAGAACTCCTAGGTTATAGTGTTTGGATGCCAAACATCATCTGTGCCAACAATTAAATATATTTGCACTATCCATTGGTGGAGGAGACTTCCCTAGGCAGCCTCCAGGGTGCCTACTTTAGAATTTCCAGGAGCAATGAAGTTTTTTGACTCATTACACCTTACTGACTTACCTATGTACAAATATTCCTTCCAACTTGGCAGAACATGGGAAATATCTGTGATGGAAAGTAGTGCCCTGGATGTTGCTGTCATAGAAAAATTGCACTGGACAGTGTTAAACAGTCAAGGAAGACTTTATTCAAGACTATTGCAGCAGGAGAGAGAAATGAAACTCATCTCCTAATATAAGAGGGAAAAGTGGGATTTATAAATGTCAGTGGGCAGGGTGGCATTACTAAGAATTACTAAAATTACTAAGAACTTTGTTAGGCATAAAGTGTGGGAGAAGAGGAACTTGATTGGATATTAAGGGTCAAGGGAATGTCTCCAAATTGCCTCAGCAGGATTCCTTGTGAAAGTTGGACTCAGCAGGCCAACGATGTGCCTAGTTGAAAAAAGTGCACAGAGGATCCTAAGCAAAGTTTGGTTAAAGAAGGAGTCCTTGTCACCATGAAGAGAAAGAGAGCTCCATGGAAGAAAGAGCATCATTCTTCCCCACCTAACCTGTTTGTTAGTTTTTGTCACCCCATACCCTCACAGCCTTCCTGGCCCCATTACATATATAATTACATTCTTTGAACCAGTAAAACCTGAAGAACCAACTGCCTCAATAATATATCCATTGTTGATAAATTTTTATGCTACCTGATGCCACCATGCCTAGGGCAAAGCTCCTTGCTGCTGGTCTCTACTGTGAAGGCAAATCATCAGGTTAAATGCTCTGGGAATTCAAATCTTCTAGCCCACATTTCTTTACCTTGACAATCCAGCATATTGAACACTTTAAACAGTTCTCTCTTTAAAAATAACAACCTTTACCTAGAGTTTGGTAACTCTATACCAGTGGTTCTATCTCATGGATGTACCTGGAGAGTTTTGCAAATAAATGAATACCAAGCCACAGTACTGGACTAATTGAACCAGAGGTTATCCAGCATGGATTGAGGACAGAGGCAGCCTTCTGTATTTTTACAAGGTTCCCAGGCAACTGTAATAACTACATGCATTTTGGAAATGGTGATCTTGACAACTGTTCCAGGGCAGTACCCATACCTGGAGCTTACAGTTAGTATGCTGGGTCATCAAAAGACTGAATAAGGGAATGGATTCCCTTAGTGTTTGCTTCAGATAATGTAAAATAGTGGTAATAAGTGTACAACTGGAGCTGTAGCTCAATAATGCACAGCTGTTGCAGTTGAGTGCATTCTACTCACCAAGCTCTGTACTGTGGGCATGTGTCATCCTTATACTGAGCCTGTGATGTTATCATCTTTACTTTGAAATAAGAAAACTGAGCCTTTAGAGGTTAAGCAATGGGGCCAAACCCATGCAGAATGTAAGTGACAGTGCCAGGAATCAGATCTGTAAAAGTCCGTTTCTCATTAACAATAACAGTTTACATCCTGTTATGCAGTATAGCCTCAATATTTTATTCCCTAGATTTTTTTTTAATTAGCAGTTACAGTACTAAAGAGATTAGAAGCAAAAGAAGTGTAAAATAAAAAAATAAATACATATGCTCATTATGCAGTTAACTACTGTTAATGATTTAAAGTGTTCTCACATCTCTGTATATTTGTAAGTGATATGTGTAGCTTTTATCTGTGATGTGGGTTATACATACAGGAGCATCTTCTACTTAAAACTAACTATTTGTAGCAAGCATTTCTCCATACCATTATAAAACCTATAAGTATTTTACCCTCAGTGATTGCCTAATATTCTATTAGTTTAATGTAACTATTCTCCTGCTATTGGACTCTTTAATTTTTTCTGATTATTTGCTCTTATAAATAATATTGAATATCTCAGTAAAGTTCTCAAACACTAAATAATTGTGGTAAACATATATATGTGTGTATCTGTATACACACACACACACACATATATTCATATTTGCCCAAATATCTATTTCTTTAGGATATAGTCCTAAAAAAGTTATTTAAAAAAAGATTTAAAAATTCTAACTACATTATGCAAAATTCCTTTCTGAAAAGACATATAAACTTATAACTAGTAGTGTGTGAAGTGACTTCAATTATTTTCATTCCCTCATTGAACAATAAAATTTTTCCTCTTCACTAATGTGATAAAATGATATGTTAAATTCATAGCTTTCATACCTCTTCTAGCCATTTTTAGGTTTTCTTGGATAAATTGTATGTTTTTGTCCTTGTTTTTTCCTCAGTATTTTCGTCTAATCATAACAACAGCAGCAGTTACATTTTACTCAATACTTACTACAAGCCAGATACCATTTAAAAGCTTTACACAAATTACCTAATATGCTCCCAACAACAGGCTATAAATAAAAACTCTTGATGTCTTTATTTTATGTATTAGGAAAATGAGACCCAGAGTGAGGAAATTTGCCCAAGCTTACATAACTAGTACACTTTCTTTTTACACCATAGTGATTAATGATCTTCCTTATAAAATAGGGTTTTTTGGAAGATAATTTGCTAACTTTGTTATTTACCTTTTCATTCTACTTATAATGTATTTACTGTGTGGAAATTAGAAATTTGTGGTCAAATTAGAAACTTATTTAATGATTTCTTTCTTTGCTTCAAAGATTACAAAGCAACTCCTCTATTTCAGACACAAATGTTCTCCCATAATTCTAGCTCTAAATGCTTTCCTTACTTCTTTGATATACTTGTAATATACTTTGTAATATACTTATAATATTACTTTGTAAAGGATATGAGATGGGAAACTAAACTTACATTGATTTTTCCACAAGTAATCCATATTTTAAAATTAATTTATTGAACAATCCTTTATTTTCCTATTGGTTTGTGATATTTTATTATATGCTAAACTCACATATATCCATTATATTAAATTATTTATTTCCCCTTGAAGCCATATTACATCATTTTAATTATTACACTATTATAAAACTTTTAAATATCTTTTCAAATAATCTCCAGCATCACTGTTCAATCTGGCAGAGTATTCTCTCAAAAGGGGGAAAAAGAAGAAAATGAAGTTATAAGAAACAGCAAATGAGAGAAGATAAAATGAAATCTATGAGATTGAGATTAGAATTGCTTAAAATCTATACTGTCTCAGTGTGAACACAGTCACATGCACAACCTACATCAAGAAAAGTACTTTGTAGCTACACCAGAGGGTAAACTTGTGATGAGTAATGGAATTGGTATTTCTTCATTCAGGAGCTATAAGTGTGAATGCCATTTCGAGAAAAATGTTAAATGGGAGGCATTCCAAACTTTCATGTGCATAAAGCACAATATTTTCTGAATATGCTCTTGTTATTAAACTGGAACACAATATTGTGTGCACTAATTTAAAACAACATAATTTGTATTTCTGATCACATCAAATGTTCAGTTCTACTAGGGAAAAAAAAACTTTATCTTTACAAATACGTATTGAGAACATATTATGCTAATTATTAAGAATAAAAAAGATAAGTAAATCATGGCTCCTGCCTTCAAAAAACTCAGTTTCAAAGGGGCTGAAAAACATAGTAAACGTAATTACAATACACTATGATGAACTAATAATGATGGATTAAAAGAAATGGTACAAAGGAAGAAATGTCCAGTTAAGGGAAAGGTGAAATATTTTCAGAGAAATCTCCTCAGAGGTAGCGATACTGGAGCAAAACACAGTATAAGTGTACAGATAATATTGTATATTACTGTGTATTATGCATCTTAAAATAGATTTCAGTACTATAATAACTTTTCAGATCGGAATACCTTAATTTAGGAATTTCATTGGCTGATAAACAATGCTTTTGCACAGAATACATATCAGAAGTCATCACAATTGCCTTTCCTGAATATCTGCCTCTACAACCTTATTTACTCAGATTTTTGTATCATTTGAAATGTTTGCCTTTTGCAATACTTTGATCTTGTATGTTGATATGTTCCCACTACAAAAATTATATACTATGTTATGGCACCCTGTTTGTCAGAGAGGCTTTTGAGTCATACACCAGAAACTTTGTCAAATCTTGGAATATAATTATTTCCAGTCAATTCTTTTTTATTTATTTGGGGGAATAAAGAGACTAAAAAGGTACATAAGTCACATGTGTTTTGTAACTAAACAATTCAATTGAAATGCACAAGGATTTATTGAGTTTTTACTATATATCTGACACTGTGCTTCAAGCTAAGGATAAAAAATCCATCACACATGGACTTGAATAAGAATTTCTCTGCCGAATGCTTAAATAGACCACATGACATCGGTTGTGAAGTAACTAAACACAGATACAATTGTATCCCTGGAAGCCTACTAGGCAAAGCAGATCTTGCTTCAGGAAATATTTCTTCCCAATGGCGAAATCCATGGGCAATTGAGACCCGAATCAGAAAATGGCCACCTTGAAAAAGGTTTTAACTCTTTCATAGCTACCCATTCATCAACACAATATACATAATGCAGACATACAATAGAGCATCTAGAAATGGACAAAAAAGGCCATTCCAAGTTACTAAGTAAAAAAAAAGTGGCTATTTTACAGTTTTATTTCAGTAAACCAATCTCTGGATAAATCAATTAATAAAGTCACACTTAGGTGAATTTATGGCATGGCAGCAAAATTGAACAAGAGCCTTGAAACAAGTAATAGCTCATCATAAGGCAGAGAGCCTAGGATAAGAATATGTTGAATGTAGAAAAAAAAGTGATGAAAAATTAGAACCAATGCAGGTTTTTAATGAAGAACTAGAAATCCATGTCAGAACCATTCCACTACAGAGACTTTAGTGATTGTTGCCTATTTTCAGTAGAGTGTGAGTCATCATAACAGTAAGAAAACGTCCTGTTCAAAAGCCCTAAACCAAAGAATTACAAGGGAACTGGATAGAATGGACCTACTATTTAAAGTCCAGATTTTGATGTCTTTTATCAATTTAATGATTAGGTCAGCCAAAGAACTTAGAAAGGAGTAAGGGAAACGTTTTCCTCTCCTAACACCCAGTTTACTACTACACTCCTTGTCAAGATAGCTCTTCTCTCTCTGTCTCTCTCTCCCCCTCCCTCCCTCCTTTCCTTCTTTACTTCCCTTCCCTTTCTTCCTCTCTGTCTCTCTCATTTTCTATATTAGTTCTTTCTACTTTAATATTTATATGCCACCTGACAGCCAGCTCTACATAGCTTGTAGAGTAAAGCAGTCAACTGAGATTTGTCCAGTCACTTCAAGACATACCTATTCTAAATACTAGATAGAATTATTGGGCCAGCTTGGGTAAAGTGTCCCTTTCTAATTTAGCAAACCCAAGGTGGTACTAGAGGTATGGATAAGAATTTTTTTGTTTCTTTTCTTTTCTTTTTTGTTGCAAAGCAGAAACAAAAGGTTTGACAGGCGAAAGAACTGGCCTCTGTGTGTGGCTAAAATACCAATAGTGTCAAGTCTAAGTAAAGCCTCTTAGGAATCATGCTGTAAAACAAGGAGATTGGACTAAGTATCTCTAAGGTTTTTTCCAAGAATAAAGGCAAAGCCATAAAATCCACAGTGAAAAAATGTTAATAACCATAGTTATTAAAGAATTAATAAATTATTCATCAACAAAATATTTATTGAATGATTTCTTGCACAATTATTGAGTACTTTCTACATAAAAGGTACTTTATTGTATGTCATTTATTACTTGTATTAAAGTATTCACATTATAATGCTACTACATTTTATATTACATATTTTATATTGTATATATCACATCACATGTAATATAGGCTATGACATTATAGAATGCCGTGTTTATTCTGTTATAAAATAAAAGTATTTTGTCATGTAGGGTGCAAATTTATCACAATAAAAAAATAAGAAAACTGATATTTAAAAAGTGTAACTTGCTGAAGATTACTGCTATAGACTGAATGTCAGTATCCCCTCAAAATTCCTATGTTGAAACCTAATCCCCACTGTGATGGTATTTGGAGATGAGGTCTTTGGGAGATGATTAGTTCATGAGAGTGGAGCCCTCATGAATGAGATTTGTGCCCTTATTAAGAACCCTCAGAAAGCTCTTGCCCCTTCTACCATATGAAGACACAGAAAGGGACTCTCACTACCCACTAAATTGCTGGCACTTGGTCTTGGGTTTCCTAGCCTCAAGAACTGTAAAAAATAAATTTTTGTTGCTTAAACCACCCAGTCTATGGTATTTGTTGTAGTAGCCTGAATGAATAAGACAGAAATTGATATGAAAAAGTGGGGATGTTACTGTAATAAATATGGAAGAGGTTTTGGAACTGGGGTATTGGCAGAGGCTGCAAGAGTTTTGAGGTGCATACTAGAAAAAGCCTGCATTGCCATTAACCAACTGTTTTGGTGAGAGCTCAGAAAGAAAAAAGAAGAGTTGTAAAGAAAACCTTAATCTTCTTACAGAACATCTATATAGTCCTTCATGTGATGTTACTAGAAATACAGTAAAGGTCATTCTGATGAGATCTCAAATGGAAATGAGGTACATGTTATTGGAAACTGGAGGACAGAGCCATTGTTGTTACAAAGTGACAATTTGTCTGAATTGTGTTCCTGTTCTAGTGTTTTGTGGAATGTAGAACTTGCAAGGGATGAAACTGCCCATTTAGCTGAAGCTATGGCTAAGTAAATTGTTGATAGTATGGCTTTGTTCCTCCTCACTGCTTATAGTAAAACTTGAGAACAAAGAGATGACTTATAGACAGAAAAAAGGAAGCAGAACTTAGAGATATGGAAAAATCTCAGCCTATCCATACTATAAAAGATTAGATTGGTACAGGTATGGTCAAATTGACTGTTGATAAGAAGATTAGTATGGATCAGCCATCTCCACAGAAGTCAGGAGTTGTTCTCCAAGACAATGGAAAATGACCTCAAAGATGATTTGGAGAACATCAGAGTTGCCACTTCCATCACAAGCCCAGAGTGCAAGGGCCCAGGGCGCAGAGCAGATTCAAAGGAGAGTCTGGTAGTATCTGTGAGATCTTGAGCCAAAGGATCATTCTCAAGCCTTAGGTTCTAAGGAAATTTATCCATTAGATTTTGGACTTATTTGGGGCCTGTCACTTATAAAAGAGGTTCCAGACTCTCACCCCTGCTGCCATGTGAGGACTCACCCAAGAAGATCACCATCTGTGGGCCAGGAAGTCAGCTCTCACCAGTCACTGAATTAACAGTCACCTTAATCTCGGTCTTTCCTGCCACCAGAACTGTGAGAAATGAGTGTTTGTTGTTTGAGCCACCCAGCCTATGATAGTTTTGTTATGGCAGCCTGAGCTTACTAAGACAACTACCCAGATAGTAAATTATAGACACTGGACTCCAAAGTAGATTGAGTATAAAGTATACCTTACTGTTTTATTTTGAATAATTGTCAAATTTACTCTAAGGTTTTTTTGTTTTGTTTTATTTTGTTTTTGGTTTTTGTTAAATTTTTCATCACTTTAAGTATAATAGTGAATGAAATAAATTTCATAGGATTCCAATTTTATTTTATTTCTACTATGTTTTTGTTTGCAATTTATGCATTTATATACATATTAATGTATATACCTCTACATTTATAAATATATACAAACATGAATATGCATATATGCCACACACACATACACACACACATACACATACATGTATAGAAAAGTTTTTGAATTTACCTTCTATTATTTAAAGAGTTTTACCCTAGGCACTACTATGATTTGCAGTTAGGTAAATTATTTTTTTATTCTTATAAAAATATTTGTCTAAAGAGAGCCTCCAAAGCTTTCAGATTGAAAAGGCAGCCTGTCTTTTTTTCCCCACTCCTAAATGAAAATGTGATTCTATTTTCCAATTACTGATTCTGTAAGATAATGCTTGATTGCCAGCTATGAACCAGCAGCTTCCTTGAGTGATGACTGTCTCCTACAATTCTTTTGGTTCTCACTGAAATAATATGGCACAGTTATTTGTGTGTGTGGAAGTTTTGTTCTTCAAGCAGATTCTAAGTTTCTTGATAATGTATCCTCTCATTTCTCCCCAGAGACTTTTATGGGAACTTGCCCATTGTCTTCACTGGATAATTTTGGGTAAATGGAAGTTTTCAGCCAGAATTTCCTGCCTATCCTTGATAGTGACATGCACATAAGGGTCTGTTTGCACATCAATAAGATGTTTACCACAGAAAAGCCCAGTCCCATCCTCAGTAAAGGGTGGAGAGTAATGGCCATTCTTTCCATCGCTATGCTACTGGTCATAACTCTGAAGGGAAAATCCCAGAGTAAACAACCTTTGAAACTGAAATTAGTCAAAAGGAGAAACAAAATGGGAGAAACCCTTTATTTCTTACAAGCAGTCATCCCGCGTCTCTCGCGACCAGGCTTCAGAAGAAGACACTCCATCCAAACTCTCTGGTCCAGATATGCTCTCACTTGCCCTTGTAATTACCTATTGATATGGAGATGGACTATTTCTCTCCACCCCTTGGAAACACCTATTGATATGAGGTGCACTAAGGCCACATGGGAGACTCTAGAAATATTGCAGTTTTACCCACACTGGTGCATAACCCACCAGTCACCAGCGCATGGAGTTCCTCCTGGAAGGGACAGGAAGGGGAGCGCTCTCTGCAGCTGGAGGGACAGAGCTTGTTTGGTAGCAGAGCCAAGCAAGAGAGAACAGAGAGCATCACAGGAGAGGGAGACGGAGCTGTGAGAAATAAAAAACACTTTTCCCAACCTACTCTTTCCCTTGTCTTCCTTTGGTGTCATCAGATTCATAAGGATTTTGCCAAAGGTAGGGAATCCCCTTCCTTCCTGAGCCAAAATATTATTTGACCTAACAACAAAAACCCACAGAAACTGGAAAGTAAATAGTTGGTTTATTTTTGAAACTAGATTTCACAGAAACCAAGGACAGGAAATACTGACTGATCTTATGAGTACAGTAGCTTAAACTGTAGAATTGGTATAAATGATATTGAATGAGACCTTTTTCTGATATTTTGGAATTGCAGTTAAGGCTAATTGTAAATTAAGCTAACAACAGATGCTAAGTGCTTTATATACTAAAGAGAATTCCAATGAGAAGTCCACAATGGTGGCTATATTTATCTCCACAGACCTTATAAGGATCACTCCACTTATCCCATCCTAGTGAATAAAAAGAGGACTTGATAGTAGATGGAAGAGTCAGAGGGTCTTGTCAGAACACTTAGGCAAAATGTGCTGAAAATTTGTCAGATGCTACTCAGTATATGCTGCTCAACTCTCCCCACTTCTCAACCACAGAAGAGAGAAAGTAGGGTCACTTACTACTGCCAAACCAAGTTCGAGGGGTGGTGAAAGAGAATTATTAGGAGAAAATGGGGATAACTCTAAGAAATAGAATTGGGCACCTCAGTCCTGGGTGGACGTTGTTCAAATTGCACAACTTCAAGTCCCATTGTTGTGTGATCTTAAGATAATAATGAGAAAGCTTTTGGAAGACCTGGACTTGTATCCTCTGAGTTTGGGGAGTTGACCTTTTATTGTCTACAAATCTTGGCAGACTGAGGATCATCTGGAGTATCTCATACTATAAGGGCTTGGACAGAGCATGAAAAAACATATTTGGAAAAATATGGAAGCAACCTCTATTCCATTCTTGTTGTCTTTGACCCTCAGTTGGTGAGAGAGAGGATATTTGATTGGAGGGTTAAGGGAATTAAGGAAGTGGCAGAAAACACAGAGCTGCCCAGACAGCTGCTAGGCAAAGCAATGGGATGCCAAACATTTCAAAAAGGATCAGAAACTGGACTTTGAGCAAGATCACATAAGGACAAAGCTGCCTCTCTCTGAGGGGAAGATCAACAGCAGGGGGGCCTAAGATCGAGGTGAAGCCTGTCTTAAGAAAATCACACTTACCTTCTCCCCACGGACATCTAGCATCAGAACCAAAATGTCCAGGAATATTTTTCATTAGAGATAGCCTTACCAAGTTATGAATGGGCACATTCCTCAAGTTCATGTCTTTTCTCTCCACCCCCAAACCATTATGGAGCATGTGATGAGAAGTGCTGGATGGGAATGGGGCAGGGTGGAGAGTGAATGCTTGGAGTCAGATATGAGACAAGAGCATTAAACTGGACTGAACTAAATTTTAAAGACCAATAGTGACTAAGAAATTATAATATCTTTCTGAGGCAAAGGAAAGGAATTTAATAGGGCACATTTGAAAGAAATAATCAACAAATTAAACCAACCAATAATAAAATTTAGTCTTATTAAAGTCAATGTCTACTTTTGTGGGTGGTTTATCTTGCCTCTTTCAATCTTACGTGTGGTACAGTCTCTCTTATTCTCTTACTTGCCTTACCTTTATCTCCTCTCTGTCTCCATGAGTGTTTTCTGCCTGAATAAGTTACCAGAGTCCCAAGTTACATGACTCCACTGCAAATCACCATCTGACTATGTGTCTCCTAATACACATTTTCAAGAGAGATATTTAACTTGTTTAACTCATCTAGCAAGTTAATTCCCCTTCTGTGCATCATTGATCCAATTAGCTTTGGCCATGGTGTGACCGCATGGTATAAATGGCAGCAAAAATGGAGGACTGTTATAAATTTTCTTAGAAGGAGACACAGCAAGCAGGTTGTCATTGGAAGATACTCAGAGGTTCATTTAATGTTTGCATGAGTCAGTTTCTTGAATGTGTTTCTGTAACTTTCTTAAATCACAAAGTGACTCTCTGGCATTGTGTCGATCATAATAGATTTATTTACCTACCTATTGCTTGTGAACAAAGAGGAAGTCTTCTTAAGCAGGTCAGATATGACATCTCTTGTTGGGCAGGAAAGAAGTGAAACAAGCAAGATAATCTTCCTTCAAATTATTTGCTCACGATTAAGCAAAGAACTTCAGGTAAATGAAAAGTGCAATTGTATTAGTAATGTACTTGCTGTCAAAGTGGAATATGAGAAATTGTATATGCAACTGAATCACTCCTGGGGAAGCACTCAACTTCATGTGGTCGGATGGGCCTGAAACTCCTGTACTGCAGTGTTTTTGAATGCTGTCTCGCTCACACCATGTCCTTGAGAGCAGCTGAGGGTTTTTGGTTTGATATGCAACTGAAGAGACACACATTTGTGCTGGACACTGTATTTTCTTGTTACTTGGCAACAGTTTCTTTTTCCTCTTAGCAACAGTAGAGAGAAGAGCTTTTTGAAAACTGAAAAGACTAGAGAACAGAAAAAGCCAAAGCCTTCATATTTCCTCTGGCTGAAGGCATATTAGAGGGGAATGCCTATGCATAAAATTAAGTATATTTGTTATCTAGTTGTGATTATATTCCTATTGAAATTTATCCAGAAGTTTTAATGTCTTAATCATCTAACTATTTCACTCCTATACCACAGTTAGTCCAGCATTATAAAATACAACCATCTCAGTCAATTTATTTATGTCAGTTTTCCCAGTATGGGTGACGTGCAATGAAAAGAAACATACCAGGAAAGGCAATAATTGTCAGGTAACCTCTTATTATGTAGTTAGCCAACTACTGCCTGGATTTCTCAATTAATTAAGTTTTTATAAAGGTTGCAGTTGTGGATGGAGAAGGAAAAGAGAGAAAAAAATGATTGAATTTGACAGAATCTTTGACCTGTAAAGAGATCACTAGTCTTCTTCTCTGTATTGGTGGAAATGATTTTGTTAAAGCAGAAACAAGCTTTTCTAAATCACGAGTGTCCAGAGTGTATTTTTTAAAGCTGCTTGCATCACTTAACTAATATAGTAGTCAAATAAAATACCCCAAACTTATTGGAAAGAATTTCAGATCTCAGATGGCCCTGTTTGGGGGTAAACAGTCCTTGCCTTAGCTGGTGAGCGTGGCCGCCAGACATATGCAGTGTTCCAATGGTCTTAACAGACAGGCTTAGGCTATTAAAGTGAAGCTCCAAGTCATTCTTGTTGTTTATGTTTGATTTTTATAAGAAATGCACATATCTGAGTGAACATTTCTATGAGATTGGGTCAATGTACATGTGTATATAAATTTTGTCAATGTGTAGTCATTATCTCAATTAAGACTATGAAACATTCAAACAACCTACAAATTCCCCTCATGCTCTTTTTTAATCAATCCACACTACTACCCAGAATCAGAGTCATGATATTTGTAACCATAAACTAGTTTCTCCTGGTCAAGAATAAATGAAAATGGAGCCATACCACATGGATTCTTTTTATCTGGCTTTCTTTACTCAACATTTCCCCCATTCATCCATGTTACATGTATCAATAGTTTCTTTTTTTATTGATGAATAGTATTCCATGCCACAATTTTATTCATTACTCTAAGTTGATAGATATTCAGGTTGTTTCCTGTGTGGGGCTTTTATAAATAAACTGATGAACATACATATACAAGTCTTTTATGGACATAGGTCTCAAAATTTCTTGGGCAAATACTTAAAAGTGGAATTGTGAGTGCATGAATACTTCCATAAGAACCTGCTGAACAGCTTTCAAAGTGGTTGCATCATCTCATATTTCTACCTTCCATGTACAAGAGGTCAACTTACTCCACAGTATTGGGTGCAGTATTATGTAATATTGTGGTATTTGATGTCAGCTTTAAAAAAATGAGTGATTCTAGTGTGTGTGTGGAATAGAATCATATTGTGATTTTAATTTTAATTTTTCTGATAGCTAATACTCTTAAATGCCATATGTATTTTTTGTGAAGAGTCTTCTTAATACTTCTGTTTATTTTTTATTGAGTTGTTTGTGGTTTGATATTTATTTATGGTAATCAGTTTTCTATATTCTAAACACGTGTTTTTTTCAGACTCATGTCGCGGTAGGATTGGGGTGGTGAACCTGACTCCCTACAAATACTTTTTTCCCAGTGTGTGTCTTGCTTTTTTATTTTTCAAATGATAACCACTTAATGACATATAATCATAATTATTATGATTATAATAATATTTAATTACTATAATAATAGTTGTAACTATTAATTATAATGAAGGCCAATTTAACATTTTTCTTTTCTTTTGGTGCTTTTTTAGTCCTCTCTGAGAAATCTTTACCAATCTATGTTTTCTTTTAGATTTTTAGTTTTTCTTTCATATTTAGGTCTATGGGCCAACTTGGAATTATTTTGTCTGTGTGCGGTGTAAGGTAGGGTTTCAATTTTTTCTTTTTTTCCATACACTTATCAAGTTTTTCTAGAAAAATTTGATGAGTAGACTGGAGGTTTTGTTGAAAATCAGTTGTTCATAAATACAATGTCTCCCTATCCAGCAGATCCCTCAAATCTCTCAAAACTAAAACCCACTTAGGGTGTAGCTGACTTTTATTATTCTCTTCCCATCAAAAAGCAAAAAGTCTCAACTATTTTCACAGCATATCAGGACATTACTGTCCTGGTTCATCCTTCAGTCCTACCGTTATCTCATATATAGCCTTTCTCTGGGAACTCACTTGCCACTGCTTACAAAACTCAGTCCAAACCTGTCCCCAAAATTCCATGCTTCATATTGAATAATCTCCTTAATCATCAGAGTGGCTGATGTGTACAAATTATATGATCCCACAACATCATTCTTGAAGACAATGGTACCTGAATTACCTTCTTCCTCTTATTAATAGCCAATTTTGCAATCATCTGGGTAATTTATTGTTTCTGTAAAAGACTTGTATAAAACTGTAACCTCTCAATTTCTTGACCTCCTTTCCCACAGGATCATTACCTACATAGCACTTGTATTATATTCCCACAGCTAATTTTGGCATTTCTGGATCAAATATTAAAATGTTTAGCTTTTAGAAAGCTCTCCTCATGAAAGCTCCTATAATTCCAGGTATCGCAGTTATACTCATTTCACATATTTAATAAGAAGGAAGGAGGTGAGAAAAGGTAAGTAAAGGAAACCAGGAATTAGAGGCTTTAATGAAGTCAGCTTTCATGGTTCAGCATCACTTAAGCTATTTAGTAGATTTAGATAAATATATTTCTTTTTTCTTTTTTTATATAATTTATTTTGGTATCATTAATCTACAATTACATGTGCAATATTATGGTTATTAAAATACCCCCTACATCAGGTCCCCCCCACCAACGCCATTTCAGTCACTGTCCATCAGCATAGTGAGATGCTATAGAATCAATCCCTGTCTTCTCTGAGTTGCACAGCCCTCCCCGCGGCCCCCCAACATTACATCTGCTAGTTGTAATGCCCCTTTTCCCCCTTATCCCTCCCTTCCCACCCATCTTCCCCAGTCCCTTTCCCTTTGGTAACTATTAGTCCTTTCTAGGGTTCCATGAGTCTGCTGCTGTTTTGTTCCTTCAGTTTTTTTGTTTGTTCTTATACTCCACATATGAGTGAAATCATTTGATACTTGTCTTTTTCAGCTTGGCTTATTTCACTGAGCATAATACCCTCTAGCTCCATCCATGTTGTTGCAAATGGTAGGATTTGTTTTCTTATGCTGAATAATATTCCATTGTGTATATATACCACATCTTCTTTATCCATTCATCTGCTGATGGATACTTAGGTTACTTCCATTTCTTGACTAATGTAAATACTGCTGTGATAAACATAGGAGTGCATAAGTCTTTTTCAAACTGGGCTGCTGCATTCTTAGGGTAAATTCCTAGGAGTGGAATTCCTGGGTCAAATGGTATTTCTATTTTGAGTTTTTGAGGAACCTCCACACTGCTTTCCACAGTGGTTGAACTAATTGTCATGCCCACCAGAAGTGTAGGAGGGTTCCCTTTTCTCCACATCCTCACCAACATTTGTTGTTGTTTGTGTTTTGGAAGTTGGCCATCCTCACTGGTGTGAGGTGATATCTCATTGTGGTTTTAATCTGCATTTCTCTGATGATTAGTGATGTGGAGTATCTTTTCATGTGCCTGTTGGCCATCTAAATTTCTTCTTTGGAAAAGTGTCTATTCATGTCCTCTGCCCATTTCTTAATTGGATTATTTGGTTTTTGTTTGTTAAGGTGCGTGAGTTCTTTATATATTTTGGATGTCAACCCCTTATCGAATATGTCATTTATGAATATATTCTCCCATACTGTAGGATGTCTTTTTGTTCTACTGATGGCATCCTTTGCTGTACAGAAGCTTTTCAACTTGATATAGTCCCACTTGGTCAATTTGCTTTTGTTTCCCTTGCCCGGGAAGATATGTTCATGAAGAAGTCGCTCATATTTATGTCCAAGAGATTTTTGCCTATGTTTTTTTCTAAGAGTTTTATGGTTTCATGACTTACATTCAGGTCTTTGATCCACCTTGAGTTTACCTTTCTGTATGGGGTTAGACAGTAGTCCAGTTTCATTCTCTTACATGTAGCTGTCCAGTTTCTCCAACAGCAGCTGCTGAAGAGGCTGTCATCTCCCCATTGTATATCCAAGGCTCCTTTATCAAATATTAATTAACTGTATATGTTTGGGTTAATGTTTGGATTTTCTATTCTGTTCCACTGGTCTGTGGGTCCGTTTTTGTGCCAATACCAAATTGTCTTGCTACTGTGGCTTTATAGTAGAACCTGAAGTCAGAGAGCGTAATTCCCCCTGTTTTATTCCTCTTTCTCAGGATTGCTTTGGCTATTCGGGGTCTTTTGTGGTTTCATATGAATTGTAGAATTATTTGTTCCAGTTCATTGAAGAAAGGTGTTGGTAGTTTGATAGGGATTGCATTGAATCTGTAGATTGCTTTAGGTAGTATAGCCATTTGGACAATATTTATTCTTCCTAGCCAAGAGCATGGGATGCATTTCCATTTGTTAGTGTCCTCTTTAATTTCTCTTAGGAGTGTCTTGTAGTTTTCAGAGTATAGGTCTTTCACTTCCTTCGTTAGGTTTATTCCTAGGTATTTTATTCTTTTTGATGCAATTGTGAATGGAATTGTTTTTCTGATTTCTCTTTCTGTTAGTTCATCGTTAGTGTATAGGAAAGTAACAGATTTCTGTGTGTTAATTTTGTATCCTGCAACTTTGCTGAATTCAGATATTAGTTCTAGTAGTTTTGGAGTGGAGTCTTTAGGGTTTTTTATGTACAGTATCATGTCATCTGCAAATAGTGACAATTTGACTTCTTCTTTACCAATCTGATGCCTTGTATGTCTTTGTTTTGTCTGATTGCTGTGGCTAGGACCTCCAGTACTATGTTGAATAACAGTGGAGAGAGTGGGCATCCCTGTCTTGTTCCCGATCTTAGATGAAAAGCTTTCAGCCTCTCACTATTAAGTATGATGTTAGCTGTGGGTTTGTCATATATGGCCTTTATGAAGTTGAGGTACTTGCCGTCTATACCCATTTTGTTGAGAGTTTTAATCATGAATGGATGCTGAATTTTGTCAAATGCTTTTTCAGCATCTATGGAGATGATCATGTGGTTTTTGTTCTTCTTTTTGTTGATGTGGTGGATGATGTTGATGGATTTTCGAATGTTGTACCATCCTTGCATCCCTGGGATGAATCCCACTTGATCATGATGTGTGATCCTCTTGATGTATTTTTGAATTCGTTTTGCTAATATTTTGTTGAGTATTTTGCATCTACGTTCATCAGGGATATTGGTCTGTAATTTTCTTTTTTGGTGAGGTCTTTGCCCGGTTTTGGTATTAGTGTAATGCTGGCTTCATCGAATGAGTTTGGAAGTATTCCCTCCTCTTCTATTTTTTGGAAAGCTTTAAGAAGAATTGGTGTTATTTCTTCTCTATATGTCTGGTAGAATTCAGAGGTGAATCCTTCAGGCCCGGGGGGTTTTGTTCTTGGGTAGTTTTTTGATTACCAATTCAATTTCGTTGCTGGTGATTGGTCTGTTTAGTTTTTCTGTTTCTTGCTTGGTCAGTCTTGGAAGGTTGTATTTTTCTAAGAAGTTGTCCATTTCTTCTAGGTTTTCCAGCTTGTTAGCATATAGATTCTCATAATATTCTCTCATAATTCTTTGTATTTCTGAGGGGTCTGTCATTATTTTTCCTTTCTCATTTCTGATTCTCTTTATGTGTGTAGATTGTTTTTTTGTCTTAATGAGTCTGCCTAGGGGTTTATCTATTTTGTTTATTTTCTCAAAGAACGAGCTCTTGGTTTCATTGATTTTTTTCTATTGTTTTATTCTTCTCAATTTTATTTATTTCTTCTCTGATCTTTATTATGTCCCTCCTTCTGGTGACTTTGGGCCTCATTTGTTCTTCTTTTTCCAATTTCAGTAATTGTGTCTTTAAACTATTCATTTGGGAATGTTCGTCCTTCTTTAAATAGGCCTGGATTGCAATATACTTTCCTCTTAGAACTGCCTTTGCTGCATCCCACAGAAGTTGTGGCTTTGTGTTGTTGTTATTTGTCTCCATATATTCTTTGATTTCTGTTTTGATTTGGTCATTAACCCATTGATTAATTAGGAGAATGTTGTTAAGTCTCCATGTATTTGTGAGCCTTTTTGATTTCTTTCTAAATTTGTTTCTAGTTTTATACCATTGTGATCTCAGAAGTTGGTTGGTAGAATTTCAATATTTTTGACTTCACTGAGGTTCTGTTTGTGGCCTAGTATATGATCTATTCTGGAAAATGTTCCATGTGCACTTGAGAAGAATGTGTATCCTGTTGCTTTTGGGTGTAGAGTTCTGTAGATGTCTGTTAGGTCCATCTGTTCTAGTGTGTTGTTCAGTGCCTCTGTGTCTTTACTCATTTTCTGTCTGGTTGATCTGTCGTTTGGAGTGAGTGGTGTGTTGACATCTCCTAAAATGAATGCATTGCTTTCTATTTCCTCTGTTAATTCTGTTAGTATTTGTTTCACTTATGCTGGCACTCATGTGTTGGGTGCATATATATTTATAATGGTTATATCTTCTTGTTGGACTGATCCCTTTATCATTATATAATATCCTTCTTTATCTCTTGCTACGTTCTTCATTTCAAAGTCTATTTTGCTTGATATAAGTACTGTAACACCTGCTTTTTTTTCTTTGTTGTTTGCATGAAATATCTTTTTTCATCCCTTCACTTTTAGTGTGTGTATATCTTTGGGTTTGAGGTGAGTCTCTTGTAAGCAGAATATAGATGGGACTTGCTTTTTTATCCATTCTATTACTCTGTGTCTTTTGATTGGTGCATTAGTCCATTTACATTTAGGGTGATTATCGATAGATATGTACTTATTGACATTGCTCGCTTAGATTCATGGTTACGAAAGGTTCAAGGGTTGCTTCTTTAGTATCTAACAATCTAATTTAACTTTCTTGTTAAATTTTTGTAAACACCATCTGATGTTTCTTCATTTCTCTCCCTTCTTATTCGTCCTCCTCCATTCTTTATATCCTAGGTGTTTTATTCTTTTCCTTAGTTAGTAGTTGGATGGTCTGCTTTCTTTGCTATGATTTTATTTTCTCTGGTGACATCTTTTTAGCCTTAGGAGTGCTTCCCTCTAGTGCAGTCCATTTAAGATATCCTGTAGAGGTGGCTTATGAGTGGCAAACTCTCTCAACTTTCGTTTGTCTGGAAATTGTTTAATCCCTCTGTCATATTTAAATGATAATCGTACTGGATACCATATTCTTTCTGAGGCCCTTCTGTTTCATTACGTTAAATATATCATGCCATTCTCTTCTGGCCTGTAAGGTTTCTGTTGAGAACTCTGATAGTCTGATGGGTTTTCCTTTGTAGGTGATCTTTTTTCTCTCTCTAGCTGCCTTTAATACTCTGTCCTTTTCTTTGATCTTTGCCATTTTAATTATTATGTGTTTTGGTGTTGTCTTCCTTGGGTCCCTTGTGTTGGGAGATCTGTGGGCTTCCGTGGACTGTGAGACTCTTTCCTTCCCCAACATGGGGAAGTTTTCAGCAATTATTTCTTCAAAGACACTTTCTATCCCTTTTTCTCTCTCTTCTTCCTCTGGTACTCCTATAACGCGAATATTGTTCCGTTTGGATTGGTCACAGAGTTCTCTTAATATTCTTTCATTCCTAGAGATCCTTTTATCTCTCTCTGCCTCAGCTTCTCTCTATTCCTGTTCTCTGATTTCTATTCCATTAACAGTCTCTTGCATGTCATCCAGTCTGCTGCTAAGCTGGTTGATCGCTTGTCTCAATTCTGTATTGTCTTTTCTCACTTTCCTCACTTCCCCCCTCGGCTCTTGCATATTTCTCTGTAGATGCATCAGTATGGTTATGACTTTTGTTGTGAATTCTTTTTCATGAAGGTTTTGCATTTCCATCCCTTCAGGTTCCCTCTCTGGTGTTGTCTCTGTCTGGGTTAGTTTTGTTTGTACCATAGTCCTCTGTCTTTTTATGGCAATAGATGTGGTTGCTGGTAGGTGCCACGTATGTCAGCTGGGCTCTTTAACACTTTTAAAAGAAAGAAAGAAAAAATAAAGAAAAGAAAGAAAAGAGAAAAAAAAGAAAGAAGGAAAAGAAAGAAAAGAAAACAGAAAAAAAAAACGCCCACTGGGAGTAGATTCTGTGAAGATGCTGTAGGTGGTGCTGTTGCTCCACTATTCCGCAGCCGTGCCACTCTGTAGGGCCCTTTGTAGCTCTGGCCACGGGGAATGCATGGGAGGCTTTTGATCCCTGCAGGAAGTCTGAGTATGGCTACTCTTTCCCAGTCACCAGCCAAGGGGTCCAAAATTCCCCAGGACTCCCAGCCTGCTGGACTGAGTGTGCTGGGAAGATCCTGGGCCCTTGTCTCTTTAAGATGGCTTAAAAAAGAGCGCATGCTTTTCTTTTGTCCTGGAGCCGTCTGCGAGGACCCGATGCATTCCCAAGGTCAGATCCTGCACCCTCTGTCTCTCCAATCTCCGATACACTGTGCGATGTGTGACAGTGCTCCCGGCGCAGATCACCAGGACTGGTTATTTCATGGGCCTGTACTTCCACTCCCTCCCAGCTCTGAATTCTCTCCTCCCACCCGTGCACTGGGTGGGGGAGTGCTTGGGTCCTGCCAGGTCACAGCTTTGTATCTTACCCGCCTTGTGGGGTGCCAAGTCCTCTCAGGTGCAGATGCAGGCTGTGTGCTGTCCTGTATTTTCTGGTCTCTTTTTTAGGAATAGTTGTATTTGTTGTATTTTCATAACTATATATCGTTTTGGGAGGAGATTTCTGGCGCCCTGCTCACGCTGCCATCTTCCCGGAAGTCCAATAAATATATTTCAACTGAGTTTTATGTTTCTATCAGAAACACATTTTTTACCTCTCTCTAGGTAAGACACACACACAGAGGTATATACACATAACCTAATTATATAGTAACACAATATTAGTTTTAAATTATTTTATAAATAAACATTAATATTAAATAATTATTCATGTCATTTTAAAATGTAAAATTGAAAGGATAAAATTTACAGTATTAAAATAAAAATTTAAAAATGTTCTTATACCACAATAAATCAACACCCACTCTGGAGACAGTGCTCTACTTTTTTGCCCCATTTGCCTTATGTACAATCCAACTAGAAAACCCTGGTTCTGAATCAGGCCACCTGATCATCTTCTCTGTACCCATAATCAGGCTGTTGAGCTCTGCTGCAGTAAGAACCATACAGAAACTATCAAACTCTTTAGCTTTCTGCCACCTTATTTACCCACATGTCTCTGCACCGACTTTTTTCTTTCTCTTTATTATAAAAGTCCCATTATGCTGAGTGAAATAAGCCAGACACAAAAGAGTATGTACTCTGTGATTTGATTTATGTAATATAGTAGGAAATACAAAGTAATCTATAATGACAGAAAATAGATGAGTGGTTGCTTGGGTCAGGGGAAGGAAGGAGGAAGTGAAGGACTGCAAAGTAGCACCAAGAAACTCTTATTTCTTCCTACCTTCATAATTAGTATCACATGTACCTACCACAGCCCTTTGAATCCCTTCCATCTGTGAAGTAGCAAGCTCATCAAATATATAAACAGCTAATTATAATTTATACATACATGGGTAGAGTGTTTGAGTTGGAGGTGTATTCTTACATCTTTTCTGAAAGGGCTCTTAGACCATCATTTAAATTTTGAGTACCCCAAATGTTGCCTCTAATGGCCTATTTTCTTATGTCTCAGAATGATACCAAAATTTTATAATTATTAGAATTTTAGTTTTACATTTACTTAAGTTTTATTTTGTATTTTTATATTGTATGAAATTTTCCATGTATCTATTCATTTTTACCATGTTCTTATGAATTGCTTGTGGATTTATAACAAACAAAAAAACCTAATGTTTCCAAATTTTCCCTTCATTTTGATCTTTAGGATTAAGTTCAATGTTGCTTAATGACAGAAACTTTTAAATATTTCTTAAAAAGGCACATCCTGAATTCTGTTTGCCTGCTGTAATATGGGGTGATTAACACGTTGGACATATTTGGACAATTTGGCATAATTCAACTACATTACGGTGATTACAGTGATTCCTCTCCTACCAGGAGAAATCTTTCAATGTCTCTGGATAGCAATGGCATTTACAGTTAACACATTTTTCAAAAAGTGGTCTCAATAGTCTGTCAAACCAATCACTAATGTCTCAGAAATTTGATAATTTTATCAAAGTTTACAAACTTTGTTTTAGTGGTCATATTTATTTATATCTTTATATAGTACTGCATGGAAACATCCATTACAATGTGAAAAATAGGATCCTAAAAGCAAGTGGGATCAATCAGTTGAAACTCCAGTGTTAAAGTTTCTGGCTACAAGAATTTATGCAAGTTACATAAACATCATTATGCATAAGTTTTCTCATTTATAGAGTTAGAGAATGCCTTACCTTGTTATTTTAAAGGTTTGGAAATAATATATGTAAAACTGAGTATATCATTACTTTCTCTCCAAAACAGAATTGCTTTTTTTTTTTTGCCTTATAACATGTTCCTTTGCCTAGGCAGCATTCAGTAACTATGTGGTTTAATCATAGCCCAGAGATCTGTAGCCCTCAGAACTGCATACACAACACTGGCTGTGCAGTCTTCACAGCATTTGTCTTCCAGAATTATGGCAAGGGTGCTACTTTGCTACCATAACACCCCTTCCTTTCAGCAACTATGCCACCTCCCTCTATCAGCTGACACTAATTCAAGTAGCATTTTTCTCTTTGCTCTTACTTCTATCACCTACCAGGAAAACTGATCTTATGGATGTCAAATTGACCTTCAGTAGCCCCAAGCTCAAATTTTCTATATCTGACCTCCAATTTCAGGGTGAAGTGGTTCATGCAACATTTTAAATGCAGAATGATTCTCAGTTTGGTGTCCTTGGGCATGTTTTTGATACCCACAAAAGTGTGTTTTAAACAGGCCTAGAAAATAGCTTTGTTTAAGGAAACAATTTCTTTGCTGAGAGGCATCATCACATGTTGGATCAGTGAATGTTCTCTGGTCAACTTATTTTATTTTTAATTAAAAGAATTTTTATTGAGGTATAATTTATATTCAGTAGAGTATATCCATTTAAATGTACAATTTGGTGAGTTTTGACAGATGTATAAACCCATGAAACCATCAATCAAGATACAGAATATTTCCATCCTCCATGAGTTGAATGAAAAACCTCTAAGAGTTTCCTTGTGCTACTACTTTGTGGTCCTTGCCTTCCACCTGCCCTCCCCTGTCCCATGCAACCACTCATCTACCTTCTATCATTATAAGTTACTTTGCATTTTCTAGAATTTTTGTGTAAATTGAATCATAGAGTATATATTCTCTTGTGTCTGGCTTCTTTCACTCAGCAGAATGATTTTGAGATCAATGTTATTTTATCAGTAGTTCACTTATTTTTATTGCTGGGTAGTATTTCATTGACTGCTAAGGCAATATACCATAAATAAATATTAAGTATACACCATAATGTGTTTATCAGTTCATCTGTTAATGGACATTTGAGCAGTTTCGTTTTCAGCCTTGTAAACCTACTGTGAACATTTATGTACAAATTTTCATATGTATAAATGATTTTTTTATAAATACTTGTATAATTTCTGGGTTATATGATAAGTGTATGCTTAATTCATAATAACTGCTAGTTTGCCCAAGTGGTTGTAGCATTTTAAGTTCCCACCAGCAGTGTATGAGAGTTCTAGTTGCTGCATATCCTTGTCAATATTTTGACTCTTTAACTTTAGCCATTCTGGTAAGTATGCATTATGTGTGTTTGTTTGTTTTCCTACATCTTCGTTTGTTTATTTTTGATTTTTTATATATAATTTGCATACATTAAAATTCATTCTTTAATTTAGCATATAGTTTTCTTAAAAAGAGATAACATTTTTAATTGTCAAAAAGTAAATTAGATAACCAAAGTTTTAATCCTTGATGAAACTTATAAAATATTAATTCCACTATCAAAATGTATAATTCAACATAATTTAATGTGTGGTTTTAGTTTTGGTTATAAATCAGTTTATTTGCTCTTTTAATTACTGATTTTTTTTCAAAGCACCTTATTAAGGATGAATGACATAGGAAAAGCTGTACGTATTTGATGTATACAACTTGATGAGTTTGGACATGTGTACATCTGTGAAACCACCACCATAATCTATGCTATAATCATCTCCAAAAGTTTTTTCTTACTGTATTTACTACAATTATTATTTTTTGATAAGAACACAGTATAAGATCTACCCTCATCAATTTTTAAGTGTACAATATAGTATTGTTAACTACAGGTACTACGTTGTACAGTAGATCATCTTGTGTAACTGAAGCTTCATGCGCTTTGACAAACAGCTCATTTCTGATACCCCAACTACCACCAATCTACTCTCTGCTTCTACGAGTTTGACTATTTCATTTTAGATTAATCATGTAAGTGATATCATGTAGTATTTGTCCTTTTGTATTTGCTTATTTCATTTGGAAAACTGTCCTCCAGTTTCATCCATGTTGTCACATATGGCAGAATTCCCTTCTTTTTAAAGGCCCAATAATATTCCATTGTATATAGTGCCACATTTTCTTTATTCATGCATCAATTGATATTTAGGTTGTTTCTCCCAGGTATTGCAAATAATGCTACAATGAACATGGTTTTGAAGGTATCTTTTTGAGATCCTGATTTCAGTTCCTTTGATATACACCCAAAAGTGGGATTTCTCTATTTTTAAAAAATTTTTAAGAAACCTTCATAAAATTTCCATAGCAGCTGTATCAATTTATATTCTTACCAGTGGTGTACAGGGTTTCTTTTTTCCATATCCTCACTAGCACTTGTTGACCTTTTTTTTGTTTTTGATAATAGTCATCCTAATCCGTATGAGGTAATGATAGTTCATTGTGGTTTTGATTTGCATTTCCCTCATGATTAGTTATCTTAAGTACTTTTTAATAAATCTGTTGGCCATTTGTGTATCTTCTTTGGAGAAATGTTTATTAAAGTCCTTTGTCCATTTTATGTTTTGTGTTTGTTTTGTTTTATTTTACAGTTCAGTTACAGGAGTTCCTTATATATTTAAGATAACGAACCCTTTATGATATATGTGGTTTACAAATACTTTTTTCTCATTCTGATTGATTTTTTCATTCTGATTGATTTTTTCCTTTTTTTCTGCATAATCTTTTTAGTTTGATGTAATCCTATTTGTCTATTTTTGTTTTTATGGCCTATGTTTTTGGTTTCATATCCAAGAAATCATTACCAAAGCCAAAGTCAGGAAGTTTTACCCTGCTTGTTTCTAGGAGTTTTAGGGTTTCAGTTCTTACATTTTTGTCTTTAATCTATTTTGAGTTGATTTTTGTGTATTGTGTAAAATGAGTCCAATTTCATCCTTTTGCATGTGGATATCCAGTTTTCCCAGCACCATTCATTGAAGGGAATATCCTCCTTTATTATGTGTTCTTAGCATCCTCATTGATGATCGGTTAACCATATATATGTGGGTTTACTTCTGGGCTATCTATTCTGTTCCATGATTTATATGTCTGCTTTTATGTCAGTCCCATACTACTTTGATTACTATAGCTTTGTAATGTATTTTGAACTTATGTATTGTTTTCCTGATTTTGTTTACTTGTTCATGTTCTTTTATAGTCGCTGAGCTTCTTTAAGATGACTGAAATTTTTGCAGACAGTTCCTAGATTTCTGTTTCTTTAGGCTCAGTTATTACAGGAACTTAATTTTGTTCCTTTAGCGGTGTTATGTTTCTCTGATTCTTTATGATTCTTATGGTCTTGTATTGAAGTATGCACATTTGAAGAAGCAATCCACCTTTTCTAGTTTTTTATAGACTGGATTCATCAGAGAAACTCTTTATCAGTCAGCTTGGCCAGAGTTATGGACAGGTCAGTTGGCACAGTGTGTGGTGGACCAGATGCCAGAGCTTAAAAGTGGGTAGGCCTGCTTCCTGAGGTATGTGTGTGTGTGTGTGAGGGGTGCACATTTGGGTGGGGGGCAACTGTTGAGACCCTTACACTGGTGGTTAATTTTCACACTTAGCTACCCCAAGAAATTTAGCTATGCTGCTTCCTTCTGTATTCTGGGTGAGGTATGACAGAAACAGGTTTCTGAAAGGCTGGGGAAGTCAGATGCTCATTTCATTCTGTCTGTCCCCCACAGGGATGTGTTGTGCTGGCTTAGGGGAGGAATAAAACAATAGCATTTATCTTACCATTTTCAATGCATCTTTTATCATTTCTGTGCTTCTTCAAGGTGTTGTGACTGCACCTGGATTCTGGAGCTTGCATAAAGGCATTTTTATCTGCGGGTGGTTGTTAAATCAGTGTTTCTGTGGGAAATGGGGCCTGTAACTTCCTATTCCACCATCTTGCTGATATCACTCAATTTAATATATGTTAATCAGAGATAACTATTTGATAAGCTGAAACACTCATGATTAATATCAGCATAATTATAGTCGAGTTTTATATCATAAGAAATCTATGATGAAGGATCCTTTTATAACTTAATAGCCATTTAAGCATAAGTAAAAATTTAAGTATCTGATATACAGATTTTTTTTGCAAATTAGGCATTATTAAAGTGGTTTTAAATTTGAATTTCAAGTAACTCTATCCATTTCCAAGTATCTATTTTTTCTTTAACCATACTCCATTTTTTGCTATCTACTCACATTCCTCTTTGAAAATAAAAACCAAAAACTTTGAACTTACCAATGGGATTAAGGGTTAATTAAGAATATAAACCTACATTCTTCTTTGATTACATAAAATTCTTGTTTTACCTGGCTAACATCAGGGTAAAGTGTTTATGTTCATTTATGTTAATTGCTGACCTTTTCTCTTGATTAACTAAGCCTGTGACCAATTAGATTTGTAGACATATTTCATGTTCACCTAGCATGGTGTATATCTAGTTTAAATGTGCAAATTTTTGTCTTGTGTAGGTAGTATAAAAACAGGCACAAAAAGGAGAGATTTCCAACATATAGCTCTTCATTGTGAGAGGAAGTGTTTTGGTGATCTAATTAATAAATTCATAAAACAAAACTATGAGAACTTTGAGAGACAGACAAATGAAAATTAGCATTTATCAAATTTTCTAGGCATACTTAACCAAAGAACTGATTCATCTAATTGCTGAATATCCAAATTCCAAGAGGTTTTAGGACCAAACTGTGAAAAATATAGAATTGTCAGAGTTTAGGGAGATAATCTTCCCAATATACTTAGTACTGTAAAGGCCACACTGTAAGCATTATATTTAGTTCTGGACATCAGCCTTGAGAGGACACATTCATATGCTGGAGCTTGTCTGGACAACAACCGCATGGATGCTGGGACTCCCACTGTGCCACGTTAATTAACGATTGGAGTAACCGGAGATATTCAACTTGGAAGAAGAGGCCGATAAGAAAACAAACAAACTTGATAGTGTTCTTCAAATATTTGAGGGACTTTTACATTAAAGATGAATTAGGATTGTTTTTTAAAGCTCAGGGGATAGAAGTTAGTTGAAAAACATAAGACTATTAATTTCACTTTCACATAAAAAAAGAAAATCTTTCTAATATTCAGAACGACTTTTCAAAATCTCTGATTGTGTTGCTTTAACAAGAAGGGTATTTCCTATCATTGGAAATGGTCAAGGAACACTAAATCTTTAGTGAGTTGTGAGACAATAGAGTAGATTAGAAGATCTAATACGTACTTGGCTTAACTCTATAACTGAATTAACTCTTTTAATGTCCTTTCTGCATTTGATCGCTTCCAAATATATAGTCTAAAGATGATTGTAGAAGCTAACTTAAAAAGAGATGACACATCAAAAAGCATGAAACATTTAAAGATAAGTTTGTCAAAATAGGCTTTAGCCCTGTACAATGCAAACTAGAAAATAATGCTGAGAGAAATGAAAGGAGACCTAAATAAATGGTGAGATATGCCAAGTTCATGTATTGTGAGATTCAGTGTGTTAACTAATTTCTACTCCCCAAGTTATTTATTCATTCAATGAAATCCAAATTAAAAATGCCAACAGACATATTCTGGTAGAAATTGAGAAGCTAATTCTACAATGTATATGAAAATACAATCTAAAATAGTTAAAGTAGTTTGTAAAATAAGAACAAAGCTGGAGGATTTGCACTACATAGATTTTAAAACTTTTACTGTGTGTGTGTGTGTAAGGAGAGAAAGAAAGAGAAGCAATCGCAGAAAGAAAAACAAGTCAATGCAATGGGAAATTGGCAACAAAATACTGGAACAGACATTTCACAGAAGAAAATATATAAATGGCAAGGAAGAATTGAAATGATGCTTAGCATCATTAGTTAGGGGGCAAATCCAAGTTAAAAATCACAATTAGATACAATCCTCCACCCAACAGAATGTCTAAATATAAAAAAAGTCTTATAACAACAAATGTTGGCATCGATGTAGAGTAACTTGAATACTTACACCTTATGGGTGGTAATACAAAATAATAGAGCTGCTTTGGAAAACTGGTAGTTTCTTATAAATATAAATGCATGCCTATTATATCAACCAACATTTTTCCTTTTATCAAAAAAATGTGAAAACATATTTTCATTAAAAAGACTTGTACAGTAATGTTCATGCAGCTTTTTTCATAAGAGTCAGGAACCAAAGACAACCCAAATATTTATTAGCAGGATGGTTGATAAGCATTGTAATAAATTCATATAATGAAATACTACTATCCAATAAAAAGAAACAAACTGTTAATGTAAGCAATAGCATTGACGAATATAAAAAAATATTATGTTGTAGGAAATAAGCTAGATGCAAATAAGTTCATACTGCATGAATCCATTTATTTGAAATATTCAAAAGTCAAAATATCTTTAGTAACAGAAAGGAAATCTTTGATTTCCAGGGTGGGGACAGGTTGGATTCACTGCAAAAAGGAAATGTTTTGGGATGATAGAAATGCTTTATATGTTAATTTTCATGGTAGTCATACAGATATATATATATCCAAATTCATTAACTTTATGTCTAGATATATTTTTTAAAGATGCGATTTAAAAAGAATGTATTTTATTTCTGTAAGTTATATCTCAGTTTATTTTTTAAAAGATGAAAATATGTATATCATAAAAGTATATAAAAAGCTAAATATTATGGACACAATCTTACAAGTAATTATTTTAGTAGTAAAAAAAATAAAAACATTGTTCAAAAGACTACTGAAGGATCTAAAGTCACTAAAGCAAAGAAGATACAGAATGGTAAAAGATATATGGAGAAGGAATAGGAAGGATAGAACTATAGTAATTGATACTTTTCCACATCAACAATGACTAAATATGTTATGTAGACATAAAATCTGATTAAAAAGAAAAATGGTAATATTCTGATAGTATTTTCAGGAAATGATGTAATGCAATTTGGAACAGGCTTGAAAGAATGTTCTCTCTCTCCATCACACCCAATTGTCTTTTCAATAAAAAAAGATGTATGGTATTAATCATGGTATGGCAATGTGAAGGGCACATGTTAATTTTCACATGAAAGAACCTGCATAAAATATTTTATGACTACCAGAGTCATTATAATAACACTTCCAAGATACTTGCTCAGCCTGGAAAAATTATTCAAATTTTATGTCAGTTAGAGCAGGCTAAATCAAAGAGGTCGGTGTTATCACCTTAGGAACAATAGTCTTTTTTCTTTAATGTCATCAGGGAAAATGACAGGAAAATTAAATGCAACTGCTGGTGTTTTTAAATATTCCTATGTCACACACAGACATGCACGCATTAAATGTGTGTACAGAAGCACTCGTTTCTATATATTATGTATATGTGAATATTTATGCATATTGTATATATGGTAGATTCTCCTTATTTATTGAGTCTGTGTTTGTAAAACCAAAATCAATATTAGTGGCACTTTTGCAGTCATTTGTGGACATGCTCAGAAAGGCAAAAATTTGAGTCACTCCTTCACATCTCAGCTTAGGCCAAAGGACGTTTCCCAGCTGAGTCTGCACAAGGCTACATTCTGCCTTCTTATTTCAGCTCTCATCCTGTAAATAAATGTCCTTTTCAATGATATATAGAGTGCCACATTTTTCACATTTTTGGGCTTTTGGTTGGTGATTTCACTGTTTAAAATTGCCTCTAAGCATGTTGCTGCGTACTTGTCTAGTGTTCTTAATGCAAAAATACAGTGATGTGCCTTACAGAGAAAATAAATGTTACATAAATTTCATTCACGGGGTAGTTAAGGCGCTATTGGTCACAAATTCAATGTTAATGAATCGGTGATATAAATTTAATAAGGTGTCTGTAAATAGAAATACACATAAAACAAAAGTTATGCATCTATCTGTTATTGAAAAT
Source organism: Smutsia gigantea (assembly GCA_032199065.1). NCBI lineage: Eukaryota > Metazoa > Chordata > Mammalia > Pholidota > Manidae > Smutsia > Smutsia gigantea. Next base: position 85,217 of record JAVSCE010008826.1, on the reverse strand, counting down.
GTTGTGATCAGAGGCTTACAGGAACCTAACCTTGTATTTCCCCTAGGAGGAATATGTTAATTCAGTGTTCATCGTGACTTCATAGAACATAATTACTATGAATAATGAGAAGCGACTGTATACAGTTTTAAAAAGTGGACTCTGACTTTTTTCAGTAATTCCTTGTACATATTAAAGCAATGGCCATGGAACTGTCAGGCAAGAAGCAGTTTGGAGACTTCCTAGCAATTTCATTATTTTTGTCCCTGTTTCTAATTGGGTGTAATATTTCCCTGCTTTCTTCTGGCTACCGTTAGCCCTTGGAGGATCCAATGAGTAGACAAAAGCTTTGGACATAGGTTCAGACTGTTTTACCAGCTTTATTTTCTCTCATATCCATGTTTTGTGAATATCTGCTTTTTGGTTCCTAGGGTCTACCTTTCTGCATGGGTTTTGAATCTTACTTGTTTTCTGCTACTTGAGCTGTTTCTCTGAACTCCAACTCTGGCTTCATGGCTAAGGTACTCACCATGGCTGAGCTGCTCCCAGGTCTGGCCCTACCCCGGATGGCACACGGGGCTAGAGAGGATGTCAGCTAAAGTAGGACAGGATGCTTTTATCAGAGCAACTGAGAAACGATTTCCTTATTTGGCAAAAAATATAACTTAAAAGGCAACAATTTATATGTGCACATGGTATAAATAAATACAAATGACAGAAAGGTTACAATAAAAATCTAGTAGCTGCCAGCTCCAACTTTTTCCTTTAACTTCCCAGTCCCTTCCTCTAGAAAGAACCATTTTTCTTTTTATTTATTTTGTTGATTATTTATCTATAAGATAAATAATAGAATATTGTTTATTATGTAGACATTATGCCTTGACTCAGGGATAGTGAAGATTTTTTTCATTCACATGTTCTTACTATTTTCACCCCTCCATTCTTTATACTTCTGTGATTTTTAAAAATGTATCAATTCATATCCTTAGTTAACTTCAAATAATTGCTAGCTACTTTAACTTTGACTTTGAATCACACCTCTTCTTATTAACTTCCCCACTCTGTCAGTTGTATTTTACTTTATTAACCCCTCCTTTTCTTTCCCACCTTTCTTCTCTTTTAAACCTCCCAACATCCAACAGCAATTTTACTATGTTTTTAAAATAAAAAAATATTTGTATTTTGCTTTTAAATTCTATATAAACTTCCCTGTTTGATCTCAAGGTCAATTCCAAATAATAAAAAGCAAAAAATAGGATTTACCTTACATACAGTGAAATATTACTTCAGGTAGAGGCAAGTAGAGTATTAGAGTTCCATTTCTTTCTCATAGATTCACTATAACAATCCTTGTGCCACTGAAAACAAATAGGCTTAATGTCAAATTTAATATTTTCTTATATTCTAATATTTTATCAATCAGTGGTTCAAGATTAGGCATATTCACACTTCATATTTAGCTCCCAACCATGTTGTAATTTTTTCCCCTAATTTACTAAGGTTTTTAATTGCTTTTGGTTTCTTATTTAGAAAAGATACCAATATCTTTTTTAATTTCTGGCTAACATATTTTAGGTTCTTATTCTGAATTTGGAGGCTACTGATTTCTCTTTTTGTTTTGTATTGTTATACTTCAAATCTATCACAAATTGTCATTCTGAAATTTATTTTTATTTAAGTTTTAGGGTAAGTCTATTGTGTTTCAAACCCCATGCTTTCCTCTTTAATTTTCATACTTACTTAAATAAAATACATTGCCAAGTAACTTCTTTAGAAAAGGTATATTGAACATGAATTTTCTGAATCTTTACCTGTCTAACAATTAAGTTAGGTATAGAATCATAGGTTGAGATTATTAAAGTCTCACAACATGGAATTACTGAACTCCATATTACTGCGGCTGTGTGTGTGTGTGTGTGTGTGTGTGTGTGTGTATATATATATATATATATATATATATACATATATTTTTCTTTCTTCTTGCCTGGAAAAATTTCAGAGTTTTCTTTTCATACTTCATGTTCTGAAATTTCACCATTACATATCTAAATAAATGTGGGGTGATTTTCCTTTCATTTTACTTAGAACTAAGTGGGCCCTTTCAATAGGAAGACTCATGTTTTTTTTTTAATTTTGGGAAATTGTCTTCTTATATGCCTGTGATAATTTATTCTTCTATATTTTTTCTATTATCTCTTCCTAGAGTGCCTATTAGAGATTGAATTCTAGTAGTTTCTATGTCTATTCTTTCAATAATTGACTAGATTTTAGAAAAGCAAAGAATACACACCTGTGCAAAGTCAAGGTTTCCAGTTGGTATATTCTAATTTTATACATATCTGCTTGATATCTCTGATAAAACCTGTTTGATCCTCATTTTTACTTTATAATATTTAAATCTAATAATTCTACTGATTTTTTAAAGGATTTTTCGTTTGTATTACTAATCCACTCATTCTTCAAGCATATTTTTTCATGCTTTTTTTTAAGTTCTTGTTTCTCCAAGTTTCATACGTTTGCTTCAGATGACTATATTTTCAGTTTCTTTTTTCTTGGCCACCCATGTTCCCTTGATACATCAACTACACAATGCAGTAGCATATATAGAGGAAGTGGCGTGCTTTGCAAGTGAGGGCCCAGTTAGTCTTAGGCCAGGGAGAATTTGGATAGGGCTAAACAAGCATCGTTAATTATTCTACTTTGCTGCATGTCCTCTGGATAAGCCCTTGGTCAGGATTTTACTTTAGGGGAAACAGTGCTGACCAGAATTGTTCTACTAGGTTGAAATTTCCAGACTTGGGGTTTAGAAAGGCAGGATGGATGAATGATTATTTGCGTGATGCTAACCAAGCCACACTTGTTTCATTAATTTCTCATCCCAGCAGAGTTTTTGCAAAACCTAGATAGCCTGGTTTCTGGGGATTAATGTGGTATGAGAATAATGAATGGTAGTCTCAAGGCCATTTGCAAGAGGAAATTCTGAGAGCTTTCCTCCAACTAAGCATCTTTCTTCTGGCACAAGTCACACACACACATGCACACAGCTGTGCACACCATACACCAGTAGTTCAGGACAGCTTTCAAACGGGGCTATCCCCTCAGTTGTTTTCTTAGTTCCTGACATCTGTAATATTCTCCCAGTTTTGGAGGACAGCAGCATATTGCCAACTTGACACAGAGTCAAGAAATAATGCAGCTACTTTCTTTTCATAACCCTTTCTTGACCTCACTTTGTATTCCCATCCCCCATAATATTTTTATACTTTGCCTTGAGGGCTCTAAAATAAGAATTTAATAGGAATCATTTCTCTCACTCTCACTGAGTTCCTTCTACCTTCCAGATCTCTAACTTCATAGAGAGCTCTAGTCCAGTATTTTTAAAACTTATTTGACTATAAGTCACACTATCAATTACATCTTTAAATTATAAGCATGAAAATAACTACATATATGGATATATATCTGAAATTATTTTTCTTAAACTAATAATTCTGTGTTATATAAGATGAACTTCATTTTTCTTTTCTGTACTATTTCATTAAAAATGTTTTTATGATCTAACAATAGATTCCATGACAAATAGATATATGCCCACAGTCTGACACTGTTCTTATCTCTTAAATCTTCTATTTTATTACCTTCTCTTAGCCCTATCCTGGTGTATTAGGATTTTTCAGAGAAACCAAAGCAATAGGATATATATAGATATGTAAGAGAACACATATTATGGGAATTGGCTCATGTGATTATGGAGGCTGAGGTATGCCAATACATGCTGTCTGCAAGCTGGAGACCAGAAAAGCCAGTGGTATAACTCAGTCTGAGCCTGAAGGCCTGAGAACCAGGGTAGCCCATAGTATAACTCCCAGTTCAAAGCTGAAAGCCTGCGAACCGAGTGAGGGTGGAGGTGGAACATTGCTTTGAGTCTTAGAGTCTGAAAGCCCAAGAACCAGGGGTTCCAATGTCTGAGGGCCTGAGCACATGGATGTCTCAGCTCAAGAAGAAAAGAGAATTCACCCTTTCCTGCTTTTTTGTTCTACTGGGCCCTCTACAGATTGGATAATGCCCACCTACTGGTAAGGGTGGGCCTCTTTACTCAGTCTACTAATTCAATGCTAATCTCTTCCAGAAACACCTGTACAGACATACCCAGAAATAATGTTTTGCTGGCAATCTGGGCATCCCTTAGCCTAGTCAAATTGACACTTAAAATTAACCATCATACCAGGGGTTTTTTTGTTTGTATTTTCGGACCATCCTCGATTTCATTCTGTTGACAATATCTTTCCTTTATTTGTCCTACTGTCCTTACATAGTAAATCAAGGTAGAAAAAATAAATTCTGGATGAATTCAACTGGCCATCTTCATTTCTCTACTCCCAGGTGACTGTAGTGAGTTGAAAAAAAATTTTTTAAATCACCAAACTAACGCTAATACAAATTTATTATCCAGAAATTGAAACAGGGTTTTAAATTGTCTTATATTACTATAAATTTCTCTGGTCTATTCTCTCACCTGTTCTCCACAACTATTATTTAAATTTTTATGATCTTATGTATCTCATATCCTTACATCTTCCCTTGACCTGCTCTAGGCAAATGGCCTCCTAGCCTACTTACAGAGACAGTAGAAGACACAACAAGGTAACTATAAACTGACTATACATTTACCTCCATTTTCTTACTCACCCTTGGTTCCTTTCCTTCTGTACAATAAAAGAAGGGTTCCCTGTAGATCCATATAGGACAGTTTGAAAATCATTGCAGTAAACAGTGGAAATTTATTAAAGATCTTTAAGAAGAGTGTGATAAATTTAGAAAAAATAACTCTGCCAAACATAATAAGCTTGGAAATCATGAAGATCATATAGGAGCTACTACAAAGGTTCACAGAAAATATGAGAGTTTAACTAAAGTATTAGCAAGAGCAGGGAGAGTAGTTAGTACTAATCAGGATATCTGAAAGTCATATATTAATCTATTATGTGCCTATAATGTGGCAGGTCTGATTCTATTTATTGATAGTTATGGATGAAGAGAGATAAATATATCTGGTGCCTATAATGTGGTAGATCTGATTCTATTTACTGAGGATAGTTGTGGATGAAGAGAGATAAATCAGTGACACATATTGTTGTTTAAGACAGAAGATTTTTTGTTTCAGGGCAAAGTGAGTTAGGGAATATAAATATGGAATCCCAAGGGTGAAGATGTTGTATCTTAAAACCCTGTGATCAATAAATCCTCAATGAGAAGATGACATACGAACAAAGTGAAGTGAATGAGAGAGCCAGCAATGGTAATATATAGACAGGAGAGAGTTCCTGGCAAAGGAGGAGTGAATAAAAAGGCCCTGAAGCAGGAACAGGTCTAGTGTGTCTAAGGAACAGAAATGAGACTACTGTAGTTGGAATATGGTACATGACAGAGAGGAGGTGAAAGAGATAACCGGGGACCAGTGTAGGTCACTGGAGAGTTTTTGGCATTTATACTGAGTGATATGGGAAGACAATAGAGGGATTTGAGTAGAGAAGGGGTTTACCTTTTAAGAGGCATGCTCTTATTTTGAAACCACACAGCAGTGGAAAAGAAGTACTGACATGGAAACCCACTGGGAGACTATAGTTCATGTGAAACTATATAGTTCAGGTGAAAGATTATGGTAGCTTGATCTGGGGAGAAAGCAGTAGAAATGATGAGAAATGATTAGATTCTTGGTATGATAAATAGTAATATTTGCTTACAAGGTGATGAAAAATATGAGAATAAAAAAGGAGGGAAGGGTATCTCCAAGATATCTGGTCTAAACAATTGAAGGCTGGAGTTACTTATTACTGAGCTAGATAAGACTGTAGAAGTAGAAGGATTTGGACAAAAGTTCAATTCAGTATGTTAAGTTTGAGATGCTCATTAAACATCCAAGTGGGTATGTTCAGTAGGATATTGCATTTATAAGTCTGAAATTAAGGGAAAAATCCAGTTTGGAGATTTACCTGCTCAATCCATAAGCATACAGATGGCACTGAAAGCATAAGACTAAATGAGGCTACCAAGGAAACAAATGTAAGAAGAAAAGAAAATCCATCCAAGATCTGAATTCTGGCACATTCTAAGCTTTATTTTGGTTGGGAAGATGAGGAAGAACTATAAAGTAAGACTAAGACTGAGATTGGATGAGTTTACTCTCTTGGGAGCCTGGTGAAGGAACTGTTTCCAGAAGAGAGTGATGAAAACAGTCTCAAATTTAGAGATGACTAAAATGAAATTTAGAATTATCTGTTAGATTTAACAGTGTTGATGGAGATTATGACCTTCTTAAGAGCAATTTCGATGGAACAAAGTATGGAAAAAAGTGTGTATTGTACAAAAGGAAAACCATGTATTGACAGGTTTTTAAAAGATATGAAGTATACAGAAATATTAACATGTGATAATAGTAATGTAGCAGAGGGAAAAAAATTCACTGTTTGCAAGGGGACAACTGCTCCATCAATGTCCTTGAGTAAATGATTAGCATTTGTTAGGAGCAAGGAAATGTCCATCCATCTATCTATCTGTCTTACGGTGATAGGAGAGAAGACGGAATATATGGAAAGATAGATTATAGATGTTTTGGAGACTTTTAAATTTATATTTTAGTCACATCTATTTTCTCAGAGAAATGTGAAGCAAGTTCATCAGTCAAGACTACAGATGGTGAAGGAGGATTTTGATATTTGAGAACAGAAAACATAAAATAAATATTTAGGAAAGTGGGAGAGCAACTGACTCTAGAAAATGATAATACAAAGTCAAGGTTATATAATAATTTTATCCTACTCCATAGATCTTTCAAGTCATATTTTATTATAAAACTATTTAACACAAATGAAGTAAATATTTCAGTTCTTCCCTTCTAGAAATTCTGAGAACCATTTTTTGATGGTTTGTGTTTAAGTGTAAATTTTAAATACTTTAAGTACTAAAACTGTTACCGAGCTGAATTTGTTCTCCTCAGTTCTTGTCCCTGCCATAACAAAGAAATGAAAAGCATAGACACAACAGGCAAGCAGAGTGAAAGTTTTATTTGACGACACTCTAAGGGAGGAATGGGCCAGAGTCAAGGTAGAAAATGGCACTGAACTTTTAGGCAGGAGGCCTTTGTATTACATTCTGGCTAGGAGATACCTAGATGCCTCTTTGACGAGGTGGGTTTTTTTGATTTATCCATCCTTCTTTATAGTCGTCCTACTCAATGAACATGTTCTTTCTCATGATGAGGTGTGGTTTTGGGGGGAAGAAATCCGGTTTAGAGAAGCAGCAAAGTCAGAATCAAAGGTGAGGAAGGAATTCATTAAAGCAAGTATAGTAGGGAATGGCAGCTGCCTTACAGGCAGCAGAGAACAAGGAAGAGCAGGGAGGAAAGGCAAGCTCAAAGAACTCCTGCCCGGCACAGGGAAAACCCCTTGCCAACTCCTGAAGCTGGGTCGCCTGGCATCCAGTGTCTGCTTGAATCTGCAGGGCATGGGGACTAAGTCCCTACCACCCAAGGATTTGGGGGTGCCACGAAGCACTGGATGGGGTGATATTATGTTCTGAGAACTTCCCAAAGGCAAAGAAAGGAGATTTTCAGGCATAATTGTACAGCTAAAGTCAGGCTAAAGTCCTGTCCACATCACCCAGGTGATGGAAACTTGCAAGCCCAAATGAAAGCTCTCAGTAGCCGCTCTCTACTTATCTAGAGTAGGACAGAGACAAATTGAAGACTTGTGCTTAAAAGTCTGGAAAATAGAATGAAATAGCAAAGTGACAAAGAAACCTCTGGGAGAGCACAGAGACAAAATATAGTAAATTGAGCAGTAAGAAGAAGTATTTATTTTAGGCAAAATGTGCACACTTGAAGGGGAGTGTTGGCAACTTCAGAGAGGAGGCATGCTTAAGAATTTAGGGTTTGGGGTTTTATAGGGCCCTGTGGCTAAGGGTCAGCATAGGCATGATGTACTCAGGTGATTTATAATTCCTTTGCAGTTTTGTCTTAACAATAGGGTTATTTAGGTTGCTATGTTGGTTGGGATCTTAGCATTCTTTATCCACATAGGTTTATTTACACTTCAGAGGTCTATCTCCTGTCCTGGTTACAAAATTAATTGATTAAGGGGCTGGAAGAAGAGAAAGAGCAGCATATAGATTAACTTAAAGAATAAACTGGGCCTTTTTCACAGGCTAAGTAGGTTTTAATGGCATGATCTAATTGGTACAATGAAGATAAGGGTTGCACTCTGATACTTTTCTTTATCTGGGAAATTGTTTTTCATCTGGGGAATATCTGGACATTAGACGTCACTCCTGGCCTCTGAAACTAATTAACTAATTAACTGTGAATCCCTACTCTGGTTTTGTCTGGTTAACTCTTTGAGTCTTTTTCAGCGGGCTTTACTGGCTTTATTCTCTCTCCACCCATCTCTTGTCTGTCTTTCTGCCTAGCAGTTTGTACAGTTTTTAGTTCTGTTCATTTGTGCCCACTTTGAAATCTGGTTGGGACTGGTTTAGCCTGGTCCTGATAGGCAAGGAGGTTCTCTCCCTGCAAATCCTTTGTTGTCTTCACATGGGACCCCTACTGGACAGTTTGGGCAGCTTTTTCTTTGAACCTTATCTGGGCATGTGTTTTCTTTGAACCTTATCTTCCCCTTCCCCAGCTGCTCATGTCTCTCCTTCTACCTAACATTCCTAACAAAACTAAATTATGGGTATGATTAATTCAATGCCACCCCACCAAAAGAAGATGGAGATATTGGGAAATTATGGGCAAAGTGTGCTGCTATGAGAAATACATAACTTCTACTCAAGTTTAGTCAGCAATGACTGAAGATCACAGGCTTTGTTTGTTTTGTTGTTTTTAACAATCTGATTTTTTTTCTGCACTTTTTCTCACTCATTTCTTTAATATTCTCTTGCTGACCCAATTTAGTCTCTCTCTTGTTAGGATTATTCTGTTTATAAAATTAAGACTTATAAGAGTAAAAGAAAATTAAAGGCATGCAACCCTGAGCCATTTTCTTATTAATAAAAAAACCACAGTTTGTCAAAACTCACAGAATCATATACCACAAAGAGAAATTACTGCATGCAATTTTTAAGAAGTCAACCCAAATATGGGGGAACCCCAAATGGAATACAATCTGTGACGAATGAACTTAACTTGTTATAAATGAATTACATAACAATATTAATGGAGAGGAAAAGGACTAAGAAACTTCGGAAAATAGTACTTTGGATATAGGTTAAAAAAATAGTACACAAATACTGTGCTCTATTTGGGCTTCTCACAGGGACATGGATTAGCCATTCAAACACTACTTTATATATGAGAGAGGAACAAATTTATATATGTATTGTAGATAATAGGAGTCAGGTTCTGTCAGAAAAAGAAAAAAATAAGGAAACAGTGAACACTAGAATAATCCCTGTGGTATGAGGTTGGAATCAGAAGTATCAGTACGATCTGTAGTTTTAAAAATAAATATACAAATAAAGAGAGAAATCAGTACAGATATATGTGAGTTTATCAAGGATGTGTGCGTTTGCTCACTTGTAACCCCTGAGCACTATTCCCCTGTAAAGTTTAAAATGGTTCACACCTAATAAGAATGAATACACTTACCACTCTAATTTGGGTTCTTAAAGACCATTTTCCATAAAAGGAACCAGGGCTACTCGGAGAAGTAATTAATTACAGAGCTGGAGCAGGGTAAATACAGGCTGAGCTTAAAGCACTTTGCAGTGCCAGAAAGTGTCCAAAACAGGACAGGGACACATGAAAAGGGCAAAGGAGGCAATCTGAAAGAGGTCTTAATTAAAAAGCTGGAACTGATTGAGTAATGAAATAAACTAGTATTTATTTGATGTCTTGATATGGGTGATGGCTACATGAGTGCACACACATGTCAAAATCCATAAGCTCTACACTAAGATTTGTGCATTTTATTGTATGTACCTCAATATAAAAATTTTTTAAATAAAAAAATATTCTAAAAACAACAGTACTATTGGATTATAACCTCTAGAATAAAATAATGTTCATAATATAAATAACTAATTGAATAAAAAATGGAGAAGAGGGGACATTGCTTACCAAAGAATTCCAGTTAATAAATGCAAAAGAAATAGAGGAATAGCAAATCACTTTTAGAACATCACACTAATAGTTGTTGCATGATGGGTACTAAGAGTAGTGGGTAAAAGCTTGAGGAAATAGGACATTTCTATATCCCAATAACCAACCCCCATGGTATTTATTAGTTAAAAAAGGGAAAAATAGTAATTTTACACTAGGAAACCTGGGTGACATCACCTTGACCAAGGGGTCAAGTCCAGCATCACCAGAAATAACACATCTACATCATGTACTCCTGATATGATACTTTTGTGGTAGTCTTGCTTAAAATGTGTAACCTCAACCTTATCATGAGAAAACACCAGACAACCCAAAATGAGGGACATTCTGCACAATGACTTACCAAAGTGAGATAGAAGAACTGTTGGAGATTAGGGGAGGCTGAGGAGACACAAGAACTATGTGCATTATGGAATTCTGAATTTGATTCTGGAACAGAAAATGGATACTTACACAAAAACCGATAGAATTTGAATGGAATCTTTAGTTAAAAAAATGAGAAATCAAAAAATTCAATCTTTATTTATTTTTAGGCAGAACACACAATGTTTGAACTGTTTCGTTCACCCTACTCTGCCCTCCCACATGCCCCAAAGCGATGCCTGTGAACTCTGTGGGGTGGGGATTGTGAAGTATTTGTCAAATTGGCTACATTAACATTGATTTTCATTTGTGACACTGTATTATAATGACCAGCTGTGAATTTTATGTCCTCTCTGTATTGTGAGCTTCCTGAAACCAATGATCTATATAAAGAATAGACCTGGGATGTGAGGATAAATATTTGCTAAATGTGTAAATAAATATTGCTGAATATCTAATTTTAAATAGGACCCTTCGCTGTACAGATAACTAGGCTATTAAAAACTTCTTCAATAGTGATCACAAGCACCTCTGAGTGCAAATATATTGTGTGCTTAAAATCTTATATATGTGTATGCATGTTTTTTCCCCTTGAATTTATAATTGAATTTCATGCTTAAATGCTTACTCATAGGTTGTTAAAATAAACAAACAAAATAAATAAATAAAATTTTAATAAAACTTTCTCTGGAATACATTGAAATACATAAATTAAGACAGAGCTGTATTTGTCAAAATTTACATTATTGAAAAGAGAACTCTTCCTTTTGATTATTAATTCTTATTTAAATAAGGGAAAGGTGAAAATGGTATAAAATTAAAGATTTAAATATTAATTTAAAAAATTAAGTTCTTAAGAGGAAAGAATATTTATGAATAAGAACACTGAAGATAGCATTTTTCAACTTAACATCATTTTGATGGAAAATTTCCATATCTCTTTAAAGAAGGGAATGACATCCTCCCAATTTAGTAAAAAATCCTACTTAAAAAAAAAACTAGTGAGAGAATTAAACAATGCAAATGAAATGATATTCTATATCTTAATGGATCAGTTTTTTCTAATTAATGCTAAAAATTTAAAGTGTTTTTTTATATATCAAAGAATAATGGGTAATAACACTATCTGCTCAAAAATCTAATCAAAACATCTAAAAATGAGTTATGTATCAATAATGGAGTATTCAATAACAGAAAATGAGACATATTGAATAGATTTTCTTGTTTTGTCATGGAGTTTCTTTATTTCCTTTAAGCACGAGCTTAATTTTCTTTTTGTATGCCTTAAAGCCATTGCACGGCTAAGATTTTGTTAAACTACAGACAATGAAATAGATTTTCAGATTACTCATAGGTTCCCTTTTCAAAATTTAACAGTATTTCCTGAGCAAGTTCTGGATTAAATTTTGCCTCTAAATGCAACCAACACACATTGGAGAAAAAGCCATTTCATTAATAAAGAGAAGAGGAAACTGTCATAACTTGTGACTTCTAGAAGTGGAAGTATTTTTAGGCTCTTTGGCATATTAGTGACAAAAGAACAATAATAAATTATAAAACATGGTAGGTTAATTGTTGGAAAATCTAAATGGCAGTGGGATGACTATCCACAGGACTAGGAAGTGAACAAAATTAGAAATGTAATTTCAGAAAATAAATCATATATTCTAGGAATATGAGAATCCTGAAAGAAGCAAATTCAGGCTGAGATCAGTGCATATGTATGGTTATCCCTTGAAATAGGTCATAATTGAACATAATAATGGAACTGAAATTTTAGGAATCAGCAAAAGTTAGTAGGCAAGAGTGAGTTTGGGGAAAAGTAATCTAGGAGGAAGGAATAACATGTACAAAGCTCCCGTGGCAAGAGGGAGCATTATCTGCAAGAGTAAATATAAAAAGCCTGCTTTCCTGAGAGCAGAAAGCAAAACAGACTCTTGTGAGAATGATAAGAATGCCCTTTTGTATGATGCATTAAGGATTTTAATCTATCCTAAGAGAACTGGAAAAAAAACATCTCTAAAGTTCTTCTTTGTGCTAAATTTACATAGCCCATGAGATAAAAAATACTAATGAAGCTCTCTGGTACACGCAAAAAAACTATGTGTTGTTTCCTTATAAAACATTTTTGCTGTTTTCAGCAGCATTCATGATATTGGTATGTAAAGCCAAGTTTATCTGAATGAATGTGATTTTTATGAGCTGTTATGAACTCTAAAGTCAGAAGAAAACACTTTTACTTTCTACAACAGTCATTTTCAAGCTTGTAACTAAGGGAAAATAGATTGGTAATTTTAAAAACTTAAAAGTACAACTTTGGTGCCAAATCCTCCTCTATCACTTCTTTTTTATTTTATGTAACTATGATTCTCTTTTTCATAAATTCATTAGAAAAATGCATACAAACATAGTCATAACATAAAAATATTCACTAATTAAACCACCACTTATTTAATTAGTTTCCACTCAGACAACCCTCTCAGTTTAACATAGCATTTACTCTAACCCATTATGCCAATTAATTTGTCAACATTTGAATAAATTTCTTGCTAATGTGCAAACACACATATATATTACTGTCACCTATTTACTGTAAGCATCCAGAATTTTATTGAAAATGCAAGTCAACTGCAAATTTAAACTATAAAACTTGCAACTGATGCATGGTTTCAGGAAGTCTAAATGATTGGAAATATTCTGACATCTCAGATAAAATGTTATCGAATAAAAATTATGATAGCAGTTTACATTTATTGAACACTTATTATATGTTAGGCACTGTTCTAAGATATGTATTTACTTAGTCCTCACAACAAAACTTAGGAGGAGGTATTTTAATTATCTGTATTTTTAGATGGAGAAAATAATTCACACTTAAGTTAATAACTTGTCTCTGCAACTTAGCTCAAAGATGGTTGAACTATCTAGGCACAAATGCAGGTGGTCTGAATCATAGTACACAGGCCTCTACTGTCTCTTGGACTGGCAATATTAAACCAGGTAACGTAAAAGAATAATGATGTGATTGATATTTCAAAGAGAATTACTTGAATATCAAAGGAATAGAGGAAGCTTTTGGGAAATTTGATAACATTCTCAAATAATTTAGATTACATTAGGGTAATATGACATTTGGCTGGAATAATCACATATAAACAATCCATGTTTTCTAAAAATTATTGTACAGCCTACTTTCTGTTAAATATATAACCAGTGTATGAAAAAAGAGTCCCATATTTTACAGAAAGGAGCCTGTATTCATAGCCCTACCATGATCCTTCATTTCGTTCATGATCTTCATTCTGGGTGCAGCCTGTGGGAAATGGAATCTCAGAGTGAGTGTGGGAGCGGATTTAGGATGGGATGAGCTGGGCTGACAGAGCTTTCTCAAATTCTCATTACGTTTTTTGACCAGCTTGTTAATACCCTGTATTAGTTTCTAAGGCTGTTGTAACAGAGTACCACAAACTGGTTGTCTTAAAAACAGGAGAAACCTCTTCTCTCACAGTTCTGATGTGTGAAGTTTAAAATCAAGGTGTTAGCAGATCAGCCTCTTCTGAAGGCCGTGAGGGGAAAGCCCCCACACGGCTTTACCCTAGTTTCTGGTGGTTGCCAAGAGTCTTTATCATTTCTTGGCCTGAAGACCCATCAGTCCAATCTCTGCCTCTGTCTCCTCGTAGCCTTCTCCCTACACATTGTCACATCATCTTCTGTCTGTGTTTATTTTTGTGTTCAAATTTCACTCTTCTTCTAAGGACATCAGCCATTGGATTAAGGCCTTCCCTAGTATAGTAAGACCTCACCTTAAGTTGATTATGTTTAGAGACCCTGTTATCAAATCAGGTCATATTCTAAGGTTCCAGGAGGATGTGAATTTGGGGGGGGCACTATTCAACCTAGTATACACCTCTTTCTCCCATGTGTACCTAACTCCCTACCATTCTTCAGATTCAGACCAACTCTTACTTCCATGACTGGGCCCATTTTCCCTATTTATATATTTTAATAACATTATATAATCATTGTAGCATTTATCTTAAGGAACATTTATATTTATGTGTGTGATTCTTTCATTGATATCCATCTTCCCATGCTAAGCTGTATGCTTAAAGAGCACAAGGAATTTCTCTTATTTTTTATTCACTACTGTATCCCTAGAATCTAGTATAGTGCCTATTGTACATAATATTTACAAAGGATAAAATATGAGTAAATAAACAGCTCAGATTCTGGAATAAAGAACAAAAGAGCGATGGTGGGGGATGGTGGTGATGCCCTTGTGGAAACACTTCTGCCTTGAGTTGGGTGAAAAAGAAGCACTGAGAGACATAACCCTTCCTTTTGTTTGCAATTCACATTTTAATTCTACCACTAAAGAGGCTGCTTTAAACTGGCCTTGAATTTTCATGGAAAAGTTGGAAAATTGATGACTGGAGATGGGAAGGATCCTAAAGCAAAGGGGAGAAAAGAAAAAAGGGAAGAATAATAGCAAGGAGAAACAGAACACTGGGTAAGAGAGCTTGGACGGTCCTTTAGAGGGACGAGTTGATGTGAGGGCAACCAAAAGTTAGGGATAAATAAGGCAGGCCCTGACTGCTTAACGATAGGATGGGTTAATCTCTATCTACAATCAAAAATAGATCGCAATTTTCTTTTTTCCAAAACAGAAAGCTGCATACTGTTAGCCCCACAGAGATTTCAAAGTATACTGAAAATTACTTCTCCTTCTGTATGGAAGTCTGTGTTTTGTCAGTGTTAAATTAAAAAGAAAATGACACTGATAAAATTGTACAAGACCAGAATGGGAGAGAAACAAAGGGAATTTTCAATGGCAATGCTAGCAGACTGAAGGCACGATCCACAGGTGGCCTCCTCAATTAGACTTAAAGCGATAATCCAACTAAGAAAGAAGTGCAAAGGGAAAAACATCTAAAAAAAAACAGAGGAAAGAGCTAACCAAATGGAACCTAAAAGAAAGCAGCTGATGATGTATCAAAAAGAAATTGTTTTATAAATCCATCCACTAGCAAAGCTGTATCTTTTTCAAACTCATGGAATTTTTTGCAAAAGTTCAAACTTCCACGCCTCTTGTTTTAAGTGTGATGCTATTCTCGTAGCTCAGAGTGAAGTGCGTGGGGAGGTCACCTGTTAATTCTTTTCTTTGCAGACCCACAGGGGATAGGCAGTTGTGGACACTGGTTTAAATCTGAGTTCAATGTCCTGCAGTAGTTAGAAGCCTTTGTGAGCTAGGTAGAACGTGAACATGTTAAATAATTTTACTTTAATTTCCTATTTTCTTGCAAATGTTAAACTTCTGATAAAATTCAGTTGAAATCCAACCAATCTGTTTGCTCACATGTTTCCAATTAAGAAAAGCTAATGAAGAAAGAAAACCTTTTGACAATTGTTGCAACCACTGATAATCACCATTCTCTCAGTATGTGGTAGTATTTGATGTTACAGAAAGTGTTCCAATAATACTGTCCTTGCCCTTGGAGTTGTGAGTATAAATAAATGTTACATACTTTGTCCAAATCTCCACTCTGAAAGTGGTTTGGGGAACCAGTTTAAGCTTTAAAAAGACTCAGAAATAGTTGGATAAAATATTCATTAAACTACCAAAGGGAGAAAATAGGTATTTTTGCCATCTGTTTGTGTTTCATTATGAGCTGCAGTTTTTAACTTATTTTGTACCACCTCAGTGGTGCTCAGGTATCATTATAAATTGTACCTCTCAATTAGAAGATATCACCTAGAACCATATTTGAAATCTTGGGTACTCTCTGTAGTTTGCTGGTCAAATATTCGATGTTTCATATATGTGGATTAATGGTTAATTAATTTGTTATTTTACTAAATTCTCTCATGGCTTGGAACATGTTTTTTTATTTACTCCCAGTAAGGGGTCAGCTGTGCATGGGATGGGCCAGGGCTTGGGCATCAGATAGAAGTGGCTGCAAAGACCATGTCAGCATTTTTACTAGCTGTGTAAACACCAGTAAGGCACTTTACATTTCTAAACCTGTTACCATACTTTGAAAGATGCTTTAGCATTCGTCAAGCATTATTGAGGACACACTATTATGAAATAGATGAACATAAGGTAGACAATTGACAAATTTGTTTTTCTTTTCTTCCTATTTCTAAGTGCTTGACCTGTTTTTCAAACACTGCTCAGTAATTATTTGTTAATGAAATCACAGGGTTTCAGGTAAAAGTCACAGTAGTAGTTGGATTCCTCCTGTTGGCCTGTTTCCACTCTCATCCTTTATTGGTTACCCTGCTATTAACATCAGCATTATCCTTTAAATTGGCACATATTTATTGACTTCTGGTGTGAGGGAAATAGTCTAGACAACTATTTTCTGATTTTCATTGCCAGTTCCTTAACTTGTTTTTGAAGCTCCGTACCCTTTTGTTCCTTAGGGCAAGGAGTTAGGGACTAAGAAAAAAGATAAAAATCTGAAACAAATATTTTAGCCACCAAAAATTATTGAAAAAGAAGCTTATTTGCCTTAACTGTTATTTTGCTTGGAACTTTCTTTACCCCAGGCTTCAAGCAATAAATAGAAAGAGTGAAACTAGTATAGAAAATGAGAACATCCAAGCACAGCTTCAAGCAGAGAAATTGATCAGTTTAACCTACAGGGATAATGGTACATTAGTTTCTTAATAAAGAAAAAAGGAGGCATCTTACCATGTCAGTTATGAAGAACGGATGTCATTAAAGAGCTGAAGGACTACAGGCATGTAATTATGAGGAGGGATGAATCTAGTGGATTGATAATCAGCCTTAACAAAAGGGAATCTATGAAGCATCAGAAAATTGGATGATACCTGAATACCAGGAATAGTCCTAATATGTAACTTCAAAAAGGAAAAGACAATGTATCATACAGGCATGCACATACACACACATCACATGAAACAGGAAAACAGAGAAAGAAGAAAGTGTCTAAACCAAACCAGATGAATTACCCATGAATATCTTAGAAAGTTGATCTTGTAGTCTATTTCAGTAGTTCATCAGCAAATGTTCCCATCTTATTAGCATCCTTCCCTTGACTGAAGCACTACAACCTCAAAGGATGACATGCTGTCATTTAGAACTCTATCGAGTGATACTAGTGTTAGATTCTTGTAGCCATGAGTCATTTACTCAGAAGCACAGAAACCATGGTTTCAGTTCTCTCCCTCCCTCCCTCCTTCTCTCTCTCTCTCTCTCTCTCTCTCTCTCATGCACACACACGAACACACACACACACACACACACACACCATGGTTTAACTTTGTGCATGTGACACATAGATAATCTGGGAAGAAACAATAGGAGGAGATTTAAATTTAAATTTAAAGGCAAATGCTGAGCTGTTGACATTGTGGAATTTTATACCTTGGGCACAAAAGTGGTTAGTAGCTTTTATGTTATCACAATGGACAATTGTTCCCAAACCAAATGGACATACAGCCTCAGAAGAAATAATTTCTTCAGAAATGACTGCCACTAACAAGGTATTATCTAACACCAAATGATGGATTGATTTAGTTATATTAGTAATGTAAGGCAAACACCTGGGACAAGTTAACTTTTCCTGCCTGTGATGAAAAATGCTGAGATATAAACAGTATAATATGAACAGGAAAGATTCCATCTTAAAGGTAACATTCCATTTTAAAAAGTAGGAAGTGAGGAAGTAAGATTCCTAACATATTCTTTAGCAAACAGATAATAACAACCCACTTTGGGGGCAGAGCTGGCAGTCAGATTGATACGTTCCCAGAGGGAAGCTGCTATCCTGGAGGGGACTGACCAATTTCTTTTCTTTTTTTAATTTTTTTTTATTTTGGCATCATTAATATATAATCACATGAGCAAAATTGTACTTACTGGATTCACCCCATTATTAAGTCCCCACCACATACCCCATTACAGTCATTGTCCATCAGTGTAGTAAGATGCTACAGAATCACTACTTGTCTTCTCTGTGCTATACTGCCTTCCCCATGAGCTGCCCCCCATGTTATGTGTGCTAATCGTAATGCCCCTTATTCCCCTTTTTCATTTTCTTAATATAATTTATTTCTAGTTTTATACCTTTGTGATCTGAGAAGCTGGTTGGTACAATTTCAATCTTTTTAAATTTACTGAGGCTCTTTTTGTGTCCTAGTATATGATCTATTCTTGAAAATGTTCCATGTGCACTTGAGAAGAATGTGTATCCTGTTGCCGTTGGATGGAGTGTTCTGTAGATGTCCATTAGGTCCATCTGTTCTAATACATTGTTCAGTGCCTCTTTGTCCTTACTTATTTTCTGTCTGGTTGATCTGTCCTTTGGAGTGAGTGGAGTGCTGAAGTCCCCTAAAATGAATGCATTGCATTCTATTTCCCCCCTTTAATTCTGTTAGCATCTGTTTCACATATGTAGGTGATCCTGTGTTGGGTGCCTAGATATTTATAATGGTTATATCCTCTTGTTGGACTGACCCCTTTATCATTATGTAATGTCCTTTGTCTCTTGTTACTTTTTTTGTATTGAAGTCTATTTCATCTGATATGAGTACTGTAACACCTGCTTTTTTCTCCCTATTAGTTGCATGAAATATCTTTTTTCATCCCTTGACTTTTAGTCTGTGTATGTCTTTGGGTTTGAAGTGAGTCTCTTGTAGACAGCATATACATGGGTCTTGCTTTTTTATCCATTCTATAACTGTGTCTTTTGATTGGTGCATTCAGTCCATTTCCATTTAGGGTTATTTTCAATAGATATGTACTTATTGCCATTGCAGGCTTTGGGTTCATGGTTATCAAAGGTTCAAGGGCACATTCTTTAGTATCTAACTGTCTAACTTAATTCACTTATTACACTAGTACAAGCACACTCTAATGATTCTTTTTTCTCTCCCTTCTTTTTCTTCCTCCACTCTTTATATGTTAGGTGTCGTATTCTGTATTCTTTGTGCACCCCGTGACTGACTTTGTGGGTAGCTGATTTAATTTTGCATTTGGTTAGTACTTACTTGGTCTACTTCCTTTGATGTGGTTTTATTTTCTCTGGTGACAGCTATTTAGTCTTAGGCACACTTCCATCTAGAGCAGTCCCTTTTTAATATACACTGTAGACATGGTTTGTGGGAGGTAAATTCCCTCAACTTTTAATTATCTGGGAATTTTTTAATCACTCCTATCAAATTTAAATGATAATCTTGCTGAGTAGAATATTCTGGTTTGAGGCCCTTCTGTTTCATTGCATTGAATATATCATGCCACTCCCTTCTGGCCTGTAAGGTTTCTGCTGAGAAGTCTGATGATAGCCTGATGGGTTTTCCTTTGTAGGTGATCTTCTTTCTTTCTCTGGCTGCTTTTAATACTCTGTCCTTGTCCTTGGTTTTTCCACTTTAATTATTACATGTCTTGGTGTTGTCCTCCTTCGGTCCCCTGTGTTGGGAGATCTGTGGACTTCCATGGCCTGAGAGATTTTCCTTCCCCAGACTGGGGACATTTTCAGCAATTATTTCCTCAAAGAGACTTTCTGTCACTTTTTCTCTCTCTTCTTCTTCTGGTGTCCCTATAATGCGAATATTATTCCGTTTGGATTGTTCACACAGTTCTCTTAATATTCTTTCATTCCTAAATATCTTTTTATCTCTCTGCCTCAGCTTTTCTGTATTCCTGTTGTCTGATTTCTATTACATTTACTATCTCCTCTACCTCATGTAATCTGCTTTTAAATCCCTCTGTTGTTTGTTCCATTTCAGTTATCTCCCTCCTGAATTCACCCTGTAGGTCTTGAATATTTTTCTATTGCTCCATTAGTGTGCTTATGACTTTTATTTTGAATTCTTTTTTCAGGAAGATTGGTGATTTCAGTCTCACCGAGCCCTCTTTCTGGTGTTTGAGAGATTTTGGATTGAACAAGATTCCTCTGCCTTTTCTTAGTCCTGAAGAGATGGGAGTGGTTGCAGGCAAGTGTCACGAGTGTCAGCACGAAGGACAAAGTCCCTTCCTGCTTCCTGGTCTCCATGCCTGTCTCTGCTGTTTGTGCCTGTTCACTGCACACAGGGAGCAGCATCTGGGTTAATCCCCTAAACTGCCATGGGTGGGGTGGCCCTCTGGATGGCCTAGGGCAATGGCAGGGGTCACAGGTGAGTGGTGTGGGTTCTGCCAGAAGAACAAAGCTCTTTCATGTTTCCCAGTCTCAGCGCCTTTCTCCACCATCTGCACTGGTCAGCCCCATGCAGGGAGCCTTTCGGTCTGGGCTGGTTAGCTGTAAGCAGGGAGAAGCCTCTGCATTAAGCTGTAGTTGCTGTAGGGAGTGCTGCCCTCTGCCTGGTCTCTAGCAATGGCAGGGGCAGTGGTTTGCTCGCAAGTGCTGGCGGGGAGGATGGAGCGGCAGGCTGCTTGCTGCAGTGAGGGGTCTCGGGGCTGTGTTGCCAACCAGGGGGATAGGGTGCCTTAAGCCCCTGAAAGTTCCCAGCCTGCTTGGCTGAGCGTGCCGGGATGATTTGGTCTACCTGTTCCTTCTCCTAAACTGTTGCCCTTTTAGTAGCCTCTGATTGTTAAGTGTTTTAAAGTGCCTGCTTTTCTTTTGTCCCAGGGCAGCCGGGTGTTGGAACCTGTTCACGCTTAGTCTCAGACTTTGCTTTTTAGCCCCTCTATTCTCCAGAGCTCCAGGCAATGTGGGTCAGTGCTCCCAGTGTAGATTTCTAGGGCTATCTTTGATACTTAGCAGTCCTGTACTTCCACTTCCTCCTCACTCTGATTCTTTTTCTCCCACCCATGAGCTGGGGTGGGGGTAGTACTCGGTCCCTCCAGGTCACGGCTTTTTACTTTACCTTTCCGTGAGATGTTCACTTCTCCCAGATGTAGACTGGCTGGTGTACTGTTACTTCTGGTCACTCTTTTAGGAATAGTTGTATTCAAAATACATGTGGTTTTGGGAGGAGATTTCCACCACACTACTCATGCTGCAGTCTTTTCTCTTGGTTATTGTATTTTAATTATTAGTATGCATGATAGTAAAATAATTAATTACTCCTAAAAAAAAAAGAAGTGGAAAAGTGTAAGAAAATAAGATGGCATTAAGCTGGAACTCTTACTGAGGAAGAACATAGCTAATACAAGCCCTTTCTCATTTAAGCTCAGACAGATAAATATGACAGGTGTGAAAGTACCTGGATTCATGCAAAAATGTACTTTATGAATCCAAGAATAGAGATTTACTAAAATATCTTCACTAGTCTAGCCTTTAAGGGAACCTTGAATTTTAAAAGCCAAGGACCTTGAGGCATTGAATAAAACAGGCTTAGGATTATAACAGAAAGTACATAAAAATCCTTCCTTTTCTCAAGGCACCACACTGACATGGCTATCTTTGATATTTTCTGAAGAAATAGAATTGTATAATGTGCCAGCCTCCTGGTAGTTTAACACTCTTCCTTAAGCTCTAGAAAAATTAGAATGATATTAAGAATGAAGAAACACAAAACTCACCCAGAGCTACAGTAAATGTGTTTCAGTGAAGCTGATGATAATGTTCAACATGAATGGAATTTAGATGTTTTACTAAACTTTTGAAAGAAAGCACATTTTATAATAACTAAACTTCATTCTTTGAAAATTAGTAAGATACTGGAGTAACTATAAGAATTCTGGAATTTCACCACCTTTAGCCAATTGGAGGTGGAAGTTCTGAGTGACACCTCCCCTATCTGTTCATATGCTGTTGTTAATAAACCAATGAATGTTTCACTGTAGGATAATGTATCTCAGTAGAGAAATACTGTTCTCAGGAAAATATTTCCTGTTTCAGAAAGTTGCCTCAGGAAAAAAAAATCACTCTCTTGTGTGCCAAATTATGATTATTTCTTTTTCCATTTGATCATGTTTATGTGGCCATCTTGACAATATTGCTGCCTTTTTGTTTCCACTTTCTTGAAATGGAATGTTACAAATTGTATACAACGTTACCTGTCTAGACTACGGCTCATTTGTGATTTATTTGTAGGGTGCTGGTGAGCTTTAAGGGAATAATGGCTTATTATTTCTCTTGTTTTGGGAGGTACCTTGAATTTTTCTTCATTGATCTCTACATGTTTGCTAAACACTTGCTTATTGCCCCTTCTGCAGCATTCAGATATTCACCAGTTTACCTGTGGAAATGTTTGCATTATTTTGCTAGTTAAGTTTTTCTGTACAATTTCATCTTAAGAAGTTATGAGGGAAACATTTGAGACAAAAATAATCTAATACTTATCTCAAAATAATCACTCATTGTCTAAAATAAGATACAGGACATTTTAGTATTAAATTCCATTTTTTAAACCCTTGGAAATCAGAAACAGGTGTAATCCAAATCAAGCTAATTTAGCTAATTAACTGAAGTATTCCCTGACACAATGCCAGCTATAAACAAATCTTATGATTCAAGTCATATGTCATCATCCACAGCAGAGAGAATCATGTATGAAATTAACTGACTACATAAAGAATACTAGTACAGCCTCATAAAGATTTTAAAAATGTCATTCATTTATTGGGACTTAGAACATTTAAAACAAAACTGTAATTCATTACCTAATTGTAAACATGGATTCATAGATATTTTCTAGAATTTTAGAACAATAATTAAGTGCTTCCTATGAGCTATTAACTGTTATAAGATCTAGGAAGACAGCAATATAAAAGATGCACATAGTTACTATTCGCAAGAGATTATATCTAGAAAGAAAATAACACATAAGTAAATAACTGATTAAAGGAATTTCAGAAACTTATAAATATTATGTATTAACTAATTAACTCAAGGATTTATTGTGCTACAAACATGCACAATGTTCTAGATGCTAGGGACAGAGCAGTGAACAAACATGTCCAACTCTGCTCTCAAGGAATTTATATTTAGTGGGGGAGTCAGATTATGAACATCATAACTCTGTGTGTTGTCACAGAGAATAATGAGCATTTTAGAAATAAAAATAAAACAGGAGGTTGTGATAGACTGGAACAGAGTAAGGGAGGCTTACTATAGATAGGCTGACAAAGAAAGTCTTTGAGAAGGTGTGAGGCAGGAAGTGAGGTGGAGAGCCTTAAGAGTATCCAAGAGAGGGTTTCTTTGAAGGACTTGTCTGATGCAAAGGAATTTACAATTCGTATTATGTATTGTACATTAGGGAATTGAATTATTCAGTCTAGGTTATTTTCACTATTAATTTATTAAATTAATTTCATGGAAATTTCTATATCAGAATGTAAAAATGGGCATCTTCCTTATTTTCTACTCGGAGGATTCCATAGAGTATATGGCATGTCAGATAGCATGTTGAGTAGGAAACTGATTTATGTAACAATTATTATTTAAAAAAGAGAGAGCTCTGTGGCTGTTCACTCACTCTGAGAATATAAAAGTTTCTCGAGAAGGGAGAGAATGTGTGAGATCTTCCTGAGAGAGGAAGAGTTATTGCTATATGACATGACCCCTTCAAGTTCCTGGGAAGCTTTTTTGCCTAAAATTTTAATTCACAATTTTTTCAATGCTAATACATACAAACATTATTGATTTTTTTCTATCAACCTTATATCCTATGGTTTTTGTAGATGTCTTGGGATTTTCTATGCAGATTGTGTTTAACTTTAATCATATGTTATGATTATATAACAAAGGGAATTTTTACCTTTTACTTTCAAATATTTGTGTTTTCAATGTTTTTTTCCTGCCTTATTCCATGGTCTAGGACCACCAGTATAATGTAGAATAGCTATTAATGTTATACTAAGGAACTCTTGCATCTAAATTCACAAGAGAGAGTGAACTGTAGTTTTTAATCTTTCTCTTCTTTTATGTAATGTCTGCTTGCCTGTTATTTCAGGTAACACTTAACTCAAAAAATGAGTTGGAAAATATTTCCTCTTTTCTATTTTCTGGTAGCATTAGTGCAGAAATGATGTTGTTTCCTCCTTAAATATTTTGTAGAATTCACAAATAATGTAATCTGAGCCTGGGTTTTGAATATAATGTAAGATTATTGACTTTGAATTCAATTTATTTAAAAGAAAAGAGTATTTACAAGAGTATTTCTTCTATAAAAAATTTTATCAGTTCTTTCAAGGAAGTTATTTCATCTATATTATCAAATTTATTGGCTTGTTTGTTTATAACATTCTTTTATCATTCTTCTACTATCTGAAGTATAGTTGACATTATTAGTTTCAGGTATACAGCATAGTGATTCCACAGTTTTGTACATAACAAAATAACTTACCAAAATAAGTGTAGTTACCATCTGTCACCATACAAAGATATTACAATATTATTGACTATATTCCTTATGCTGTACTTTCATCCCTGTGACTTATTTATTTCACATCTGGCACTTTATACCTTTCTATTTCCTTCGCCTATTCCCCCACCCACCTCCCCTCTGGCAACCACCAGTTCTCTATATTTATGAGTCTGTTTCTGTTTTTGTTTGTTTTGTTTGGCTCATATTACATATATAAGTGAAGTAATATGACATTTGTCTTTCTCTATCTGACTTATTTCACTTAGCATAATATCCTCTAGGCCCATCCTTGTCATGAATGGCAAGATTTTATTCTTTTTTATGGCTAAATAATATTCCATTGTATGTATGTACCACATCTTTATCCATTCACCTATTGATGGACACTTTGGTAGCCTCCATATCTTGGCTATTGTAAATAATGTGGCAGTAAATAGAGGGGTGCATATATCTTTTCAAATTAGAGATTTTGTTTTCTTCAGGTAAATTCCTAGAAGTGGAATTATTGGGCCCTACAGTATTTCTATTTTTAGCTTTTTGAGGAACCTCCATACTGATTTCCACAGTGGCTGTACCCATTTACATTCTTGCCAACAATGCATGAGGTTCCCTTTCCTCCACATCCTTGTTATCTCTTGTTTTATTGATATTCGTCATTCTGTATGGTGTGAGGTGATAACTCATTGTGGTTTTGATTTCTATTTTTCATGTTCATTAGTGATGTTAAGCATCTTTTCATGTATCTATTGGCCATCTGATTGTTGTCTTTGGAAAAATGTCTATCTCCTGCTCTGCTGTGCACCTCTATAAAAGGCCTATGCCACCTGGTAGGTCTCTATCTCCTATATGTAAGCACCTGGAAGAGGACTATAAAAATAGCCAACAAGTGAATGCATACTTACCTTGTGTCTGGGCTCTCAGGTAAATTGACATGCTAGCATATATGAACTTTAGGAATTTATTAAAAATTTAATTGTGTTCTTCTTATCCACTTTTTGGCTGCCACTTTTTCTTTTTGTTCTCCTCCAAAAGTGAAACAGTCTGTTGGTCTCATCTCTCTCCAGAGGGACTTATAACTTTTGAAATTCAGTTTCCTTGCAACATTGTGCATATTTTTGGCTCAAAAGTATACCTTTTTATAAATTATTTGTTTGGGGGGAACAAGATACCTTTCTATATCCTAAGGAGAAACAAGACTGTATTATTTTTTCAGTCTGATAATTTTTGCAGTCATTTTTCCTTTTCACTATGTATTTTGTTTATTGTCTTCTTTTCCTTTCATTCACAATCTTCTTTTACCATAGATTTCTCAGTTATTTATATTTTCAAGGAACCAACTTTTGGTATTGTTAATATTTATTTTTATATTAATTTTCTCTATTTCATTGATTTCTGCTCTCATCTATATTATTTATTTTCTTATTTTTTATTTGCATTTATTAGATTTATATCCTCCCAGGTTTTAATTTTGCTTGTTTTCTAATAAATGTATTTTAGTAAAGTTCCCTCTAAGTACCACTTCAGCTGCTTACCACAAATTTTGACACACAATATACTATTTTTGATACAGTTCTAATTATTTTTTAACGTCTGTGTGACTTGTTTTTCATTAAGGATCATGGACTTATTTTAACTATTTACTTATTGCTTATTTTATGGCATTATGTTAAAAAAACTCTACTATTGACTTTTTATGTGTGTGGTCTAATACATGGTTAATTTTTATAAGTATTCCATATGTGATCAAAAGAAAATAATATAATCTTTCTCTGTAGTTTTATAAACTGATGTCACTTACAATATTACTTGAAACTCATCTACTGAAGTTAGGTGAAAAGGGGTTAGGACTTTTTTTAGAGATAATTAAATAATGAGCCCAGAAAGCTCAAGACATTTATAGAATTCATTACATAAATATTAAAGCCAAAGATAAGGCCAAGTCACTATATTCACTTATCATTTAACATTATTTTTAGTGTATTAGTTATTATTTTGAAACCAGCGTAATATACACAATATAAAACTAAAATATTATAGAATGTCAAAAAATGTATGTTGCACCTCAGACAAATTTAATCTAGATAAAAGTTAGTCACTTTTATAAACTACTCTTGCTAGATGTTGCCACTGCAGTAATTTAGGGATGTTATGAAATGGATTCAAGTATTAAATGTAATTGGGATTATATGACCACCACGGGACTTTGTGCCCTGAGAACTATGTTTTTAAGAACAGGGATATTCTAACCACAGCTTTTTTTTCTTTGTTCTGATTAAAATAGTTGTTGACTATCAAAGATTTTGTTGTTGTTGGTTTGAGAAAAATAACATTTGTAGCTTGACAATTAATATTTTTAATTTCCACTGCTAATGTTAAATTCTGCTCTAGCACCTGCTACGATTATTGTCTTATAATGACGGATTTATCTGAATTTGATACTGTACTTTAAAGCCTCCCTTTGTACCATAGCAACATTATTTCATAATACATTTTCTCTCCAACACTATCCCCATGATGAATTTCTAGGCAGATTTATTTTGTTTCTTTCCAATATTTGTTAATGAAATTTTAAAGCACCATGTTCACAAAATAAGATGCTCTGCATAAATGACACTAAATTCAAGGCACTCAAGAAGAACTTTTAGGAAATATATATCTTAAATAGATTAGAAAACCAAGCTTGCTCCTCCAGAGGATATATGCCACAAAAATAAATGAGATCAATAATTGTTAATCAGACATAACCTTTGTTTAACCAACAAGTGGAAGATTTCACTTTTGATATATATCTTGTTCTATGATTATCTCAATAAAAATGAAAATTATCACCAAAATAGGAAATGCTGTATTCAAAAATTTCTAAGGAATTTACATAGGATTTAACTACAACCATGGTGTTCTTTCCTTGAAGGCGTCAGGCAAGGTGTGGAATTTCTTGGTTTGAAATATATGATTTTAGTTCTAACTAGTTCAATTCATAACAAGTTTATGTTCAGATTTCCCATCACTTAAAAAAAAGAAGTTATAAATGAACAAATAGCCAAATTGACCTTTTTGGTGTATAGTTTTATGATTGTACATGTGTGTTGATTCATTCAACTATTACTAAATTCAGGTTACAGAAGAATTTCAATGTCCCTAAAATTTCCTTCTGTGATGCCTCTACAGTTATACCTTCCTTTACTCCTAAGGACTGGCAACCTCTGATCCGTTCTTTGTCATTTAGTTTTGTCTTTTCAAAGATGTCCTATAGATGGAATCATATATTATGTAACCTTTCGAAACAAGCCTATTTACTCAGCCTAATGCCTTTAAGATTTACCCATGTTTTTGTGGGTATTAAGAATTTGTTCCTTTTTAACGCCGATGTTTCTTCTTAGAAATTTGCAACTGTTTATTCAGTTTTTCAGGGCATTTGGGTTGTTTCCAATTTTAGCAATTCCAGTTGGCAAAAAGCCATTATAAACATTCATGTGCAGGCTTTTGTGTAAACATAGGTTTTGTTTTATTTTTGTGTTTGTTTTTGTTTTTAATTTTTCTGGTGTCAATACCCAGGAATACTAGGTCATATGGTGAATGTATGCTAAACTTTATGAGAAATTGCCAAGATTTTTCAAGAAGAGCTGGATTTTTTCATGCCCAGCAGCTATGGATTAAAATTCCCGTTACTTCAGATCCTCACTAGCATTTGGTATTCTCAGTCTGTTGGATTTTTACCATTCTAATAGTTGTGTAGTGTTATAGGTTTGTGTTTTCAATTTATATTTCCCTTGAGAATAATGATGTTAAACATTTTTTATATACACTTACTTGCCATTCATATATCCTCTTTGATAAGCATATGAAAAGGTACTCAATAACTCCGTCTCAAGATCATGGTATTTTAAGAATCTCACTCCACAAGAATCCACTCCACAAAGTATTTACACAGTGAATTAAAATTTAAGATGAGAGGAACTTTCACATATTATAGTGTGAGGAGCTCCACACACCCAGTCTTATATGATATTGGTGAAAATTATTTCTAAAAAGTAACCATTTAAAATCTTTGGAAATGGTCTAAAGTACAAATGGCTAAAAAAAAACATGTATTCAAGAGATTATTCTAAAATTCAGTAGTAATGGAAAAATTCTGTGGTATTTGAACTGACACCCACTCCTTCCCTCCCCCATTCCAGCTCAACATGACAGAAAACTGTACTCGAGACTGGTACAACCAAGCACACAGGGCTCCCTCTTTCCCTAGCTCCCAAGTCAGAAAGCTATATCCCCAGAATGGACAGAACATCAGACTTTCTCATCCTACCCTCAGCTGCAAGTTGTTGAGATAAATTTCAGCAGATTGCAGCTGAGAAGTGTGGGCCCCCTTCTCCCACCCAGATCCTCCTCATAGGATGAAGGCTTCACTTTATCATGGCATCACTGTGAATAATGGAGCCTGATCATTCTTGTCTTCCCTCATAAGTTGAAGCTTGTAAGGTGGCTCTTCTATACTGGAAGGGGCAAGCCAAGATCTGAGGCTACTGCCTCACCCCCACCAAACACTCAGTTTCTAAAGTGGGAGTGTAACTAAGACATGCAAATCACTGTCCCAGGCCCTAGAACTCAGAGATTTTGCTTGTGGCAGGCAGACCTTGAAACTGACTGCTCCTAAACTGTCCTAAAGGAACTGACTTCATTTCAACACAATGTGGAGAATTTCATGCTTAAGGATGCTCTTAAGTCAGTGGAGAGTGTGACAAATGGCAGCTGGGATGAGACTAGTAGCTTCTTTGGAGATGTTAGCTAAATATCTATAAATTTTGCTTGAGAAAGCCTAGGGTTAGCACAAATTTCAAACACTGACCTTGGAAACTTTCTTCAAAAGAGACTAAATTTGGTTTGTTTAGTTTGTGGAGCATTTTGTGCCCCAGAGCATTGATGAAAATAATAGAGAATAAGTAAGCAATTAGTGGAATTTAAGCTGTGTGTGGTCAGGGAAAGAGACAAACAGGGCCCTACCCAAACCATTTTTGTCCCGCACTGGCTGTAGGCATTCCTAAGACTATGGCCCATGAGAAACACCAGTAGAGGTCTAACCATCTAGGGATGGCTGAGAGGGGTGGATCAGAAATGGACTTCATTAAAATAATGCAGCCAAACACTGAATAAATAAGAAATAACAATAACAAACCCCAGAGGTGAGAAACCAATACTTAGTTTTGATACAGTACTTTTCTAAAATGTCCATTTTCCAACAAAAATATATGAGACATGCAAAGAACCAGTAAAGCATATCCTGTCCATCGAAAAAGGTCAGGCAATAGAAAGTTCCTGTGAGAGCAACTGTTGTCAGAAAATCCAACTGGAGAGGTCTCCCTGCTCACTAGGTGAGACTTCAACCTGGGAGATGGTTCTTAATTCTGATCGAGAAAGAATTCACTAGCAGGTTCAGCAGGTACAAGCAAAGAGTAGTTTTATAAAGCAAAAGTACACACTCAAGAAAGGAGTGTTGGCATGCTTGAGAGGTGAGCCCTCAGTGAGGTTCAGGTTGGGTGATCCTAATGCTGGAGTGTAAGCAAGGGGTGGAATATTTGTTGGGATAGGTGGGGTTTTCTTAGAATAGGGAGGGAACTTCTGGGAAACTGGGTGACACCATCTTCTTGTCCTTAACTGGTCTGCCCCAGAACTGTCATGGCGCAAAGGGGTATGATTTTTAGTATGCTAATGAATGTATAATGATCTTGGGGTAACCATAGGTTATTTTTTTTTGTTCCCCATCCCAAATCTAGCTGATTTGAACTGCTGAGAAACTACATACTTTTTTTTTTGCCACCAGTTATTTTCCTGAAATCTAGCTGATTTGTTTTCACTTAACCAGTTCTACCAGATGGCTACATGAACTGGCCTTAAGCTTCTCTTGACTTGCCCAGGGCCTGGGTCTTTTCCCAAACTACAGTGCCTACGTCACAACCAGATGTTTCATTTAACTGAAAAACACTTAACAGTAGTCATCATAAATAAGTCTACTAATGAAAGGAAACCATGATTGAAGAAGTTAGGAAGATATGATGACAATGTCAAATCAAATAGTAGTAAAGAGATAGAAGTTATTTAAAAAGAACCAAATGGAAACTCTGGAGTTGAAAGTATAGTAATTGAAATACACTGGGGGCACTTAACCGTATATTTGAACTGACAGAAGAAATAGTGAACTTGGAGATAGGTTGTTAGAGATCATACGATCCAAAGAGCAGAGAGAAGAATGAAGGAGTTTCATAATCTCAGAGAAATGCAGAGCACTATTAAGCACAACACATATAATGAAAAGATGGAAAGCAGCAAAATATTCAAAGAAATAATGGCTGATATTTTCCCAAATTTACATGAGAAATATGTATCTAAAATTCTTGGTTAAATTTAGTTACTAAGGAAAAAAAGTAGATGAACAAAGTGATAATTTTTACATTGTCATGACATTGACTAACATTTTTGAGAAAAGATCAAGAGGCAAAAAGACAATACCTGCCACTATAGACAAAATCTAATTTTAAAAAATCAGCACTAAACTCTGGAGACACAGGGTTTTTTTTGTTTTTGGTTTGTTTTTCAAATAGAAGGAAAGGGAAAAGGTGTCTGCAACTTATTAAGCGATCATTGTTTATTACACATTTCCAAGTAGTGTTCCTCTAAGAGAGGAAGCAGTTTCCTCTGTCCCTTGAGTTTCTAGTTGGTCTAAGTATCAAATTGACATAAGACAAATTAACAGGAGATAACAACAAAGTTTGATTACATATACACTGGGAATCCACAGACAAGGATTCCAAAGACAATCAGGCAAAATGAGGTATATATGTCATCCTGAACCAAGGAGAAGGGGGTAGGGGTCTGGGACTTCAAAGGAAAAGGGAAGCAATTCACAGGAATATGGAGGAGTAAAGGCTTGGCAAACAAATGTTTGTGGGCCAGTCAGAAATAATGGAATATAGAGAGGAATTTTAACAGATTTTGCCACATTCCTCCTTGTCACACCCAGGTTATATCATGATGTATTTATCTACGGTGATTGCTCTCTTCCTGGAGCAGATTCTCTAACTTCTTTTTATTGAGTTGAAGTGGTGGGAAGGTCAGAGTTTCTTTCTGAGTCTTTTGGGCCTTAATTAATTTCATTTTGAAATAGTCTGCATGTCACAATGGCACAACTTGGGACAGCCTGCTCTTGGCCCCTGCACTACCATGATGTGCGATTATTCTGAGCTCATCAGTGGTGACTGAAAGACTCTGAAGGAGCATCAGCCATAGAGTTACTGAATAAGAGTAGTTTACACTATACTTGTAGAGCTCCTTTGTATGAGAGGTAAAAGGCCAAAATATTTCTGGGCTATGCCAGAAGTCCTGGATACTTTATAGGACTAAGGGAACAGGAAACATAGAAAACTGTGCTGATTCATACCAAAATGAGGAAGTCTGTTCCTGCCTGTCAGAGATCAGCGTTCAGAAGTGAATTGTTAAGTAAGTGGCCACCTACACTTACCAGTGAGTCATCACTGAGGATAAATACACTTGTAGATGGAAACATCTTAATTCTAAAAGTACTCATTGAAATTTTCTAAGACATTTGCAGTGTCCTGTGAACTGGCACAGTTTCCCTTGAAGTCAAAAGAGCAAAGCACACACAGTTAATAACAGAAGCAAAGCAAAGAACACTTAAGAACCAGTGCTCTATATTCAAGGTGCCATATTTCTATTCCTCCTTTGAACCTAATTCTCTTGGAATTATAGTGCTCTTGTAAATATGAAAAAAAAAAAGGCCATTCACTTTGAGGAGAAATGCGCTCAGCTGGAGCATTACACTTAGGTACAGAAATCAAAGCCTTTTATGCTTCAGCTTTCCCATCAGGAAAATAGAAGAAAAAAAAATAAGAAAATGGTTGTGTTCTGGCATTTTAATAAAGTGTTAAGTATTTGACCGTTAGGGAAAGGTATAAATAAATAATAAATTGTATAAATAAAAGGAGGACAATTTAGCTATTTATGGAGCTTATCTAGAACTTACTTAACTTCTCTAGCTAGAGTTAAATAAAATGCTCTGGGCAAATTATCACCAAAGCTACAGAGCACATGCACTATGGCTTAGAAAAAGAGCTAGGCCTCTAGACGCTCAAAGGGATAAAATTTAATTCTAAAGTACTGGAGAGTCAGGAAATGGAATTAATAGATAAAATTACTTTAATGTGCTATTTTCTACTTGTGCTTTTCAAATCCTGTTAAACCAAAAAATTCCCACCACACAGTTCCCTGTGTCTTCCTGATACCCAGACTATGGGTGTAAATGTTACTGAAAGTTACTTCTTTATTCCACTGTCACAGAGGTGGAAGCACAAAACATAAGAGGCTGTACAAAGTTGGCACAAGTTTAATAGTAAGTAATTTGGTTTGTGTTTCATGCCAAAAGCTGGAATTGTTGCTGCTATTATAAGAAGGGATAACAAGTGGCAAGGCTTTCTTTGGAAATGAATACACCACTGGCCCTGGGGCAGATGTGAGATCATGGCCATCCAGGGACAGTATTACACAAAGCAAGCATATTGAAAGAGCCCACCTTTGCAACTGGAAGTAAGAAGCCATGTGGGAAAAGGCTTTTCCGCACTGGACTACAGCCATAGTTTAAATCAACCACTCAAAGTGTGAGAGACTGCTGTGTATCCATCTGGGGAAAGAGCTCCTGCTGTTTAGTGGGATTGGGGCTGGGATGTGCTGGGAGTCAGTCATTTTACCAGTGAAAGAATTGGGATAGAATAATGAGATTAAGTTTTATAAAGGATTTGCATCTTCATTTTGAATCTTTAAGCAAGTGTAAAAAGGTCTCTGATTATGGCTAAGGCCTGCCAGAAACTGAAAAGCTGAAAGAGCTACGAGTAAAACTGAATAAAGTCCTATTACATATCTTCCTAAAACTTTCTGTGTCTACAGAGGGGCTATGTTACGAACAGGAAGCGCAAATCTTTGTGGGGCTTCCGCCTGATTATATGAAAAAACTGTCAGGTGGTATCCTAGATAAAAGAAATATTATGACTGCTCCTGGACGAGCACAGAACCTAAAATTGGCAGGCACATTTATAACAGAGTAATAAGTAAACTTCTGACCTAAATTTAGAGCTTCTACAGTAAAGATTGAAAGGAATGTCATTGTTATCGATTTTTTTCAACTTTTACCCCTCTGTCCCACATACATTTTATATCTCTAATTTCTCCTTTTTTTTTCTACATCTCATTTTATTTTACTCCTTTTATCTAACCCAAATTGAACCTCTATTATTTGCTGTATTGGTTAGAATTGCGCTCAATTGCATGAGATGACAGTGACTTTACCAACTGAGTTTCCTTTTGAAGTCAAGATGAACTGTGGAGGGCCTGTGAAATGGTGCCATGCCTATGATATCAAAAATGTCCCAGTCAGCTTCAGTTTCCCTCCCAAACCATCCCTAGCATTATAACTTTCATCCTCATGGCTACAAGAGGCTTCTGTACTTATAGGCAACCTTTCCACATGCCAAGGGGAAAAAAGGACAAGGAATAGAAAAATTCAAAAGGAACATGTCAACTGAATCATCATGCCTTTAACAAGTTTGCATCGGTGTGTATCACACTGGCCAGAACTGGTTTCCATAGACACTCTTTATGGGACTTAGACAAAAGTAGGATTCTTAGCAAAGATGAATGATTGGAGTGCACAATGAATGTGCACTGCAGTGACCCTCATGAATTAATACTGTTTTCTGCCTCCTGTTTTAACTGTAATTGTACAATTAGATTACAATATCTTTAATTAAATCAACTGGTTTATCATACAGCCCCTTTCTCAAAAAACGTTTAAAATATCTGATAGTAACTCCCTATAATGGTGATTTTCAAAGTTTAGTGTGTATCAGCAGAACATAAAGAGCTTGTTAAAACACAGATTACAGGCCCTCATCTTCTGCCCCCAACCAGTTTCTAGTTCAGGAACCTAGGACAGGCCGGGGTCTATAAATCTGCATGTGTAACAGTCCCCATGTGATTCTGATGAAGCCGGTCCAAGGGCCACAATTTAAAGGAAGCAGTTTGATATTTTGCAGGGAGATTTTATAAAGTTTAGTTAGATTATCAAAGCCAAGGTGTGATGGGTCACGCTTTGTACATTTTTAAAGATTACTGCATGTTCTTTCATCTTTTGAATGAGGTTATGGGAGGATCCAAAAAATGATACTTTATTTCATGCATTATGTTAAATAACATAAACAATAAATAGTTATATTTTGCCACAAATATTTCAAACCATGAGACAAAGAGCCGCTGCTGAGCACTGACTCCAGCCTCAGTCCCTTTCATAGGCCTGACCCCTGTTAGTAATTTGATGTATATTTTTCCACACCTCTTAATGCAATTACAGTTGACCCTTGAACAACATGAGTTTGGACTATGCAGATCCACTTTTATACAGACTTTTTTTTGATAAATATACTGGAAAAATTTTGGGAGATTTGTGACAACTTCAAAAGAATATTTTCTTGTCTGTAACTTGCATTATTTTAACAATCCAGTAGATAACACATACAACATGCAAAATATGTGTTAATTGACTGTAAATGTTACTGGGAAGGCTGCTGGTCAACAGCTATTAGTAGTTAAATTTTTGGGGAGACAAAGTTATATGCATATTTTCAACTGTGTGCCCTTAACCCCTAAATTGTTCAAGCACCAACTGTATATTGTAATTGAGCATATATATGTATATATTATATGATTACTTAAAATTTTATTATATAGTGCTTGAAATATAAATATTATACTGTATGCATTTTTCATGGGCTTGCTTTTGTCTGCTTAGCAATGACTTAGAGTATTTTCATAAAATTGGTTTTTAAAAATACTAGAAACTCAGGTTATGTAAAATAACTCAAGAAACATTCAACATTAAGTGTGGGTTGCATTATCCCTAGAAGAGCAAGTGACATAAATTGTAATATAAAACATACAAAAACATTTTTAGTTCATATAAAAAATGTCTAAATAAACTCTGTTGTTTTAATCTATGCATCTTTAGATAGGTCTTTTCTCTCTCACACTGGGAAAGTCAAGTAATTTATCAGTTTTTCCAAAGTGCATGACTAATGTGTTAACCTGGAAATATACTTTTAATAAATGATTTCAAATAATTCAATTGTATTGTTATGTTGATAAAAGTGATGCATGTTCATATGCAAATTAGAAACATACAAGTGTAAAATATCAATGAAAATGACAGGTAATAAAACACTCAGAATAACCAGTATTAATGTTTTATTCCTTTTCAATATTTACCTGTTATAATGTTTATATACATGAAAATATGTATGAATGTATATATTGAATCATACTGTTTATACATTATTTTACTTTTTTCACTTATTTTATGTGGTATTTAATAATTTTATAACTATAACTTTTAATATTTCTATAATATTATATCATAATGACCCTTAGTTTTCCACTTACTTTTTAGCATTTACTTTGCTTTAAATTTTCCATCCCTGTTTTCTACCCTAAACACTCTAAATCTTTGTGACTATCTCCGTAGGCTAGATTACTATAGTTAAAATATTGATCCAAAGGATGTGAATATACATATCTTCTGGTACATTTCACCAAATCATTGCCTACTAAGAGTTCCAATAATAATACAAATTTTTTCAGTATAAATGTCATTTAAAAACATAAATGGAAAATTATTTTGTTGTATTTCACTTTACATATTTTACATATTCTCTATACATATAAATGCTATAGATTATTTCCTTCAGTTGTCAATTTTTTTTTAATGAAATTTCTTTTTATTTTCTAGTGACTGTTTTCTATTACAGTATTAATTGGTATTTCTCTATATTATTATTTGTTTTTTTCACATTCTGAAAATAGTTATCATTTGTGTTTTTTAAATTTTTATGCTCAGAAAATATTTAGTTAGATTTATTAATATTTTTATTGTTAATTTTTTCAACCACTTTACTGTGGTATGATTAACATGTAAAATGCTGTACATATTTGATGTATACAACTTGATGAGCTTGAAAATTAGTATATATCAGTGAAACCATCAACACCATCTATGCCAAAAGCATATCCACTGCCTCTATAACTTTCCTCCTGCCTTTGTGTATATGTATATGGTAGGGACATGTAATAAATGAACTATCCCTCTTGGCAAACTTTTAAATATGCAACACAGTATCTATGCTATATTGCAAATCTCTAGGATGTACCTTGTACTCACCATGTAATAGTTGTCCTTCTGTATCTGGCTTATTTCACTTAGCATCATATCCTCCAGGTTTGTCATACATTATGACCAAGTCGGATTTATCCCTGGGGTGCAAGGATGGTTCAACATGTGCAAATCTATCAATGTAATACACCACATTAACATAATTAAGGATATAAATCATATGATCATTTCAATAGTTATAGAAAAAGCATAGTCCCACACCTTTTTATAATAAAAACTCAGTGAGAAGAAACTTAGTACAATAAAAGCTGTGTGTGAAAAGCCCAAAACTAACATCATATTAAATGGTGCAAACCTAAACGCCTTTCTTCTATGATCTGGATCAAGGTAATGATGCCCATTATTACCACTTCTATTCAACATAGAACTAGAAGTTCTAGCCAGGGCAATTAGGCAAGAAAAAAGAAATAGAAGTCATACAAATCAGAAAGTAAGAACTAAAATTATTCTTATGAATTCTTATTTTGTTTTCCTCCTTAGACAGTCTTTAAACGTTCCAAAATACATAATCTCCTATATTTTATACTTATGAATTTTTTTCTTTTTATAGATAATTCTTTAATTGCCAGGACCTAATATTAATATAAGGTCAACTTTAATAGAAAGTACAATGTTAGGATCTAAATTGATTTTTTCCAAATTATTAATCAATTAACCCAGTATCATTTATTGAGAAATTATTTTATTCATGATTGATTTATAATGCAAGATTTTATATACTAAATATGTTTATAGTAAAAATTCTGCAGATTTTAATCTGAAATTGTTTATCCCTTTATTCTTATAATAATACTATATTACTTTGATAATCAATACTTTCTAATGTGTTTTCTTAGGTTCATAGATCTTTATTCTTTCATAAAGAGTATGGAAGCATTTTTACTAAATCTCAAAGAAGATGCTGCTATTTGTATTTTCATTATTATGCTTTCAAATTTATTGCTTCCATATCTTTAAAATATTTAAATTTCTTATTTATAGATTCCATAAAACTATTTATATCTTTTACAGCTACTTTCATTGTATCTTATTTCCAAAATACAATATTCTTTGTTTAAGCCACAATTTTAGGAGGGGTCTCAATTTTATTTTCTCAGTAGTCATTGACTTTACCTTTCTTGGTCACTTCTGAAGTAGGCTTGAAAATATGTTTCATACATAGCAGGATGCCAAGGGTTATTTTAAGTTTCAATCATATCTTCTATGTTTTATTACAAGCTGATGAGATTTTGGCAGTACAAAACTTAAGAATTTACTTATCACTTTCTATTTGATTGCAGTTTAGCTACATATGTCGAGTCACAT
Source organism: Smutsia gigantea (assembly GCA_032199065.1). Classification (NCBI taxonomy): domain Eukaryota; kingdom Metazoa; phylum Chordata; class Mammalia; order Pholidota; family Manidae; genus Smutsia; species Smutsia gigantea. The sequence continues at coordinate 46,854 of JAVSCE010008826.1, read as the reverse complement.
CCACAGTTGTTACACTACATGGATTTAATCTACCATGTTGCTACCTCTCTCTATCCTTTCATACCTCCATTTCTCCTTGAATATAAAGACCTTGGCCTATCAGGCTTCAGGAAAGAACTACACAGTTAGTGTATTTTTCCTGAGCCAACTTATCCAGTTGAAAAATTTTCTTCAAAATCTATCCTTAGTTGAACTCTTAATCTGTAATATCTTAAAGCCATCTAGAAGTTCTAATAATGGGTGTGACAACAGTGTCCTTCATTTAATTCTTAAAGAGGTCAAATTGGTTTAATATGTTTTTGTCGTGGAACATTCTTTTCAAAATTTAACAGTAGGATTGAGAAGTATTGCTTCTTTCAAACTTGACTCATATTTAATTTCTAATTACAGATCAAATAATTCTTTCTGAAATTAACTCTTTCCTATAATAGCTACCATATGCTGCCAACAACATTCCATCACACTCCATTAAATGTTTGTTTTTTAAACCTTTCCTCTAGGGTTACAAGTTTGTTAGGCATATGTTCTATCTTCCAAATTATTATTGGTAAGCAAGTACCAAATGTTTACCACTGCATATCATGTATTCATGTATTTGCCGTCTTTTCAGCTTCTGACAAGAACTTTCAGAGTGTTTCCCACCTTAAACCATTAGAAGAAACTGAAGCACTAGAAGGTTAAATAGATGTTTAAGGAAGCACAGCTAGGAGGTGGTGAGGCTGTCATTTTATATCAGATAGCTTAATTCCAGAGCCCAAGGTTGGGTACTGTGCTAAATTGCTATATTAAGGTTATGTTGAATAAGAATAGGAAAAAATTCTCTTTCATTAACTGATTTAATTTATGTTATCCACAATCTTGTATAATATCAAATTTTGATTACTAGTATTATAGGAAAAATGGTCATGAAGTAAATTTATCTGTTCTCTCTGTTCATTACTAATTAATATTCTATAGTTCACTGCTCACACACTTTAACACACAAACAGGACTCAAATTTTTTTTAAATGTAAACTTTTTTTTAGAACAATTCAAGATTTACAGAAAAGTTACAAAGATAGTAAAGAGTTCCTTCATAACTTGCATTGAATTCCCCCTATCATCAACATCTTTAAATAGTATAGTACATAATATTACATTTAGTGAACCATTAATACATTATTAAAGTCCATACGCAGATTTCCTTACTTTTTTACCAAATGTTCTTTTTCCGTTCTAGGAGCTCATTTAGGATACCACGTGGCACATACTTGTCTTGTCTGCTTCAGCTCCTCTTGGCAGTGGCAGTTTCTCAAACTTTACTTGTTTTTAATAACCTTGACAATTTTGAGGAATATCAGTCAAGTGTAGGATGTCCCTCTATTTGGATTTTTTGAACATTTTTCTTATGATTAGACTGGGATAATGGGTTTTAGGGAGAAAGACTACAGGGTGAGAGTGCCATTTTCATAACATCACATCATGCTATGGATACACTATTGACATGAGCTATTGATATTGGCCTTGATCACCAGATTAAGGTAGTATTTATTAGATTTCGCCACTGTAAAGTTACTCCATTTTCTTCACTTTTCAGTAGAGGGACTTCCTACAAATATCTGACAAACACTTCTAAAAACTGTCAAGATCATTAAAAATAAAGTCTGAGAAACTGTCACAACCAAGAGGAGCTCAAAGAGACATGACAACTAAATGTATCATAGATGGAAGTCAATATCGATATGCACAGCCGACACTTAAAGAGTGGAAAGGTGGAGTTATGCTCCACTTTTTTAAAGGGAAAGCATCTCTATAAATAATCTAAATGCTTACAGATGTCCGTAAAACAGTGAATGTTTTCTTATAACACCAAATATTGTTCAATGTGAAGTGACATTTCCTTGCCTTTGGAAAATTAATTTAATTTCTCATCAGTGAGAAGATTTATAAGCCATCATGACCTTTATGGAATGAAAAGCACACATGAGACTCTCAGAAAGGAAAAGAAATGATGAATGAGACGTATGAATCACATAGATTTATACACCCATACAGAGATATGTCTTTATGCTTACTTAGCAACAGTTGAAGATATATTATTTCTATACATTAGAATATTTAGACTAAAAGATGACAAGAAGCAAATTAGTAAAATAATCACAGAGTGCTAAAGATCAGAATTCCTCATTCCTTTGGCTAAGTCTTGTCTTTTTTAATAGCTAAAAACACATATACTGTTTATTTTTTATTTTGGTATCATTAATCTACAATTACATGTGCAACGTTATGGTTACTAAACTCCCCACTTCATCAACTCCCCCTCACATACACCATTACAGGCACTGTCCATCAACACAGTGAGATGCTATAAAATAACTAATTGTCTTCTCTGAGTTGTACAGCCCTCCCCATGCCTCCCCCTACATTACATCTGCTAATTGTAATGACCCTTTTTCCCCCTTGTCCCTCTCGTCCCACCCATCCTCCCCAGTCCCATTCCCTTTGGTAACTGTTAGTCAGTTCTTGGGTTCTGTGAGTCTGTTGCTGTTTTGTATCTTCAGTTTTTTTCTTTGTTATTATACTCCACATATGAGTTAAATCATTTGGTACTTGTCTTTCTCCGCCTGGCTTATTTCACTGAGCATAATACCCTCTAGCTCCATCCATGTTGTTGCAAATGGTAAGATTTGTTTTCTTCTTACGGCTGAATAATATTCCATTGTGTATATGTACCACTTCTTCTTTATCCATTCATCTGCTGATGGATATGTAGGTTGCTTCCATTTCTTGGCTATTGTAAATGTTGCTGCGATAAACAGAGCGGTGCATATGTCTTTTTCAAACTGGGCTCCTGCATTCTTAGGGTAAATTCCTAGGAGTGGGATTACTGCATCAAGTGGTATTTCTGTTTTGAGTTTTTTGAGGAACCTCCATACTGTTTTCCACAAAGGTTGAACTAATTTGCATTTCCACCAGCAGTGTAGGAGGGTTCACTTTTCTCCACATCCTCACCAACATTTGTTGTTGTTGTGTTTTGGATGTTGGCCATCCTTACTAGTGTGAGGTGATATCTCATTGTGGTTTTAATTTGCATTTCTCTGATGATTAGTGATGTGGAAAATCTTTTCATGTGCCTGTTGACCATCTGAATTTCTTCTTTGAAGAAGTGTCTATTCAGATCCTCTGCCAATTTTTTAATTGGCTTATTTGCTTTTTCTTTGTTGATGTGCATGAGTTCTTTATATAATTTAGATGTCAACCCCTTATCGGATATGTCATTTATGAATATATTCTCCCATACTACAGGATGTCTTTTTGTTCTACTGATGATGTCCTTTGCTGTACAGAAGATTTTCAGCTTGATATAGTCCCACTTGTTCATTTTTGCTTTTGTTTCTCTTGTCCGGGGAGATATGTTCATGAAGTAGTTGCTCATGTTTATGTCCAAGAGATTTTTTCCTATGTTTTTTCTAAGAGTTTTATGTTTTCATGACTTACATTCAGGTCTTTGATCCACCTTGAGTTTACTTTTGTGTATGGGGTTAGACAGTAATCCAGTTTCATTCTCTTACATGTAGCTGTCCAGTTTTGCCAACACCAGCTGCTGAAGAGGCTGTCATTTCCCCCATTGTATATCGATGGCTCCTTTATCATATGTTAATTGACTGTATATGTTTGGGTTAATGTCTGGACTCTATTCTGTTCCACTGGTCTATGGGTCTGTTCTTGTGCCAATACCAAATTGTCTTGATTACTGTGGCTTTGTAGTGAAGCTTGAAGTCAGGGAGCATAATTCCCCCTGTTTCACTCTTCCTTCTCAGGATTGCTTGGGCTCTTTGGGATGTTTTGGTTCCATATGAATTTTAGAACTACTTGTTCCAATTCATTGAAGAATGCTGTTGGTATTTTGATAGGGATTGCATTGAAACTGTAGATTGCTTTAGGTAGTACAGCCATTTTGACAATATTTATTCTTCCTAGCCAAGAGCATGGGATGAATTTCCATTTGTTACTGTCCTCTTTAATTTCTCTTAGGGAGTGTCTTGTAGTTCTCAGGGTATAGGTCTTTCACTACCGTCATTAGGTTTATTCCTAAGTACTTTATTCTTTTTGATGCAATTGTGAATGGAATTGTTTTTCTGATTTCTTTTTCTGTTAGCTCATCGTTAGTGTATAGGAAAGCAAAAGATTTCTGTGTGTTGATTTTGTATCCTACAACTTTGCTGAATTCAGGTATTAGTTCTAGTAGTTTTGGAATGGAATCTTTAGGGCTTTTATGTACAATATCATGTCATCTGCAAATAGTGACAATTTGACTTCCTCTTTACCAATCTGGATGCCTTGTATTTCTTTGTTTTGTCTGATTGCCGTGGCTAGGACTTCCAGTACTATGCTGAATAACAGTGGGGAGAGTGGGCATTCCTGTCTTGTTCCCAATCTTAGATGAAAACCCTTCAGTTTCTTGCTGTTAATATGATATTGGCTGTGGGTTTGTCATATATGGCCTTTATGATGTTGAGGTACTTGCCCTCTGTACACATTTTGTTGAGAATTTTTATCATGACTGGATGTTGAATTTTGTCAAATGCTTTTTCAGCATGTATGGAGATGATCATGTGGTTTTTGTTCTTCTTTTTGTTGATGTGGTGGATGATGTGGATGGATTTTTGAATGTTGTACAATCCTTGCATCCCTGAGATGAATCCCACTTGATTGTGGTCTATGATCCTCTTGATGTATTTTTGAATTCGTTTTGCTAATATTTTGTTGAGTATTTTGCATCTATGTTCATCAGGGATATTGGTCTGTAATTTTCTTTTTTGGTGGTGTCTTGCCTTTTTTTTGGTATTAAAGTGATGCTGGCTTCATAGAATGAATTTGGGAGTATTCCCTCTTCTTCTATTTTTTGGAAAACTTTAAGGAGAATGTGTATTATTTCTTCTCTATATGTCTGATAAAATTCAGCAGTGAATCCATCTGGCCTAGGGGTTTTGTTCTTGGGTAGTTTCTGATCACCGATTCAATTTCGTTGCTGGTAATTGGTCTATTTAGATTTTCTGTTTCTTGCTTGGTCAGGCTTGGAAGGTTGTATTTTTCTAAGAATGTGTGTATTTCTTCTAGGTTTTCCAGTGTGTTACCATATCGATTTTCATAGTGTTCTCTAATAAATCTTTGTATTTCTATTGTGTCCATTGTGATTTTTTTCCTTTCTTATTTCTGATTCTGTTTATGTGTGTAGATTCTCTTTTTCTCTTAATGAGTCTGGCTAGGGATTCATCTATTTTGTTTATTTTTTCAAAGAAGCAGCTCTTGGTTTCATTGATTTTTTCTATTGTTTTATTCTTCTCAATTTTTTTTATTTCTTCTCTGATCTTTATTATGTCTCTCCTTTTGGTGACTTTGGGTCTCCTTTGTTCTTCTTTTTCCAATTTCAGTAATTGTGTCTTTAGACTATTCATTTGGGAATGTTCTTCCTTCTTTAAATAGGCCTGGATTGCAATATACTTTCCTCTTAGAACTGCCTTTGCTGCATCCCACAGAAGTTGTGGCTTTGTGTTATTGTTGTCATTAGTCTCCATATATTCTTTGATTTCTGTTTTGATTTGGTCGTTAACCCATTGATTAATAAGGAGAATGTTGTTAAGTCTCCATGTATTTGTGAGCCTTTTTGATTTCTTTCTAAAATTTATTTCTAGTTTTATACCTTGGTGATCTGAGAAGTTGGTTGGTAGGATTTCAATATTTTTGAAATTACTGAGGTTCTTTTTGTGGCCTAGTATGTGGTCTATTCTGGAAAATGTTCCATGTGCACTTGAGAAGAATGTGTATCCTGTTGCTTTTGGGTGTAGAGTTCTGTAGATGTCTGTTAGGTCCATCTGTTCTAGTGTGTTGTTCAGTGCCTCTGTGTCTTTACTTATTTTCTGTCTGGTTGATCTGTCCTTTGGAGTGAGTGGTGTGTTGACGTCTCCTAAAATGAATGTATTGCTTTCTATTTCCTCCTTTAATTCTGTTAGTATTTGTTTCACATATGTAGGTGCTCCTGTGCTGGGTGCATATATATTTATAATGGTTATATCCTCTTGTTGCACTGACCCCTTTATCTTTATGTAATGTCCTTCTTTATCTCTTGCTACTTTCTTCGTTTTGAAGTCTGTTTTGTCTAATACAAGTAGTGCAACTCGTGCTTTTTTCTCCCTGTTTTTTGCATGAAATATCTTTTTCCATCCCTTCACTTTTAGTCTGTATATATCTTTGGGTTTGGGGTGTGTCTCTTGTATGCAGCGTATAGATGGGTCTTGCTTTTTCATCCATTCTATTACTCTGTATCTTTTGATTGGTGCATTAAGTACATTTACATTTAGGGTAATTATCAGTAGGTATGTACTTACTGCCACTGCTGGCTTTAGGTTCATTGTTACCAAAGATTCAAGGTTAGCTTCTTTACTATCTAACAGTCTGACTTAACTCTCTTGTTATGCTATTATAAACACAGTCTGATGATTCTTTCTCTCCCTTCTTATTCTTCCTCCTCCATTCTTTATATGCTAGGTGTTTTATTCTGTGCTCTCATATATTTCTTTGACTGTTTTTGTGGATAGTTGATTTTATTTTTTGCCTTTAGTTAGTATTTGGATGGTCCACTTTCTTTGCTATGATTTTATTTTCTCTGGTAACATCTTTTTAGCCTTAGGAGTGCTTCCATCTAGAGCAGTCCCTTTAAGATATCCTGTAGAGTTGGTTTGTGGGAGGCAAATTCCATCAACTTTCCCTTGTCTGGGAATTGTTTAATCACGCCCTAAAATTTAAACAATAATCATGCTGGATACAGTATTCTTGTTTCAGGGCCCTTCTGTTTCATTGCCTTAAATATATCATGCCATTCTCTTCCGGCCTATAAGGTTTCTGTTGAGAAGTCTGATGATAATCTGATGGGTTTTCCTTTGTAGGTGATCTTTTTTTTCTCTCTGGCTGCCTTTAATACTCTGTCCTTGTCTTTGATGTTTGCCATCTTAATTATTATGTGTCTTGGTGTTGTCTTCCTTGGGTCCCTTGTGTTGGGAGATCTGTGGGCTTCCATGGTCTGAGAAACTATTTCCTTTCCCAGCTTGGGGAAGTTTTCCTCAATTATGTCTTCAAAGACACTTTCTATCCGTTTTTCTCTCTCTTCTTCTGGTATTCCTATAATGCGAATAATATTCCGTTTGTGTTGGTCACACAGTTCTCTTAATATTCTTTCATTGCTAGAGATCCTTTTATCTCTCTCTGCCTCAGCTTCTCTGTACTCCTCTTCCCTGATTTCTATTCCGTTTACAGTCTCTTGTACCTCGTCCAGTCTGCTCCTCAGCCCGTCTATCAATTGTTTCATTTCTGTAATGTCCCTCCTTACTTCCTCCCTTAGCACTTGCCTATTTCTCTGTAGGTCCATCAGCATGCTTATGAGTTTTTTTCTGAATTCTTTTTCACAAAGATTGTTTAAATCTATCCCATAAGGCCCTCTCTCTGGGGTTGTCTGGGTGATCTTTGACTGGACCATATTCTTCTGTCTTTTAATGGCAATAGAAGTGGTCGTAGGCAGGTGCCATGTGTGGACTGGGAGAAAAAAGTCCTGCTTGTTGTTCCTGCCCTTCTCTACAGCCTGTGCTGGTTACCTGCACACCGAGAGGCCGTCTCTGGGATAATCCCCTGAGCTGCTGTGTGCAGTCCAACCCTCGTGCTAGCCTAGAGCACTGTGGGGGTTTGCAGTCATGCCGGGCGAGTTCTGCACCCCTTGGTGCCTTCCAGACCTTGTTCTGGCTTCTGCAGCCTTTCCCGGTTAGCTGTGCGCCAGCTTGGAGGAGATTCTGTGTGGTTGTTCTGGGCAGGGCCGCTCTCCCACTGTTCCGCAGACATGGTGGATCCACCGGACTGTTTTCAGCGCCAGCCGGGGGAAACAAATGGCAGTCTGCTTTATCGCTGTGAGGGTCTTCAGCAAGGCTGTTTTACTTAGTAGCCATTTAGGGGGCCTGAAATTGCTCATGATTCCCTGTCTGCTGGGCAGAGTTCACTGGGATGATTTTGTTCTTCTGTTGGGCCCTTGTCTCTTTAAGACTTTTAAAAAAGCACCTGCTTTTCTTTTGTCCCTGGGGAGCCAGCTGTGGGACCTGCTCACAGTCTCCATCTCAGATCCTGCCCTTCTATTTCTCTAATATCCAATCCACCATGCGATGTGTGTCTGTGTTCCTGATGCAGACCACCAGGGCTGGTTATTTAGCAGTCCTGTGCTTCCACTCCCTCTCCACTCTGATTCTTTTCCTCTCGCTGGGGAGCTGGGGTGGGGGAGTGCTTGGGTCCCGCCGGGTTGTGGCTTTGTATTTTACCCACTTTGTGAGACTCTGAGTTCTCACAGATGTAGCTGTAGCCTGGCTGTTGTATCTACTGGTCTCTCTTTTAGGAATAATTGTATTTGTTGTATTTTCACAAATATATATGGTTTTGGGAGGACATTTCCACCGCCCTGCTCACGCCACCATCTCCCCAGAAGTCTCCTCTGAATCACGTCTACTATTTTTATTTGTGTGTGATGCACCATCAAAACAATGGCATTATAAGCAAATTTTGATTTTTTTGTGAAATATAACACACATATAGAACACATATCATCAGTATACAGCTTATTCATTTTTTACAAAGTGAATATACCCCATGTTATCATCATACATATCAGAAATATTATTTTACCAGCACCACAGAAGCCCACAATGTCCCTCTTCAATCACTGCCTTCAAAATAAACATTAACTTGTCTAAAACTATAACTTTTTCTTGTTTAAACCTCATATAAATTAAATCACATCCAATATATTTTTTGTGCCTGACCTCTTTACTCAGTTATATTGATGAATCTCACTATTTTGTTGTCTGCATTTGTAATTCCTTTATTCTAACTGCTGATAATATTCTACTTGGGAATAACCACAATTAATTTATTGATTGTATTGTTAGATATTTGGGTAGATTCAAGTATTGGGAGATTATGAATAGTGCTGCAATAGGCATTCTTGTATGTAGCTCCTAGTGAACAGATGTATGTATTTCTGTTATATATATATGAAGGAGTTGAATTGTTGAATCATAAGGTGAACCTAGTTCACCTTTAGAAGATATTGCCAAGCAATTTTCCATATGGGTGTATCAATTTGCACTACCATCTGCAGTGTATGAAAGGGAGTTCTGACAGTTCCACATTCTTACATTTTTTTTACAACTTTTCCATTCTTATTCATATAGAGGGGCATATTATGGTTTTAATCTGTATTTCCTCACTAAATAATTGAATTGAATATATTTTTATAAATTTATTGGACACAGATATCCTCTTTTGTGAAAAAATATGATTATGTGTTTACTCAATTTTCTTAAAAGTTAACTTTCTCTTACTGATTTATGGAATATGTTATATATTTTGGATGAAAGTCCTTTGTAGGATATATGTATTACAATTATCTTTCTCCATTGTGTAGGTTGCATTTACACTTTTATGGTGACTTTTGATTAAAAGAAGTTTCCAATCTCAATATAGATATGCATGCCTGTGTGCATTCACCCACACACAGCATGCACATTTACTTTATTGCTGGTGTTTCCTTATACCCTCTTAAGAAATCTTTGCCTACAACTAGGAAATAAAGATGTTTTTCTATATTTTCTTCTAAAATTCTTATAGTTTAAATTTTATACTTACATCTATAATCTATCTTGAATTTATTTTTGTGTTGTGTGTAAAGTAGAGGTCAAGGTTCTTTTCCTTTCCCTATCAACTTCTAATTGACCCAACATCATTAAAAAAACAACAACCATCCTTTCACAGTTGCACTGATCTTGCATATGTTAATGCATGCCATTGATTTATTTGTCAACTTATTTACAGTTATAGTTATTCTGCACATAATAAGTAATATGGCTTTATTCTAATTAAGGCTGTATAGTACTGATATTTAGTAGTTTAAATCTTCCAGAATTCTGAATATTTAAAATTGTCTTGGCTGTTCTTGGACCTTTGTCTTTTCATGTAAAATCAGGTTATCAGTTTACACATCCATGCACACAGACAACTTCCAATTGGGATTACAATGAATTTTGAAGGTAACTTTGGAAACAGTTGCCATATTTGCAATATTAAGTCCTCCAACCCATTAATATAACATATTCCTCCATTATATAATTTATATAACATTATATTATTTATATTTCTAAACCTACAAATATTTTATAATATAAACATATATATATTTATATACATATATGTTTGTGTATATGTGTATATTACATCAGTTCTTCTCACCTATTAGATTTATTAGGTTTTTTATAATAAATTTATTAGATTTACCACACGTCATTTATTAGATTTATTCCTAGGCATTTGATGTTTGCTGATGCAACCATAAATAGTATCTTTTCATAAATTTCATTTTCTATACATTGATATTGAATATAGAAAAACATTATACATTAAATTGGACTATATAAAATAGTCAATATTATTTTTGATCTATGAAAATACCAATGTTTTTAGACAGAATACATTCACCTTGATTCTAGTTATATCTTATTATATTTACATATTAATTTTAATGGTTGGTTTATTGATTCTTTCAGATTTTCTATCATAATCAGTTTGTCTATGAAAAATGACAATTTAATTTTTCTAACATTTTTCTCTTTTTCTTGCTTTATTGCATTGGCCAGGATCTTAATGCTACTTTGAAGGGTCACTATATTACTTAGTTATTGCCAATGACCTGGGATTCTATTTTGGATTCAGCACTAAAATTTTGACAATATTCTCAAAAAGAAGTAGATTCAGCTAATTATAGAAAAGATGTTCTGGAGCTTCTTATGTCTTATACAATAAATAACTGCATACTTTTCAAAAGAGCAATGCTGTGAAATGACTATAGCATCACTACAAGAGCTTTGAACTTTTTATATGACCGTATAATCTGTATGCATACTTAATTGTATCCTCTCTTTTTTATGTGTATCTGCTCAATAATTGGTGTTTTAGCACCTCAATTAGACCTTAACTCTATTTCTAAAGTAAGAAAATATGTATTAGTTTTCTGCACTCCCTGAAATTCTAATTGGTTAAAAAATTAGACCCTCATATATGTATTAATTGGCTAATTATTCTGTTTACATTTCAATAACTTAAGAGTTCTGTTGCTTTTAAATATAAAAAAATAATGTATAATATAAATTCTATTAGAACTTCTAGTAGCACTTCACAGAAGAAGAGCACTTAAAACTATTCACAAATCAATTTCAATATATTATCTTACTTGAAACTTACATTTTTTGAGATAAGACTTTTTAAATATATAAATATATATTATGCACATAATATGATTTCATGCAATGACATCTAGATAATCCTTACTACCATTTGATGACAGACAATTTACCAATAAAAAAATAAGCTATACTGAGCCCCTGCTATGTACTATTTTGTAGCATTTTGTAAACTACCATATATTAAAGAGATTTTAAGAGATCACAGTCTAATGATTCAGGAAATTTTGATGGCTGAGTTAAGAGGAGAAATAAAAATTCTTAGTTGGCAGCAGAGGGATAATCCCATGGGTTAAAATTTCTTTTACAGAGATTTTTATCTAGATAGTTTCATCCTAACTTTATTCCTCACCTATAATTCCTCTTGCACAGTGTTCTTATATCAGATTAATGTTTCCCCAACACAAAATTATGCTTCCTCTTCTCAAATCTTCTGCTTTACCTCAAGCCCACCTTTACCTACCTCATATATCCTCTTCTTCTTTCTTCTTCAGGATAATTTCAAATTCTACAATCTGGCATTCAGAGTCACCATTATCAATTCCTACCATACCTACCCTAAATTTCTAGAATGCACATCCTAAATTTCTCCACATGGATCACTGAACATGGACATGTTCATGATAAATCTGAAGCCTTTGCTTATCACTTCCCCATTTCCCAATTGAAATAACTTTTCCACCTATTCCAGTGATCCCTTAGTCTTTCTTCATCATGGACTTTAGTAAAATTTTGATTAAAACTATGTCCTCTCCTTAAACTCATCTGTGCACTGGTCAATAGGAAACCTTGATATATTCTAACCTTAATTACCCTTCAAAACCCAAATACCCACCTCAGTTTCACCTCCATGATGACTTCTTCAGCTGCATGTAGATTACTTTCTTCTCTAAATCTCTACAACAGTCAAACCTTCTTTGCTAACAGCAAATGTGCCCTTCAAGGTCCTAAAGGGAAGTCTTTTGTATATTTTACAGTCCTTTTCATGTTTAGCACAAAACATTTTATCAACATTTTTTAAGTGAATAAAGGTATTTCTAATTATAACTAATAGTATCCTAATCTCTTGGGGATACTAGGCAAATAAAAAATCTTATTAAAGTCTGTGGTATTGTTTCCTAACCTTTAATGAATTCCAAAATAAACCAGAAAGTTCTAAAATAGCCATCCTTTAATCTGAAGATTCTGATTCAGAATGTCTGGAAGGTGTCATGAGTTTCACTGTTGTTTTATGCTCCACAGAGAATTCTCATCTGTACCCATGGTTGACAACTTCTGTTTTTAAAGCTGACAATAAATAGACCATCCCTCAATAATAGACTTAGTTTATATTTTTTAAAAATACGTAAATTTGTTACATATTAAAAAAAACTTTACTTACAATATGTACCACAATAGTTCTATCTAGTCATGCTTAGACATAGTAATTAAAGATTAATCATAAAAAGTCTGCTGATATAAGGAGCTTATCGTCATCAGATCTGTTTGTGCAGTTAAGATACTCCAGTGGGTGTAATGAAGAGAAGCTTAAAACCGTATGCTGAGAATAAAATAATAACCTAATAGATAGATACTTGGTAAATTGGCTTAAAGGCATTCTAGATGGGCTTTCTGGATTCTGCTGTCTAAATATTGTTATTTTTAGTAACTTTTAAAAACCATTACCATGGAATGGAAGGGAGATTATTCTTGAACCAACAAATATTTTCCTATTTTGCAGGTTTAATTTTGGAAACAGAGTGGAATAAAAGTAATTGTGCATTTTTTGGGACTTTAGAAGGAATGTCCACTGTACAAATTGAGAAATATCCTGAAATATAATAACTGTATGTAAAAAATGCTAATACAAAATAGTTAACCCATATAAAGTGTAACATGGCCTAATCCCTATATATTAGGTAGCTTGCTTTCTCAACTATTTAATTTCAGTAAATTATATGGAATATTTTTTCCTGAAAGATGGGATATTATGTTCTGTATACACACATATATGCACATATAGTGCAATAGTATATATACATATATAGGGTACAGTATATATAGTATACACATATAGTATGTGTATGTCTAGAAAATATTCAGGTTTTTTGTTTTTTATTTTATGCACACACACACACACACACCTATGCACATATGCTTGTGTGTATAAAATAGAAAAATAAAAAAACAGGGCATTTACTGTAGTAAAAGCCTTCATTCATATCACTATGCTGGCATCAGTATGCATTATATATTCATATTATGACCAAAGATGCTGAGGTCCCATAAAGTTAAATATCAAAACAGTGGTTTAGCTTGCATGAAAGCTTAGTCTTAGCTTTTAGAGTACTTTTCTCATATTTTAATTAACAGATATTTTTGACCCAAGATCATTTTACCTTTCTTCTATGTTGGTCCAAATATTCATGGCTCATAGGCATATTTAATCTCACTGTATCAATAATTATTTTCTTAAAATTATCATTAGAGAAATTGATCAGATTTCATAAGCAGAACTATTTTTTTCTGTCTTCAACACCTCAACTTCTATACTTTCTTTCTTTCTGTCTTGGTATGATCCCACATCACAAAAGATAATTTATAAGGTCATGCAGATTAATTCCAAGCAACATTGGCAAATAGCTTTGCCATCCATCATGAACGACTATACACATGTGAAAGTCACTGGAAGGCACCACTTGGTGTGAATACTAAAATGTGTTTCATGAGATGTTCATCCTGGCAGCAAGAAAAGACAAAGAAATCTCACCAAGGTTGGATGCTGCAGATTCCTTGTCCACACTGAACAGAACATTGTTATATATATATATGTAATGTCTCATATTTTGTCTCTTTGCCAGTGAGGATTGTCCTCTTTTCATACAAGGGAACATTCACCCTATTAGATTTTGATGGCTTCATCAACATCTGTTTTAGAACTGATATTCAAACCATGCCATTGAACAATGTAGGTTATTTTTTGCATTCGCTAACTTTTGTTACACTTACACATTTACTTAAATTGAACCCAGTCTTCTTAGATTCAGTTTGAAAGAACATTTCTCTGTATAATAAGAAGAAAACTCAGTCCTGAAACTTTGGGTGATATTGGATAGGCTGATATGCACAATGGCTCCCAGAGTCCCCACTATTCCTTTATATGAAACCACAGCTCTATGAAAACTTCTGACCTTTTCATTACTTTGTATTTTTCCATGCCATCACCTTTATTTATATTTATTTCATCTAAAACTCCTCTCTCCTAGTAAGCATGTAAGACCTGACTCACATCTCACGTCATCCAAGAAAAATACTCTGATCAAACTTACTCAGTGAACTTTATTTCCTATTAATTTTGATAGTCCTTATTCTTAACATAACATAATTAGAAATTATATACTATCTGGTGCTGACGTGTTCTTTACCATTTTGCTCACTCTGCTTTGCTGTTTCTGTTTCTACTCTGAATATAAAGTTCATAATTTGTATTTCTTTGCACGCTCTTTAATGTCTCACGCATCTTTTCCATGAAGGCTAATTAAAATGTATTGGATGATCCATATTTTATGGTAAATTAAATCAAGCACAGTTTAGTTTGTAATTTCTAGATTAAAACTGGCAAATATTTACATGGTTTCATGCTTGAGAAACATTTCTGAAATTCTCAGTGTAAGCAAATTCTCTGTTCTGATCCCTTTTTCTGTCAAAACCCTGAGTGGTTCATTACCCACAAGCTGTAGTGCAGTAATAGTAAATTCTATAACAAAAGTAGGATCCAGTTATGGAAATTAGAATTGGCCAAGAAATTGTGGCCCTGCAAATGTGTGCTCATAAGACACATTGAAGTTCCAACAATGATTTAGTTAGAATTTTTTAACTGGCTAAAGTTTATTTACATCCTTACCTCCAAAAAATAGCCTTGAAATGACATAAATGTTGGGGTTATCTAATATCAAGAAATTAATTGGTGTTAATGAATTAAGTTATATCACTTGTGACCCAAGCATTAATCAGTCAGTTGCCAGATTTTATGAATTGAGCACCATTAGGATTTGGCTGAAACCTCCTGACTCAGGAAGACAAAGCAAAAAGCTGCCAGAATAGTGATTTAAATGTACTATCATGCCGTGGCATTCTTTTAGCACAAGTTATACTGTTAAGTCCATAGTTGCCCCCACATACAGAAATAAGCTTTGAAATTTGAAGAGATCACAGCCATGAGGTAAAGACTCATTGTAAACAGTACAGTATTTTTTTCACTGAAGAGGCTCAGGGAAAAATAAATGGTTGAGAAAAACAGTCTTAACAGTAAAATTAAATTATGGGCCCGTTTCTGGGTAACTAATATACTTTAAACTTGGAAGTATTTATGATTTTGAGTTTAAAAGCATCCTAATGTCACTGGATTATATTGTATTGAGTATCCTTTTCAATGGTGATAGCAGACATACTGAAGCTGCTGCAAATAGTAAGAATCATGACTGGAAAATGGACAGGTTCTCATCAACTCCAAAGTCATTACTTTTATATGTCTTTAGTACTTTCATTAAAGGTCTGGATAACTATTTTCAACATGAACCATAGCTTTTTTAGATCCATGTAAATATATATATATGGAATGTGTCTGGACTGTGAGTGAAGTCCCCATAAAATTTATCTTATTATATTTCCACAGTCTGGAACAGTTGCCTATTAAGATCTAGAATGAAATGGTCTTTCAATATTGTAATTGTTGGTGAACATTAAGGCATTAGAAAATCACCGTATTAGAAATTCACACTTAATCGGTTATACTTGCAAAGATGGAAACATTCTCCAAAGTGTAAGTCCAGAATTGATATTCTAAAACCAGTTTAAATAAGCCAGGTAGTTTTATTTCTAGCATTCATTGTCCTTTAAGGTTAACTGTCCATATTTTTTATTAGCAATGGGTTAGCTTATTCAAAGAAATAAAACAACAGCAATCTTGATTCAACTGGTACAAAAGATACATATTTGAGTGTCCATTTGTAAAAAAGACCAATATTACATATTGTAATAAGGCCACTTTAAGGTAAGATAGTATTTTAGACATGTAATTAATGTAAGTGAATTTTTCTCATTACTTTTGGACTCTTTATTTTGGTGGTGTTTCACAAAGAGTTGAAATGATTTGCTCCAGGACTCACAGAATATTCAAAGTGTTGCTTAGAGTAGTCAGCAATATTATATGACTCTGAGCAAGGAATATTTTTATAGAAAGAACCTGTTGTGCTCCTTTCAAGCTTTTGCATAATGAGTGCTCACCATGTCCATGGACATGTTTATTTGGGATGACAAGCTTAAATTGAACCATCACATACTCTTCAATAGCTTTCCATTTGGAATAAATCCAGTAGCCACCCAGAGAGAGGCCATACATATCTAGACTAGAATATATCACACTACAGACAGTGGACTCTAAGAGGATCAGAATATCACAGTGCAGCTGCAGTAGGTCATCAGTGAGGCATGTAATGGAAAAGCAGTGAGACTAATCCACAGTTTCAAAAATAGAGTCATGAAATAAATTAGGCCAGGTTAATCCCCCAAAAAATGTTGAGAAATGGGTTTCACGTCCTTTATAGATGTATATTTTTAGGCGTTTCATTTTAACAGCACAATGACTTAGCTATGAAAATGCTGCTTTCAAAAAAATACACCATAGAGTCTAATGTCTAAGAGTTTAGGCTCTGCAGTGAAACCGACTTCATTCTGATTCCTCGTGATGATTTGTAATCTGCATGAGTTTGGGCAAGTTACTTAAACTTGCTAAGTCTTCATTTCTTCTTTGATAAATTTAGTAATGATGCCAACCTCACAGAGGGGTTCTAAGGCTTAAGAGAGATAAATATTGTAAAATGCTTAGCACAATGTCTGGAAAAGTAAGGGTTCAATAATGCTTAATAATTTTATGATGGCCCATGAAAAGAAGTTCACACTTAACATAGTGGTAGAACCAGTGCATTGATACTTAGTCACTGAACTCAATCTTCTCAATTCAGTAATGCGGTGTATAGCTCTGCCTAACACAATAGGAACTAGTTAACTACAAGCTTTTTTTTTTATCATTATCCATGTGTATAGATGCTTTCCACAACCATCAAGTAAAATGTGTAGTGAGTTAAGCAAAACTACTTCTAAGAAAACCATGTTAACTTTGTTGGTAGGACCACCCCCAAATATTCAACTTATATTAATTACCATTTGTATTTAGTAATTTGACAATCTTTATTTAGTTTTTCATATGAGGAGAAATGATACACATTTGTTTCAGCATTCACATGTAGTAGCTAAAATTATATCAAATACTGCTTTGGAGATGAGATTTAATTCATTAATATTTTTATTTGTTTAAGGTATCCATTCTCCACACTGGGTTTCTTTTTCCAACTTTCTGTGAAACTACACACAGTAAAAATACCATCTAAGAAGTGTGATTTCTTAACGAAGAAGGTGAATTAGTGAAAATTAAGACGTCAAGTTTGAGTAGAGCAGTTTCACATGTTGTAATACATTTGGTGGCTGTGAAAATAATTATGGCTATGAGACTTTAAAAATTAGGTAATTTTTTAGAAATATGAATTATAATAAGGCTTGTGTTACAAGGTGATTTTTGATAGTGTTCCATAATAGGAGACCAGTTTCAATGAATTCATTTCTAGTAGATATTTCTGGTAGAAAATGATGAGAATAACTAAGTTCCCCTGAAAACAGTCATTAATTTAGAACTATGTATTAGAGCAGAAGCTAAGCTTTGTAGTTAACTATGTTATAGGATGATGCATTTTAAGAAAATGATGTAAATTGATAATATTCCTTATCATATTTAATTGGAGACCTGATGCACTGGAGTTTGAACTGACTCTAGAGCAAAGTATAAGCACATCTGAGGGGAGGGGTGTGGGGCATATCAGAGGCATATCCAGGTCTCACAGTAGGTGAGAAATTAAATCAGGTTTGGGGATCTGATTTGAAAGAGTAGAGCCTACACCATGAATTGTTGGACTAGAAAATTTTATAGGAAACTTACCTTCTTTTGATTAGTCTAAGTATCTCCAATGCCCTTTCATTCTGTAAAAGCAATAATCGAGTAGGTTATTTTTAATAATGGGTTGTTTTTAAGATATTTCTATTTAAGCAGCTTGACAAAACATATGATATATGACTTTTACTTTACATTTTTAGATGGATATGCTCGGAGTGAGCATGCACCCTTTCTGCTCTCCTCATTTTTGGCTATAATTCTGGGATGAATGCACAGTCATTTAATGCCAATTTAAGAAACCAAGTAAAATTTATGCCTGTGTATATATATATATATATATATATATTTTTTTTTTTACCTCCAGTATCCAGAATTGAATTATAAATTAATAATAATCCTTGATCCAAAACATATACTCACCATTGGTACATGCATGGTCTACTTTTATTTGTTTAGTTATTTGGTAATATATTTAAGGAAATACCTCTCTATAAACCGCTCATCCAAAGAAAGAGCCACAACTCTGAAAATAATTAAATGTAACCATCTCTCCATGTCCTTTCCTTGTCTCCCTCATCCCAAGTGCAATAGTCTGAATCCTTTGCTCATAATTTTCTTAATTTTGCTTTTCATATAATATTATATGTACTTTCACTCCTAAAATGTATATTTTAGAGTTTTTGCTGTTCTTAGCGTTATAAAAATGTTATCATACTGTTTGTAATAGTTTGGGATTTTTTTTTGTTCACTTGTCGTAGTAACTAGTTGATTTTGATGGCTGCATAATGTTTTACCACATGAATATACCTTGCGTTATTCATCCATTCTTTTGTGGATGAGCATGGGTTGTTTTTAAGATATTTTCTACTTAAGCAGCTTGACAAACATATCTAAATACCAAGATTAGCCTAGCAAATTCTGAAAAAGAATAATGATCAGGACATACCACATATGGTATTGTAAGCTATTTTTATAATTTAGTTTTATGTCTCATAAACAGCTATTTGTGCAATGTGAAAATAATTGATAAATAAAATAATTGAGGAAATCAGAAAAAGAGTACATATTGAATTCAAGAAAATTAAAAATTTTATCCATAAAAACCAGATCAAATTTAAAAAGCAAACAATTCCATAAAGAGGAAATATTTTTAACATTATTTTAGACACTATATTAACAATATATATGAGAACACCTCTTTTATGTGACAGCATTACTAGTATAGACTATAGTCATTAATAGAAAGAGACAAAGACAAACTATATAATTTCATGAGTAAAACTTAGGATCTCCTTGAGGGATTAATTTCAATTTCTGTTATAAGTAAATTTGAATGTTTTTCCTTTCTGTTAACCATCTTTAATTTTTGGTAAAAGTCACTTAGAAACTCTTGGGGAAATACAATGGTGATGGAGGACAGTAGTTTGAGGAAATCTACTTTGTTATGTATTTCTGCTTAAACACCTTTAAGCAGATGATGCCTTTTTTTGTGTGGAAGTATAACTGAAGTATATCGTACTAGTTTCAGTTGTTTATCAAAGTGATTTTTTTTTACATTACAAAATGACCTCCACAATAAATTTAGTTATCATCTGTAACCATACAAATTTAGTACAATAACTTTTACTGTGTTCCCTAAGGTGTACATTATATCCTCATTACTTATTTATTTTTTAACTGAATGTTTGTACCTCTTAATCTCCCTTACCTATTTAACTCACCTCCCCTGCTTCTCCCTCACTACCCCAGTAACTAGCAGTTTGTTTCCTGTATCTCTGTATCTGTTTCTTATTTTTTTGTTCATTTGTTTTGTTTTTCAGATTCAACATATGAATGAGATCATATGATATTGTCTTTGACTTATTTCACTCAGTGTAATATCTTTTAGATCTGTCCATGTTGTTGCAAATGGCAAGATTTCATTATTTTTTATAGCTGCATAATATTCCATTGTGTATGTATACCACATTTATCCATTCATTTATCAATGGACACTTGGGTTGCTTCCACTTGTTGGCTGTTGTAAAAAAATATTGGAATGAGCATAGGGATGCATAAATCTCTTCAAATTAGTATTTTCATTTTCTTCAGATTAATTCCCAGAAGTGAAATTACTAGATCATATGGTTTTTCTATTTTTTAATTTTATGAGGACTCTCCATATTGTTTTCCACAGTGGCTACACCAATTTACAGTCCCATCAATAGTATACAAGGGCTACATTTACTCTACAACCTCACCAACACTTGTTATTCTTTTTTTTTTTGTCTTTTCAATGATATATCGACGCTGATTGGTGTGAGATGATCTCTCATCATGGTTTTGATGTGCATTTACTTGATGATTAGTGATATGAGCACCTTTTCATGTATCTGTTGGACATCTTGTGTCCTCTTTAGAAAAATGTTTATTCCAGTCCTCTGCCCACTTTTTTTTTAGTTTATTTTGGTATCATTAATCTACAATTACATGTGCAATATTATGATTATTAAACTACCCACTTCATCAGGTCCCCCACACTAACCCCATTACAGTTACTGTCCATAAGCATAGTGGGATGCTACAGAATCACTACTTCTCTTCTCTGAGTTGTATAGCCCTCCCCACGCCCCACCAACATTTTGTCTGCTAATCATAATGCCCCTTTTTCACCCTTGTCACTCCTGTCCAACCCATCCTCCCCAGTCCCTTTCCCTTTGGTAACTATTAGGCCATTCTTAGTTTCTGTAAGTCTGCTGCTGTTTTTTTCTTTGCTCTTATACTCCACATATGAGTGAAATCATTTGATCCTTGTCTTTCTACACCTGGCTTATTTCACTGAGCATAATAACCTCTAGCTCCATCCATGTTGTGGCAAATGGTAGGATTTGTTTTCTTCTTATGGCTGTACAATATTCCATTGTGTATATGTACCACTTCTTCTTTATCCATTCATCTACTGATGGACACTTAGGTTGCTTCCATTTCTTGGCTATTGTAAATAGTGCTGTGATAAACATAGGGGTACATATGGCTTTTTCAAACTGGGCCCCTGAATTCTTAGGGTAAATTCCTAGGAGTGGGAATCCAGGGTCAAATGGTATTTCAACTTTGACTTTTTTGAGGAACCTCCATACTGTTTTCCACAATGGTTGAACTAATTTGCATTCCCACCAACAGTGTAGGAGGGTTCCCTTTTCACAACATCCTCACCAACATTTGTTGTTGTTTGTGTTTTGGATGTTGGCCATCCTCACTGGTGTGAGGTGATATCTCACTGTGGTTTTAATTTGCATTTCTCTGATGATTAGCGATGTGGACCATCATTTCTGTGCCTGTTGGCCATCTGAATTTCTTCTTTGGAAAAGTGTCTATTCATGTCCACTGCCCTTTTCTTAATTGGATTATTTGCTTTTTGTTTGTTAAGGTGCATGAGTTCTTTATATATTCTGGATGTCAACCCCTTATTGGATATGTCATTTATGAATATATTCTCCCATACTGTAGGATGCCTTTTTGTTCTACTGATGGTGTCCTTTGCTGTACAGAAGCTTTTCAGCTTGATATAGTCCCACTTGTTCATTTTTGCTTTTGTTTCCCTTGCCCGGGGAGATATGTTCATGAAGAAGTCGCTCATGTTTATGTCCAAGAGATTTTTGCCTATGTTTTTTTCTAAGAGTTTTATGGTTTCATGACTTACATTCAGGTCTTTGATCCACCTTGAGTTTACCTTTGTTTATGGGGTTAGACAGCAGTCCAGTTTCATTCTCTTACATGTAGCTGTCCAGTTTTTCCAACACCAGCTGCTGAAGAGGCTGTCATCTCCCCATTGTATATCCAAGGCTCCTTTATCAAATATTAATTGACTGTATATGTTTGGGTTAATGTTTGGATTTTCTACTCTGTTCCACTGGTCTGTGGGTCTGTTTTTGTGCCAATACCATATTGTCTTGATTCCTGTGGCTTTGTAGTAGAGCTTGAAGTCAGGGAGTGTAATTCCCCCTGTTTTATTCCTCCTTCTCAGGACTGCTTTGGCTATTCAGGGTCTTTTGTGGTTCCATATGAATTTTATAATTATTTGTTCCAGTTCATTGAAGAAAGCTGTTGGTATTTTGATACGGATTGCATTGAATCTGTAGATTGCTTTAGGTAGTATAGCCATTTTGACAATATTTATTCTTCCTAGCCAAGAGCATGGGATGCATTTCCATTTGTTAGTATCCTCTTTAATTTCTCTTAGGAGTGTCTTGTAGTTTTCAGAGTACAGGTCTTTCACTTCCTTCGTTAGGTTTATTCCTAGGTATTTTATTCTTTTTGATGCAATTGTGAATGGAATTGTTTTTCTGATTTCTCTTTCTGTTAGTTCATCATTAGTGTATAGGAAAGCAACAGATTTCTGTGTGGTAATTTTGTATCCTGCAACTTTGCTGAATTCAGATATTAGTTCTAGTAGTTTGGGAGTGGAGTCTTTAGGGTTTTGATGTACAATATCATGTCATCTGCAAATAGTGACAATTTGACTTCTTCTTTACCAAATTGGATGCCTTGTATGTCTTTGTTTTGTCTGATTGCCATGGCTAGGACCTCCAGTACTATGTTGAATAGCAGTGGAGAGAGTGGGCATCCCTGTCTTGTTCCCGATCTTAGATGAGAAGCTTTCAGCTTCTTGCTGTTAAGTATGATGTTAGCTGTGGGTTTGTCATATATGGCCTTTATGATGTTGAGGTACTTGCCGTCTATACCCATTTTGTTGTGAGTTTTTATCATGAATGGATGTTGAATTTTGTCAAATGAGTTTTCAGCATCTATGGAGATGATCATGTGGTTTTTGCCCTTCTTTTTGTTGATGTGGTGGATGATGTTGATGGATTTTCGAATGTTGTACCATCCTTGCATCCCTGGGATGAATCCCACTTGATCATGGTGTGTGATCCTCTTGATGTATTTTTGAATTCGGTTTGCTAATATTTTGTTGAGTATTTTTGCATCTACGTTCATCAGGGATATTGGTCTGTAATTTTCTTTTTTGGTGAGGTCTTTGCCCGGTTTTGGTATTAGAGTGATGCTGGCTTCATAGAATGAGTTTGGAAGTATTCCCACCTCTTCTATTTTTTGAAAAAGTTTAAGGAGAATAGGTATTATTTCTTCTCTATATGTCTGGTAGAATTCAGAGGTGAATCCATCTGGCCCAGGGGTTTTGTTCTTGGGTAGTGTTTTGAATACTGATTCAATTTCATTGCTGGTGATTGGTCTGTTTAGTTTTTCTGTTTCTTGCTTGGTTAGTCTTGGAAGGTTGTATGTAGATTCTCCTAGTATTCTCTTATAATTCTTTGTGTTTCTGTGGGGTCCATCGTGATTTTTCCTTTCTCATTTCTGATTCTGTTTATGTGTGTAGATTCTCTTTTTCTCTTAATAAGTCTGGCTAGGGGCTTATCTATTTTGCTTATTTTTTTCAAAGAACCAGCTCTTGGTTTCATTGATTTTTTCTATTGTTTTATTCTTCTCAATTTTTTTTATTTCTTCTCTAATCTTTATTATGTCTCTCCTTCTGGTGACTTTGGGTCTCCTTTGTTCTTCTTTTTCCAATTTCAGTAATTGTGTCTTTAGACTATTCATTTGGGAATGTTCTTCCTTCTTTAAATAGGCCTGGATTGCAATATACTTTCCTCTTAGAACTGCCTTTGCTGCATCCCACAGAAGTTGTAGGTTTGTATTATTGTTTTTATTAGTCTCCATATATTCTTTGATCTCTGTTTTAATTTGGTCATTGACCCATTCATTATTTAGGAGAATGTTGTTATGTCTCCATGTATTTGTGAGCCTTTTGTTTTCTTTCTAAAATTTATTTCTAGTTTTATACCTTTGTGATCTGAGAAGTTGGTTGGTAGAACTTCAATATTTTTGCACTTACTGAGGTTCTTTTTGTGGCGTAGTATGCAGTCTGTTCTGGAAAATGTTCCTTGTGCCCTTCAGAAGAATGTGTATCCTGTTGCTTTTGGGTGTAGAGTTCTGTAGATGTCTGTTAGGTCCATCTGTTCTAGCATGTTGTTCAGTGCCTCTGTGTCTTTACTTACTTTCTGTCTGGTTGATCTGTCCTCTGGAGTGAGTGGTGTGTTGACGTCTCCTAAAATGAATGCATTGCTGTCTGTTTCCTCCTTTAATTCTGTTTGTGTTTGTTTCACATATGTCGGCGCTCCTGTGTTGGGTGCATATATATTTTAAATGGTTATATCCTCTTTTTGGACTGACCTCTTTATCAGTATGTAATGTCCTTCTTTATCTCTTGCTACTTTCTTCATTTTGAAGTCTATTTTGTCTGACAGAAGTAGTGCAACACCTGCTTTTTTCTCCTTGTTGTTTGCATGAAATATCTTTTTCCATCCCTTCACTTTTAGTCTGGGGATATCTTTGCATTTGAGGTGACTCTCTTGTATGCAGCATATAGATGGGTCTTGCTTTTTTATCCATTCTATTACTCTGTGTCTTTTGATTGGTGCATTCAGTCCATTTACGTTTAGGGTGATTATCGATAGATATGTACTTATTGCCATTGCTGCCTTTAGATTCATGGTTACCAAAGGTTCAAGAATAGCTTCTTTTCTATCTCACAGTCTAACTTAACTTTCTTGTTAAGTTATTGTAAACGCAGTCTGATGATTCTTTATTTCTCTCCCTTCTTATTCTTCCTCCTCCATTCTTTATATACTAGGTGTTTTATTCTTTCCCTTTAGTTAGTATTTGGATGTTCTGCTTTCTTTGCTATGATTTTCTTTTCTCTGGTAACATCATTTTAGCCTTAGGATTGCTTCCATCTGGAGCAGTCCCTTTAAGATATCCTGTAGAGGTGGTTTATGGGAGGTAAATTCCCTCAGCTTTTGCTTGTCTGTGAATTATTTAATCCCTCCCTCAAACTTAAATGATAATCATGCTCAATACAATATTCTTGGTTCGAGGCATTTCTGTTTCATTATGTTAAATATATCATGCCATTCTCTTCTGGCCTGTAAGGTTTCTGTTGAGAAGTCTGATGATAGTCTGATGGGTTTTCCTTTGTAGGTGATCTTTTTTCTCTCTCTAGCTGCCTTTAATACTCTTTCCTTGACTTTGATCTTTGCCATCTTAATTATTATGTGTCTTGGTGTTGTCTTCCTTGGGTCCCTTGTGTTGGGAGATCTGTGGGCTTCCGTGGTCTGAGGGACTATTTCCTTCCCCAGCTTGTGGAAGTTTTCAGCAATTATTTCTTCAAAAACATTTTATATCCCTTTTTCTCTCTCTTCTTCTCCTGGTATTCATATAATGTGGATATTGTTCCATTTGGATTGGTCACACAGTTCTCTTAATATTCTTTCATTCCTAGATATCCTTTCATCTCTCTCTGCCTCAGCTTCTCTGTATTCCTTTTCTCTGATTTCTATTCTATTAACAGTCTCTTGCATCTCGTTCAGTCTGCTGCTAAGCCCGTTGTTCGCTTGTCTCATTTCTGTATTGTCTTTCCTCACTTCCCTCTCTTCCTCCCTTAGCTCTTCCATATTTCTCTGTAGATCCATCAGTATGGTTATGACTTTTATTCTGAATTCTTTTTCAGGAAGATTGTGCATGTCCATCCCATCACGGTCCCTCTCTGGGTTTGTGTGGCTAAGCTTTGTATGTACCATATTTCTCTGTCTTTTCATGGTGATAAAAGTGTTCGCAGGTAGGAGCCACGTGTGTCAGATGGGCTCTTTAAGACTTTAAAAAGAAAAAAAGAAAAGAAAAAAAAAGTTTAAAAAATGCCCATCCCGAATAGATTCTATGAGGATGCTGTAAGTGGCATTGTTGCTCCACTGTTCTGTTCCACGAGACCTTTTGTGGTGCTGGAGAGGGGTGGATGAATGGGAGGCTGCTGATCTCTGTGGGAAGCCTTGGTGAAGCTCCTTTGTCCGGTCGCCAGCCAAGGCGCCCGAAATTCCCCACGACTCCCAGCCTGCTGGGCTGAGTGTGCTGTGACGATTTTGTTCCGCTGTTGGGACCCTGTCTCTTTAAGACTTTTAAAAAAGTGTGTGCTTTTTGTTTGGTCCGGGGAGCTGGCTTAGAGTACCCAGCTGTGCCATCCCTCTCAGATCCTGCCCCTCTGTCTCTCCAATCTCCGATACACCACACAATGTGTGTCAGCGCTCCTGGTGCAAATCACCAGGGCTGGTTATTTGGCGGGCCTGTGCCTCCACTCCCTCCCTGCTCCGAATCCTTTCCTCCTGCTGGTGCACTGGGGGAGGGGAAGCACCTCGGGCCCCGCCGGGTGTGGCCCCATATCCTTCCCACTTCGTGAGGTGCTGAGTCCCCTCAGGTGCAGCTCTAGCCTGGCTGTTGTACTGTATCTTCTGGTCTCTCTTTTAGGAATAATTGCGTTTGTTGTATTTTCATAAATATATATGGTTTGGGGAGGAAATTTCCACCAACCTGCTCGTGCTGCCATCTTACCAGAATTCTCCTCTGCCCATTTTTTAATTGGATTGTTTTTTCATTAAGTTGTGTAAATCCTTTACGTATCTTGGATACTTACTCCTTATCTGATGCTGTCATTTAAAGGCGTATTGTTGATAAACAGATTGAGAAAAGGTGGCTCCAATCCCAATTAAGTTCTTTTTTTTAATTAATTAATTTTTATTATGTATCATTGATATACAATCTTATGAACATTTCACATAAGCAACATTGTGGTTACTACATTCATCCATATTCAGATTAATTTCTTATCTGCAGAGATTTCTAAAGAAAGTTGAAGCAAAAATTATCTATACTTTGCTAGAGTAGAATAGAGCTATGATGAGAACGTTGGGTTATCTAACATGTACAGAATTTAACTGCATCTTGTAAACTAATATAATACTAATGTTAATACTCTGAATAAGTTCTGTAAACTTGGAGAAGCATAGAAATGTAGAGGCTCTATAAGGAGAGATTGACTTTTGAACAGTTTTGCTATGTATATAAAAAGAACTCAAGGGGATTCAGAAGTGGCATAAGTATAGTAAACATGAAGAAAAGGACTGCCATTTATCTATTGTGGAGCAACAACTACTATTTTCATATTTCTGCACAACTAGGACTTTCTAAGCAAAAATTACTGGCAACCAGAATTAGAGGGTGTTTGGCTGGTAAACATGCCTAAGAAGTTGTAGACCTCCAGAGAATTTACAGATCATTTTCCCTAGAGCCTTTTATTTATATCCCGACGGGTTGCAAGCATCTTCGGAGGGACCTTCCCCTCTTCTCCAAAAGAGGATTTCTTTTATGTTGGAAACTTAATGTCTTTTCTTCTCTTGCGGGTAAGAGGGTCCACTGTGCTGCAGTTTCTGTGTTGTTCTGAACATATCTCTGGTTAGTTTAATATTATGAATCTGACAAAGAGAGACAGGAAAGGAACAATTGAGATAAAATATGTAGAAACTTAAATGATAAGGAGTATAAAGATACAAGAACTGGAGGAATAATGGAGAAGACCTTGTGTCTGTGTGAAAAAATATATAGTGAAATGCTGTCTTAAAAGGCTGTCTTAAAATTTCAGAAGAGCTATCATATTCAAGATATGTATGTGTTTGGATATGTGAATATGTTCATATATCTTGGTTTATTTTGGAGAAATAGGACTAAGTTTTATGAGAAAAGATAGGAAAGTGTATTTCTATATAATTCAATTAAAAATCTAAACAATTTCAACTGTTCAAAATTTCAGTAAGTTACCTTTTGAAGTAGTAAAACTCTCCAGCCTCTTCTTTGTCTCCAGCCCCTCCAAAACTTTCAAGCAGAGGTCAGTATTTGATTTAATGTACATTCTAAATCTAAGATTATAGGACTAAAGGAATTAAATGATTTTCATGATTGCGTATCTTTCAGAAATTCTTGTACAATCATCAACTATTTTATCATTAAGCTATAAACCTAACTTTAATGGTTATAAAAAGTTAAATTATCTTAAAAACTCTACAAAGCAAATAAAATATCTACAAAAAAAATAAAAAACTCAGCTTCTTCACAAATATATTCACTAGTCTGGTCTTTGAAGGAATTATGCCAACTGCTAATTTATTGAAACCTAAGCTTTCGTTTTAGCATTCTTCAATCTCCATTAAAACTTGAATGACATTTCATTATTCTTTAAGCCTTATGTCTGGCTCTTCCCCATTTTCCTCATTCAGGGAGGCATATAGACTCTGAAAGGATATTCAAAAACATAGACTCTGGCTTCTTGGCAACTTACAGCTTTGTGAGCATGGATAAATATGTAATCTGTCTGGAATATTAATGCTTATCCCATTCATTTACTCATTGTGAATGTCAAATACTATATAGTATATAATATTTGGCATGGAGTGTGGCATAAAATACTGCCTACTAATATTTGCAGCATTCAAACAAATCAATTTCCCTGATAAGTAGGGTATATACTCTCTAAGTTTTGTATAACTTCTGGGGTTTCAAGTATTAAATAATTTCTAAGTTTTCAGAATGTGTCTTTCACTGGAAGATTTATTTATTCATTCTACAAATATACATTAATACATATAATGTGCAACTGTTACATACTGTTATATATACAAACAATAAAAAATAAAAATAAATAAAATTTAGTTTAAATAAAAAAAGGTCTTCATAGAGTTTAAAGATTAACAAAGACAGACAAAAAATTATGATAAATTTTATTAGTATTGTGATAAGGAGAGTGACATATAATTAATTGTCCCACAGGGAATATGTATAATAATATATATAAATGTTTTTGTGGAAATAATATTAAAATTTACTTATAAACATTATTGAAGTTAAAGTAGCATCTCACATTAGGTATTTTTCAATCCATAAATACAAGAAGTACAATAACAATATCAGGAAAAGGAGGGGGTACATGTTATTTCCTAACTTTAAGAAATTGTCCTCCAGGATCTATAATATGAAACTGTGATAAATTGAATAGATAATTCCATATAATACCTAAATAAACATTCATCAAAAAAAACCTATCAGTGTTCATTATTCATATAATGGTGTGAATAAGGGTAATCAGAAATACTGTATAATGGTCATTTGAAGATGAATAATATTCCAAGTATCTTTTCACATTTTAAAAGTAGATAGAACCAGGAAGAAAGAAAGAAAAGAAAAAAAAAGGAGAGAGGAACCCTTCCAAGAACTTATGTTCTCTATATAATCCTTAATATTTGTCTTCTCTCCATTGCAATTAATTCAGTCCAGTCAAACTCAGCTAATAATGTCTTTATAATAATGTCTTTATATTGCTGTCTCACACTTTGGTCTGATTTAGGGTCCTTAATATTGAGGAGAAAAGAAGATTGAATTTGTGCAAAAATTCAGGGCATTAGCAGGTGTTTTTCCTCTTCTAGTATTTCCACTTTTATTCCTTACACTGACTCCACTGATCTTATATTTGAAGTTGCATTTATAGTATTCTCTGGGGAAATTTTTACAGCTATGTTCTGAAGCAGGTAGCACATCAAGAAAATAGTTGCTCAGATATATGTGAAAAAAATAGCAGGTATGCCAAGATATTTGGGGGAAAATGTGTGAAAGCAGTATTTCTGAAGTTGGAATGTGAGTTAGGTCAACTATATTTAGGATTTCATCTGATTGTCCCCGTTTTATTCAGTTAGAACCCAAATTAACGTCTTATGTGTCCAAAAGAAATTTGGGTAAATTAGATTAACTCCTTGCAGCCACTAAGGTAATATTCACCCACCATAGGGTAAAGGCAATGTAGACATGGTATATAAAGACACCGTGTCTAGCATCTACTTTCCTCTCACAAGTTGAATGAAAAGAAGAATGTAACCATCTTTAGTAGTTACATGTCAATGACTCAAACATGTTTATGCTCCATTGCATAAAGGGAATTGGAATAAATAATTTTTAAAAAGAATCTAAATTTAGAAGTAGATAGGCCTGGATTTCAGTCAGTTTTGTCACTGGCTGGTCAGTGTGATGTTGGACTGAGGACCTGAATTCCTTGTTGCTTTATCAAATAGTCAGGAGTCTTTTGGTTGCAAGTGACTGAAAACCAACAAAAACTATCTTAGGAAAGTAGGATAATGTACTGGCTGATATAATCAAACTGAATCAAGGGCAAGGATGAAGCTCAGGGATGCCTAGGACCAGAGACTCTAATGCCACCAGGATTTCTCTCTTCACTTATCTTTACATTTTTCTCTTAGATCATCTTTCGTTTCATGTGTTTTCCCACTAGAAAGCATGGACTTGTGTCTCTTGCATCTAAGTAGAAATATCTCATTGCAGAGCTTTGATTAAACTGGCCTATATACAAATCCAGGTAATTGGAATAGCATGATTGAAGGTAATCACTGGAGTGTCATGGCTACAATGAAGAGAGAAGTGGGTCCCCTAATAAGTGGTAGATTCTAGTCAAATAAGAGAGAAGTGATGAGCAGAGGAAGAATTAGATGCCAATTATGTTAACAAGGTTATTGTGAGAAGTAGAAATAAATGTGTGTTTGTATGTGTGTGTTGTGTGTATCTGAGCCTGGCACATATTAAACACTTAATATATGAGATTTTCTTTTTCTTTATTCCCTCCGTTAGAGATGACACAATGGCTAAAATGAATAACATCTTAGTTCTACTGGATTTTCTGTCTCTTCAAACTAGATTTATTTTCTCTTCAAGAATTCCTTTGAAATCCAAGTTTGTTCAGAAAAAGAAATTGGTCTCCAAGGAGGAAGATAGCAGGTAAATAAGCAGACATTTTTAGAGTCACACAGACAGGTTCTAACCTCATTTATGCTACTTAGCAGTTCTCTGTCAATGGTTAATTAATCATTCTCTAGCTCAGTTTCCTCATCTATCAAGTAGGGATAAGGTAATTTTAAGAATGCAATGGTATTTTTAATTTGCTTAGCAGAGTGTTTGGAAGCCAGTAAGTAAATGATAATTATTATTAGGGTAGTTCTGGAGCTCCTTCATTTATCAAAGCATCCTTACTTACCAACTTGTTCCACCCAGGAGAACCTGATGCCCTTGAAGATGAACAAATATTCACTGGGCATTACCCCTTAGTGTTCTTAAACTTAAAATATTTCCTATATAGAGACACAGTTTTGTTTACAAAAAAAACAAGGAAGACAAAGACAATGTAAGTCAGTGAGAGGAACAAATAAAAAGTTCATCGCTGTGAATCTTAATTTCAGTTTTTTCTATTTATGTATTTTGTGGTTTTGAAGAAGTCCTTATCTACTTCTCTTATTCTATCTGGCCCAATCTTCTCATCTGTAAATCTGAAATGACACACTATTCCTCACTATCACAACTTGCTTGCAAAGAAGTCAATGTTAAAAGCTACTATAAAAAGTCAATTTTTAATAATGCATTATAATTAACCTATGGAATCAGGTTGTTAAAAAGGACATATAGTATACTGAATGTTTTCATTACTCATATGAATCAAAGTAGGTCTTAAATAGTTCAGTGAATCTGTAAGTCTGATGTCTAAATTTAAAAATAATCAAATTACTTTCAAAAGGAGAACATCCACTGCCACACCAAATCATCCCTTAAATGAAACCTTTAACTGGTATATAGTCTGTTACCCTTTAACAATACTTTGTTCCGTTGGGTTAGGTACATGCAAAAAATAACAAAGATACATGTTATTTGATTCTATGGTGTTTATACTTTGTTGGGAAGAAGATACAGAGAGAACAGTAGGAGTCAGTGGCTGAGGCAGTCATGACAGTGCACTGTTCAGATATTCTTCTACGGGAGAACTTGCTCAGAGGAGCATAGTTACCTGACAGCCTGCACTGCTGTGTTCATGCTAAGGCTCTTCTCTCCTCGGGCTCCTTCCAGCTAACAGTTGCCAGTGGGGTGCTCCCGCCATTCTACTGCCCCATGTGTGATTCATCCAGTGGCTTCCCAGCAGCCAGAGAAAACCATCAAGGCTCTTTCAGAGCTGCACTGTAGTCTGAAGCCCTTCTTACCCAATTCTATTTTCTTCTACTTTCCTTTCGCAGGAGTCAGACCTGCATTGAAGTCTGAAGGCTCTTCTCCCGCCCCTGAGACTCCCTCCTTTATTTTTCCCAAGTGTCTCATCCAATAAATCTCTTGCGTGACTAATGTCATCCTCGTGTGTGCTTCTCAGAGGAAATGCACTTATATAATTCTAAATGAGCATTAAAATAAATGATTCTAAGGTTGGAGTACATAGGGATATTAAAATCATAATGGAGTCCTTTTGTTATTTTCAAAAACCCTAATGAAAACCATATGTTTAACCTGACTAGTTCTACATAATTGTAACATTTCTAGTTATAATTAGTTTGCTAGAAAAACAAATGAAGTAGTCAATGTTTTGTGTTGCCTTCCTGTCTACAATCTTGTTTTTCGAATGAGTTTTCATCCTCAGCCCCACAAGCAACTCCTCATCCCAGTCACAGCAGATTGGACCAAGAGCCTCCAGTTCCTGGAAAGACAGTCCTTGTCCTAGGCTGAGTAATAGAGGTTTTTTTTTAGTAAGAATATGTACAGTGAACATGAAGATTGTAGTCTATGTATGGCATATCCTGGAGCTAGAAGATTATATAGATATGTGTTGGGTAGTTGGTTTGGGTGCTATACAAAAGGATGAAATCACAAGAAGAAAAGATAAAAGGGATCATAAAGACCCTGAGGGGTGGAGAGAAAAACCTTGTTTTCACTTTCCATTTTTATCTTGTCACTAAGTTCTCTCTGTACAACATTCTCTATTAAGTGTCAAACTTAACTATTTGAATGTTCAACTAATTAGAATATAGTGCATAATTTAGTGGTAATAGAAGTTAATCTTGAACTAATTAAGAGGAGCAAGTGAATCTGAGGATGAGATGAGAAGTGTGAAATTGGTACTAGAGATAACTTGAAGTCAATGAGATCTAGAGATCATTTCAGGAAGTGAGTGAAAGTTAAATTCTACCCCAAGTCAAGGAATGTCCTTCTTCACTCCTGTTCAACAGAAGGTCTAAGCATTGGTGGGGATCTAACGTCCTAGTCATTGAGAAGTTAACCATATAATGGGCAAAATGCCAGTGCACAAATCAGTAAAGAGCACAAGTCAACTGACTCAAGAGATTAGATAATAGGGAGCTTTAGGGAGGAAGTTTTAAGGAAGGAAGAAATGTCATCACTTTGATGTTTATCGTGATGGGAGATGTTGACATTTGAGATAAATATTTAGCAATAAATATTAACTTTATAGACATTCTATAGAGGAGGCTACATGAACCAAGTTGTAAGAAAAACATGAATTAGAATTAAACAAACTAATTCCTTTTGTTTTAAAACATAGTTTTTATATGGGAAATGTTAGGGAAAATAGAGTCTATCATATGGAGAGTGTTGCTGTCCCTGCTAAAGACTTCCTTAAGTACGAATTAACAAAACGGAATGACTATAAATGATGGGCAAAGAAGAGAAAGGATTCAAAAACATTTCTAGCTAGGAAGGATAGAGAAATGGTAGCTCAGTTGACTAAAACTAGGAAAACAGATGAAAGAATTATTTTAGAGGGAGATTCATTAGTACAGATGTGAAATAGTGGAACTTTAGGGAAAGAGTGGTAAGCTTAAGAAAACTACATAGGCTGCCTAAGAAATTTAGAGTTAGATTTGTTTTCAATATCCAATCCTCCCTTTTCGACATTCTTTCTTACCCTGTATTGCAGCCTCTGCCACTCAAGAGTCCCTATGCTTCCCACCTTTTATTTTATCTAATATAAGCCCTTTCACTACAGTATGAGCATCTTTGTATAAATAGGTAATTCTACCAAGGTTATTTATATTTTAACCTTATCATTATTTTCTGTAAGGAATATGAAATATCAGTGATCAAACTAAGAGAGCTATACTTTGGCATATGAGGAAAGAGCCTTATATCTCCATTAAATTGATAATATCCTGCCAACTCTGCTCATACACAAGGTTATCCATGGCCTGTATGTAGCCTAAAAATAAATTTGGATGTCTAGACTGAATATGTAGATTCAGGAGCCATCAACTGAAAAATAAAGGAAACTAATTCATTTATTCTACAAGTACTTATTTAATATTTGCTATGAGCCATGTACTCTTCTAAGTGATGGGGATATAATGGTGAAAAAAAACTAGAAATGCCCCTATGAACATTATAGTCAAGAAGAGAGACAGACAGCAATATATATTAATAAGTAGCTAAAAATATATAATTCATCAATATGTAAATAATTTCATTAAAAATTGTTAAGCATGATGTGCAGCAGGAAAAGAGGATGGAAGGACTGGAGAACAGGAAAAAATGTGATTTTAGGTAATCAGAAAGGTAGCATTAAAAAGAGAACATTTAAGTATATTTGAATGGATTGTGGGAATGGGCCATGTGAAAATATAGAAAGAAGTACATTCCAGCAGAGAAAATACCCTTTGCCATCACAGTGATGGCTTGAAAGAGAAGTGAAGTGAAAAAATAATCCCCATTGCTGTGGCTGGCCTAAGATTATAAATGATATTCACCATTTTCTTTCTCCATCATTCCTTCTCCACATTCTATATTTTGCTCACCTTAGAAGGGCACCGTAGCTGGTCTGTATTGCTTGTTTGAACATTCATGTGAGCTAGATCATCCCCAAGAATTTGAATCCTTAATTGTCTCACCTTCTTGAGCCATAGTTGCTACAACTGGCCATTTATTGTTATCTTTGGGCACAGAAACATCAAGCAATTCCCTGGTGAATCCCTTATATTCCAGACATAGCCCTCCATATGCATAGGAGCAGCCCTAGCTCTTGAGAATGACTAGAAGCAATTAACCCTCTTCCTGATAGTACAGTTAGTAGCAGTGGCATGAAGAGGCCAGAGACACTAAGGGTGATTACAACTGCAGCTTTAGTGGGGCTCTTGCTGGTTTCTCTGAACTGATCCTACTGAAAACCAACACTTCTAACCACCCAGGGTCTAAGGTCATGAGAACAGAAAGAAAGATTCTGTAATTGGTTCACTGGAAATGAAAGTAAAAGAGCCAATCCTATTTCTACCTCTTGGTTCCCATATCCATGTATTCAATCACTATAGGGCAAAGTACCAAATATCAGCTGTTAGTCCAATGCACATACTGTATCGTGGGAGACCAGTCGGAGAGTGCTGTCCCTAATCTGTTTTAATACCTCAGCTTTTAACAGACCATTGCCCTGTGAAATTTAGTCAACTATTTATTAGTAATGGGTTATCTAAGACTGTGTTTCCCATGCTGTGCATCTGTTATTGCCCCTAATATGCTTTAAAATGTATGCAGTGCTTTGCAGCAATATTGTATGGAATACCATGTTAACAGATCCGTTATTCTGTAACCCTTAGTGGTGCTCTCAGTGGCCTTGTGTACGAGAAAGGCAACTAGAAACATGGTAGGATCGAATTCAAATAGAAACAAATTACTGTTCACTTAAGGAAATGGTCTAAAAAAAATCCAGCCATGTTTTTAAGGAATGATGAGGTATCATTCGTTGAACATCAGTCTCTTGGGTGGCAGGTAGGGCATACTACAGTGTCATTAGCTCGTCAGGGATTTGCAGTAATAGGGAGCTACTGGTATTGGGTCCATACATATTCTCCACCTCTATATCTATGACTGCCCACTTCTTCTCACTAACACTAGGCTACCTAATGGAAACAGGTTGATATCCATCAGATAGATCATACTATCCATCTGGATTATTCTTTCGAACCTCTTCTGTGATACATATACCTTTTTTAGTAGCTATATGCTCTGTGGATTTTCTCATAGATGTATCTATACATCTTTTCTCCAGAGCTTCTTGTCTGTAATACTCAAATCCGGTTCCTTCCAGGGCCTTGATTAGTCAGCAAAAGCTGTTGCACCACAGCTGAGGAGTCCATGCATATCCATTAGTTCTAGAGACTTTTCTCCATGTAATACTCAAGCCTGCCCACTGGGGGACTGTTCTCTCATGAGTATCATTAAGGCAACCCCTGAGTAGGTTTGTAATGAAAGTTACAACAGCAAGAACAGAGTCCACTTGTACATTAACTAATCGGGATTTTATTTTTCTTCTTTGCCTGTAGATCATTTGAATTTCTTCATAAGGTCATAGTTTCCTTGAGGAGGAAGCATAAGTACAATAGAAATAGGTAACATGAGGGTTTGAGTTACCCGTGTAATTGCCTCATGCTTTTTGGAGCTCTGTGGGCTCAATCCAAAATACACCAAAATTTACATTATAGAATGGCTAGTGTGCCTATCTGACTACATGATTCAATGGATCTGATAATACCAAGCTAATGGTGAATAACTTCGGTTGCATAGTCATTTGATGTTCCTGGTTAAAATATTTGCCAATGTTAACTTCATCTGAGCCTTTTGCTCCAAGAAAGCATCAGTGGTGAAGAAATCTTCCTACCCTTTTGTGTTCCAGGAAATACATAATGACCAAGGACCTTCCCACTTTTGCAAATCTCAGGTAAGATCCACCTCCATCTTTCCTGAATATCTCTTCTCAAACCTTTGCCATGACTCCCGTGAGACTCATACATGATTCTACCTTGTCTATCTAATGCCAGGTCCCTTTCTTTTCTTTGAGAAATTTCTGATTAAGGAATGTCTCTTGAAAAATCTGAATAAAACCATCTACTTAATTGTCTGTTCTCTTGTCTTTTATAACATTCAGTCTTTTTTAGGGCCCCATAGTATACCAGGAGCTGTTTTACAAGTAACGAGTAGTTCTGTGCTGCATTCTTAAAATGTTTCATTATTATTATTTTATTTATTTTTCTGAGATTATTAGTTGATTTTCATGTTAACAATGATGTCAAATTACATTGAAAAAACACTTTCTACATTTATTGGGATGCTGGTTTTCTACTACAAATGTGGTATATAGCACATAAAATAATTTCTAATATAAAATCAACAAACTACAAGGATATATTTTACTTGATTGTGTAGATTTATTTTTGTTATGTTACCTAATTTGAATCCCTAGTGTTTGTATGTGCTTGCATTCATGCATCTGTCAGTCTTTTTTTTTCTTTTGGTAAACTTAAGAGAACTTTTTTTATCAGACAAAAGTTTAAATTAATTTCACTAGATTCATGAAATGAATTGTGAAGTGTACTGTATTTTTAATGCTCTGAAATATTGTTATAATATTGAAATGATCGATTTCATGAGATTTTGAAAACAATAAAAGTGCATCTTAGTCAACCTTTTTTATTTTGTAAATATATCTTTAATATCATTAAAACATTTTAATTATACTGCTAATCTAGCTATTATATTTTGAGTCAACTTTGAGCATTGATTTTATAGAAAATAAGGTAGGCTAGTGAAATTTTAAATACCTGTAAGTATGCTAACAGATATTTCATAAGTATAGATTTTGCATAAGATATTTTTAAGTAGTTTAAAAATATAAATTCAAATACATAATACTTTTGATAATCTTATGTTAGAGAGTTTTAAAGCAAGATATACCTATTATGTATCAATTTCTTCAAAGAAGAAGAAAATTTTAGTTACCCTTATCTAAATCCTATCTTCTGAGTACTCCTTTTTCCCCATTTTGGAGGAGGAAGGACATTACTAAATTATCCCAGGATGACTGACAATAGAGTTGTCCATTCCATTGAAAGGTACAGGCTATTCTTGTTGTAGCCTGATCTTTGGCCTTAACCACAATCCTACAAGAGGGGCAGCAGTACATGTTCCATAAATGGGGCAACAACTGTGCATTCTCAATGGTTCAACACAAAGGTAGGTTCATCTGTTTTGTACTATTCATTGAGATTCAAATGATGATTCTGCACTTATTTGATTATAGAAAAATATACACTAGAATGCTAACAGTGGTTATATCTTCACTTTAGGTTTCTAGAATGTCTTATTAACTTATGTTTTCATTATTTCTATCTCCTATTTTTCTATGATTATTGTATATGACTTGTGTATTAAAACAGTGAAGAGAGATATAAAATGAGCAGAGTACTACTGGAGGTATATCTGCTAAAATATTTATGGGGATTTAATCTGAAAAATTGAATTACGGTGAATTTTTCCTCTCTTCTTTGCCATATGTCTACATACTTCTAAAAACAGTAGTTAGAAAAAAAGAGTTTTAGAAAAGGACTGGAGGAAAAGCTAACCAAAGGTGGAATGAATGTAATAAAGTCATTATGGAGGAAAGAGAGAAATATCCCACACCATTCTTAACAATATCCAATAAACTTCCTACTCTGAAAATATTTTAACCTTTCAAGTGTTAATGCTCCATTTTATTTTGGCTTTGATTTTTTTTTTCCTGAACCCCTCTCGATTTTTAGTTGTATTCAGTTTTCAGGATATAAAGCTCGCAAACTCTATATCATCACTGCTCACTTCATGGATATTCCCTTTCCCTGCTTATTCATCACCGTCACTTTACAGTCATTTGAGATAAGGGTGAAACTTTCACACTCTAGAGTATCTCTGGGGATTACTGTAATTAATCAATTAGCAATTGAGCAATCTTGTTATAAATGATCTTAAATGCATTAAAAACATGAGCTGATTGAAATAAATAGTAGAGTTCAAACCAATGTTTACAAAAATGCCTCGGAGTAAAGAAGTGGTGAAATCGCTGATGCATGACTAGGCAGGGCATGCCTTTTCTTTAAATTCGTACTTAAGCGGTGGCTAAGGCAGTTTTCCTGTATCGAGGACTGTGGGTCATTTAAGGAGGAATTAACTGTTTCTAAAATCAATAAATTATGGAATGATGAGAAAATATGTTATAGTGTCCTCTGTGGGTACATTAATGCCTTTCTAGAGACTGCATAATTGCTTTGCTCAATTATTTGAAGAAAAGATTAGAATGCCTCTTTTGAAAGGAAACCAAATTAGAACTGTGTCAAACTCCACAACAGCCATTCTCCAGGGGGTCTTGTGCAACAGATGCTCCTTGGATTCCTATAATGCTCCATTTGCAGCGATTAAATTGATTCCATTTAGGAATCCTTCAGAATTCAAAGGTAAGTGTTCATGTATTTATACAATTTTGATTACTGGATTTCCTGGATACAGGTATGGATTAGAAATTGTGACCAGATTAAGTTTCTATTTATATTTTACTTCTTTTACTTTATGTGGATTGAGCATGATACATATGCAAGTGATCATAATTACAAAACCAAACTTTGTATTTATATGTATGTGTATATATATAATATATATATTTATATATATAATCAAATTTTATATATGTGTGCATTTCATTTGATGAGCCCAGACAGACAGAAACAAGCACTTTTATGAGATGGAGCTTTTTCCAGATTTATTTTTTCTACTCTGATCACTAGACTCATGAATGTAAGAGACAGAGATGAGACACCTTATTCAGGCTCCTAGTTGTAGCAATACCAGACATGTAATTTTGCTTGTTGGTTTTTACCTAGGATGTACTGAAAAGAGCAAAGGCTTTTGGTGAGAATATGTGAAGTGTACAGTTAACTTTATATAACTATACTTTAAGAGCTACCAAGTGTGAATGGTGGACTAGTCACTTTCCATTTCACCTTGAAGAAGAGAACAAGAGAATAGTTTTGCTCTGGATTTCTTATTCAAACTTAAAAAAAAATCTTCCTATATGTTCCAGGGCTACTAGATTCTAGCTTAAGAGCACTCTTTCTAGACTTAATATTTTTATGTTTGTTTTGCACTTGCTTAAAGGATGGACTTTCAGTTTTGAGTCTTCATTTAATTTCTATAGAAGCTTTGACTCTCCTCTTACAAGCTCTGTAAGTGGGTGACTTATCAGCTAGTGGGGACATCTGCATGGTGCTGCCATTCTAAGTCTCTCTCTACTACCTGAGTAAATGAACCAATATAATATGTTCTCTTTGCTTTGACCATTACTCTCTGAGTACTGTGGTGTTTGTAAGGTTATTTTAGGTTTGTACCACAGGGGCACAATATGTTTTAGGTAGAATCCCAGCTGAAAATCTTTTCCCCCATTTAGGAGTGCCTTAATTAAAACATCATTCCTGGCAGTAGCAGCTGTGGGTGTTGTTCTCTAGTCATTTCACATCTGTAGTGTTGCGAGTTACCAGGTCCTGCTTTCTGCTGAGGGTTAGGGCCTACTGACCAAAGATGAGATGAGAGAATCAAATGCACAGCCATATTCCAGTGGATAAACAACCAAAGCACCAACCAGCACTGTGAAGCATTACGTACTGGTAAAAACAAGATGTGAGTGAACCATCTGAGTCATGAAGAAATGGAAAATATGAATAGACCAATAATTAGTAAGGAGATTGAATCAGTAATCAAAAACCTCCAAACACAGGTAATCTAGGACAGATGGCTTCACTGGTAAATTCTACCAAATGTTTAAAGAATAACTAACTTCAATCTTTCTCAGACTCCCTGAAAAAAGTGAAGTGAAAGTGACATTCCCAAACTGATTTTATGAGACCAGAATTACTTTTGATAGCAAAGCCAGACAAGGACCTTGCAAGAGAGGTAAACAACAGACCAATATCCTTAATGAACAGGGATGTAAAAATTCTTAACACAGTATTAGCAAACTGAACCCAGCAACACACTAAAGGGATCACACACCAGGATCAAGTGGGATGCATCTTTGGGATGCAAAGATGTTTCAACATACATAAATCAATAAATATGATACACTATATTAATAGAATGAAAGATAAAATTGTATGATCATCTCAAGAGATGCAGAAAGAACCTTTGACAAAATACATTTTATGATAAAAATGCTCAATAAATTGGGTATAAAAGTACATAACTCAATATAATAATGGCCATTTTTGACAAACTTACAGCTAATACCACCCTCAAGGGTGAAAGGTTGAAAGTGTTTTTCTAAAATCAGGAACAAGACCCATTCTCACCACTCCAATTCAACAAAGTGGTGGAAGTCCTAGCCAGATCAATTAAGCAAGAGAAAAGAATAAAAAAGCTTCAACACTGGAAAGAAAGAAAAAAAACTATCTTTGTAGATGATATGATCATGTATAGAGAAATTCCTAAAGACTTTACCAAGAACTTAGAACTAATTGGTGAATTTGGTAAAGTTGCAGGATACAAAATCAACTTATAAAGATCAATTGCACTTCTATATAGTAATCATGAGTTATCAGAGAGAGAAATTAAGGAAACAATCCCATTTACAATAACTTCAAAAAGAATAAAATACTAAGCAGTAAATTTATCCAAGGAGGTGAAAGATCTGTATGCTGAAAACTATAAAGACATTGATGAAAGAAACTGAAGAATATACAAATGAATCAGAAGAATTAATATTATCAAAATGTCCATACTACCCAAAGTCATCTATATATTGAATACAATCCCTATCAATATTCCTATGGCATTTTTCACAGAAATAGAGAAAATAATCCTAAAATTGTATAGAACCACAAAAGATCTTGAATAGTCAAAGCATTCCTAAGAAAAAAGAACAAAGCTGGAGGCACCATAGTTCCCGATTCCACACTACACTACAAAGCTATAGTAATGAAATAGTATGTATGGTCCTGGCCTAAAAACAGACACAGACCAATGGAACAGAATCGAGAGCCCTGAAAGAAGCTATTGTATATTATGGTCAACTAATATTTCACAAAGGAGCCAAGTTTATACAATGAGGAAAGGATAGTCTCGTCAATAAATTATTTTGGGAAAACTGCATAACCACATGAAGAATGAAACTGGACCCCTGTCTTAACGCCACTCGCAAAAAGTAATTCAAAATGGGTTAAAAATTTCAACATAACCCTGGAAATCATAAAACTCCCAGACAAACACATTTGTCCTGGCAATGAATTTTTGGATATGGTATCAAAAGTACAAGAAAAAAAAATTAATAAGTGGGACTATGTCAAACTAAAAAGCTTCTGCACAGTAAAAGAAATAATCAACAAAATTAGAACTCCTGAATAGCAGAAGAAACAAGAAAATGAAAAGGCAACCTGTAGAATGGGAGGAAATATTTGCAAATCATATATCTGATAAGAGGTCAATATTCAAGTATTTAAAGAACATGTACAACTCAATATCAAAAAAACAACAGATTAGAGAATGGCAGAGGAACTGAATAAACACTTTTCCGAAGTGATATCTAAGTGATATCATACAGTATGTATGTACAAAGAAGATGTACAAATGGCCAACATGCACATGAGAAGTTGCTCAACATCATTCACTATCAGAGAAATGCCAGTCAAAACCACAGTGGGATATCACACCTGTTAGAATGGCATTTGTCAAGAAGGTAAGAGATAAGTTGGTGAAGATGTGAAGAAAAGGGAACCCTTGTGCTCCATTGCTGGGAGGGTAAATTGGTATAGCCAGTATGGAAAACAGTCTAGACGTTCCTCTAGAAATTAAAAATAGAATTACTGTATGATGTAGCCATCCTACTTCTTGGTATTTATCCAAAATAAATCACTGATTGAAAGAGACATCTGCACTCCCACATTCACTGCAGCAGCGCTATGGCCAAGATATGGAAACAACTTCTCAGTTAAACTCTGTTCGTTATCAGATGAATAGATAAAGAATATTTTTTATGTATATACTCATTGGAATATTACTCAGGTATAAGAATGAAGGAAATTCTACCATTTGAGACAACACTGATGATCATGAGGGCATTAGGCTAATGAAATAAGCCAGACTGAGAAATGCACATACTGTATGATATCACTTAGATGTCGAATCTAAAAAATCCAAACTTACAGAAACAGAGAATAGAACGGTGGTTACCAGTGGCATGGGAGTAGGGGAAATGCGATGTTGGTCAAAGAATACAAACATCCATTTAAAAGATGAATAAATTCTGGGGATTAATGTATAGCATGGTGGTTACAGTTAATAATGCTATATTATATACTTGAAAGTTTATTAGAGAGTAAATCTTAAATGTTCTCACAGCAAAAATATAATGGTAATTACGTGACCTGATGGAGGTGTTAGCTAACACTATGTTGGTATCATTTTGCAATATATAAATATATCAAATCAGCATATTTTTCATCTTAATTTATACAATATCATATGTCAATTATATCTCAATAAGGCTGGGGGAGAAAAGAACCATTAGTTTATGATATTGGTACATGTGTGTGATAGTAACAGGGAAGAGGAACTAATGGATGTGAGACACCTGAATCTTTAATATCGTTTCTCAGGGGTAGAATTTCTCACAAATTCATGCCCACTAGAATCACCTGTTAGAATAAGCTTCTAGCTGATTGAACATATATAGTATTTTTTATTTAGCATATTTAGAAGTTCTATAATGAAATTAGTAAAAAAATATTGATAACCGCATAACCAACTTTTTAGTGCGTGTTTTTAGGAAGCCCAATATATTACATTTCATTTTTTTAATGTAATTTATTATCATTAATTTACAATTACATGTGCAATATTACGATTATTAAACTACCCCTTCATCAGGTCCCCCCCACCAACCCCATTACAGTCACTGTCCATCAGCGTAGTGAGATGCTATAGAATCACTACTTGTCTTCTCTGAGTTGTACTGCCCTCCCCGTGCCCCCCCAACATTACATCTGCTAATCGTAATGCCCCTTTTTCCCTCTAATCCCTCCCTTCCTGCCCATTTTCCCCAGTCCCTTTCCCTTTGGTAACTATTAGTCCGTTCTTGGGTTCTGTGAGTCTGCTGCTGTTGTGTTCCTTCAGTATTTTTTCTTTGTTCTTATACTCCACATATGAGTGAAATCATTTGATACTTGTCTTTTTTGGCTTGGCTCATTTCACTGAGCATAATACCCTCTAGCTCCATCCATGTTGTTGCAAATGGTAGGATTTGTTTTCTTCTTATGGCTGAATAATATTCCATTGTGTATATGTACCACATCTTCTTTATCCATTCATCTACTGATGGACACTTAGGTTGCTTCCATTTCTTGGCTATTGTAAAGAGTGCTGCAATAAACATAGGGGTACATCTGTCCTTTTCAAATTGGGCTGCTGCATTCTTAGGGTAAATTCCTAGGAGTGGAATTCCTGGGTCAAATGGTATTTCTATTTTGAGTTTTTTGAGGAACCTCCATACTGCTTTCCACAATGGTTGAACTAATTTGCAGTCCCATCAGCAGTGTAGGAGGGTTCCCTTTTCTCCACATCCTCGCCAACATTTGTTGTTGTTTGTGTTTTGGATGTTGGCCATCCTCACTGGTGTGAGGTGATATCTCATTGTGGTTTTAATCTGCATTTCTCTGATGATTAGCGATGTGGAGCATCTTTTCATGTGCCTGTTGGCCATCTGAATGTCTTCTTTGGAGAAGTGTCTATTCATGTTCTCTGCCCATTTCTTAATTGGATTATTTGCTTTCTGTTTGTTAAGGTGCATGAGTTCTTTATATATTTTGGATGTCAACCCTTTATCAGATACATTTTTTATGAATATATTCTCCCATACTGTAGGATGTCTTTTTGTTCTACTGATGGTGTCCTTTGCTGTACAGAAGCTTTTCAGCTTGATATAGTCCCACTTGTTCATTTTTGCTTTTGTTTCCCTTGCCCGGTGAGATATGTTCATGAAGAAGTTGCTCATGTTTATGTCCAAGAGATTTTTGCCTATGTTTTTTTCTAAGAGTTTTATGGTTTCATGACTTACATTCAGGTCTTTGATCCACCTTGAGTTTACCTTTGTGTATGGGGCTAGAC
The DNA here is from genome assembly GCA_032199065.1 of Smutsia gigantea. Taxonomy (NCBI): domain Eukaryota; kingdom Metazoa; phylum Chordata; class Mammalia; order Pholidota; family Manidae; genus Smutsia; species Smutsia gigantea. The sequence goes on along the minus strand of JAVSCE010008826.1, from coordinate 1,863 downwards.
AGTAGTCCAGTTTCATTCTCTTACATGTAGCTGTCCAGTTTTTCCAACACCAGCTGCTGAAGAGGCTGTCATCTCCCCATTGTATATCCAAGGCACTTTATCAAATATTAATTGACTGTATATGTTTGGGTTAATGTTTGTATTTTCTATTCTGTTCCACTGGTCTGTGGGTCTGTTTTTGTGCCAGTACCAAATTGTCTTGATTACTGTGGCTTTGTAGTAGAGCTTGAAGTCAGGGAGCCTAATTCCCCCTGTTTTATTTCTCCTTCTCAGGATTGCTTTGGCTATTCGGGGTCTTTTGTGGTTCCATATGAATTGTAGAATTATTTGTTCCAGTTCATTGAAGAAAGCTGTTGGTAGTTTGATACGGATTGAATTGAATCTGTAGATTGCTTTAGGTAGTATAGCCATTTTGACAATATTTATTCTTCCTAGCCAAGAGCATGGGATGCATTTCCATTTGTTAGTGTCCTCTTTAATTTCTCTTAGGAGTGTCTTGTAGTTTTCAGAGTACAGGTCTTTCACTTCCTTCGTTAGGTTTATTCCTAGGTATTTTATTCTTTTTGATGCAATTGTGAATGGAATTGTTTTTCTGATTTCTCTTTCTGTTAGTTCATCATTAGTGTATAGGAAAGCAACAGATTTCTGTGTGTTAATTTTGTATCCTGCAACTTTGCTGAATTCAGATATTAGTTCTAGTAGTTTTGGAATGGAATCTTTAGGGTTTTTTATGTACAGTATCATGTCATCTGCAAATAGTGACAATTTGACTTCTTCTTTACCAATCTGGATGCCTTGTATGTCTTTGTTTTGTCTGATTGCTGTGGCTAGGACCTCCAGTACTATGTTGAATAACAGTGGAGAGAGTGGGCATCCCTGTCTTGTTCCTGATCTTAGATGAAAAGCTTTCAGCGTCTCGCCGTTAAGTATGATGTTAGCTGTGGGTTTGTCATATATAGCCTTTATGATGTTGAGGTATTTGCCCTCTATACCCATTTTGTTGAGAGTTTTAATCAGGAATGGATGCTGAATTTTGTCAAATGCTTTTTCAGCATCTATGGAGATGATCATGTGGTTTTGTTCTTCTTTTTGTTGATGTGGTGGATGATGTTGATGGATTTTCGAATGTTGTACCATCCTTGCATCCCTGGGATGAATCCCACTTGATCATGGTGTATGATCCTCTTGATGTATTTTTGAATTCGGTTTGCTAATATTTTGTTGAGTATTTTTGCATCTACGTTCATCAGGGATATTGGTCTGTAATTTTCTTTTTTGGTGAGGTCTTTGCCCAGGTTTTGGTATTAGAGTGATGCTGGCTTCATAGAATGAGTTTGGAAGTATTCCCTCCTCTTCTATTTTTTGGAAAACTTTAAGGAGAATCGGTGTTATTTCTTCTCTATATGTCTGGTAGAATTCAGAGGTGAATCCATCAGGCCCGGGGGTTTTGTTCTTGGGTAGTTTTTTGATTACCTATTCGATTTCGTCACTGGTGATTGGTCTGTTTAGTTTTTCTGTTTCTTGCTTGGTCAGTCTTGGGAGGTTGTATTTTTCTAAGAAGTTGTCCATTTCTTCTATGTTTTCCAGCTTGTTAGCATATAGATTCTCATAATATTCTCTTATGATTCTTTGTATTTCTGACATTTCATTTTTAACTGTACCTACCAACTGTACCATTCCTACTTTTCTTTTCCCCTGAGAAAAGAGAATATCATTTACATTAATACAGCAAACTGAATTTTTGACCATTTGTTTAATGTCTTCTTAATATCCTTTAATTCCAAAAAGTTTGGCTGGCAGCTGGATTCTGTTGATAAATTTGATAGCACCACTAGATGTATAACACAAGTTGCACCACAGTGT